>VZTJ01004274.1:250708-436069 GCA_013397795.1 Orthonyx spaldingii
CCTTCATCGCCCCTCTATCCCGCCCTCCCGGGTTCCCCCTTTTCTTCCCTCTGTTCTCCCCCTTCTTACCCCGCTCTTCTCTCGCTGCCCCTCCGCCCATCTGTGCTGCTTCCTCTTATGCCCCCTTTCTTCTCTTCCTCTCCTGCCTGTCCCTCTGGCTTGCCTCCTCCGTACCTCCCTCCTCCATTCCCCCTTTCTTCGCTAACCCTCCCTCCTGTGCACATCCCTCCCTCCTTCATTCCTCTTTTCCTCCCTCTTTCCCTCCCATGCACAACCCTCCTCCTGCCCCCTAAAGCATCGGCGGCCACTCAGTTGCCGCCGATGCTTTAGGGGGCAGGAGGAGGAGGAGGGTTGTGGGTGGTTTTTTCCTGCTGTCTCTGGGAGAGGAAACCAAACCTCCCCTTTCTGGGTGTTAACTCTCCAGCCCCCATGGGTTGGGTTTCAAACCACGTTTCTTAGGACTCGTTCTTTTGTAATAATGATTTGTACTGTTGTTTTTACGAAGCGGCAAAAGCGACGAGCTGGGAACCGAAAAGGATGTGCTCGTAGATTTTGTTATTGTATAAATGAAGGTGAATAATTAACCTGTTACACTTGATATTTTTGCAGATCAAAAGAAGGAGGAAACTATGCCCACAGAGGGAGAGAAATCTCCCGAGGCAGAGAATAACAACAATAATAATAAAAAAGGGAAAACTGGAGGCTCACAGGTAAAGAACACACACCCGAATAGGGAAGTGCCCAAACTATTAGCATTTAAAATGAAATGTTCAGCTAACAGCATTTCCTGCTCAGGACATCTTTCTTTGGGTTGGATGAAACACAGTTGGTTGGGTGCAATGTTTTTACTGCCTGGACATGTTTGTTTGATTGTATTTTGCAGTGATCAGCCGCTTTCCATGTAATAGAAGCATTTTTAGATTTTTTTCTGTGTTTTAAGGGGGGAAAAAAGACTGAATTGAGGATGCAGTTGAGATCTTGGCTGTCACATAATCATTGGTAATTAGGGACTTTTAAGGACATTATGTTTAAAGATTATTTACGGCAATTCATACTTCCTTATTCAGAGCTGTATCATTGGTGTCTGTGCAGAAGCACATTTTTGTTTTTTTTGGGCTTCCTGTGTGAACCTTAATGCTGACTTCTGATGGTTCGTACTTGCACTCTTCTCCTGAATCCTTTCTGTTTTCTCTCTTTATGGATAGGATTCTCAGCCTTCACCTCTGGCTTTGCTAGCAGCCACTTGCAGCAAAATAGGAACTCCTGGTGAGAATCAAGGAACTGGACAGCAGCAGATTATTATAGACCCAAATCAAGGTTTGGTGCAGCTTCAGAATCAGCCACAGCAGTTGGAACTGGTAACAACTCAACTTGCTGGAAATGCTTGGCAGCTTGTTGCCGCTGCTCCTTCTGCTTCAAAAGAAAATAATGTTGCTCAACAAGGGTCTTCTGTTGCCTCAAGCGCAGCAAGTCCCTCCAGCAGTAACAATGGAAGTACATCTCCTTCAAAAACCAAATCGGGCAATTCCTCTGCAACGACCCCTGGACAATTCCAAGTCATTCAAGTACAGAATCCAGGCGGTAGCGTCCAGTACCAAGTGATTCCACAGATTCAGACAACGGAAGGTCAAATCACTCCATCTAACGCTACTGGTCTACAAGACATACAGGGTCAAATTCAGCTTATTCCTGCAGGGAATAATCAAGCTATCCTCACAGCTGCGAACAGGACAGCTTCGGGAAATGTTATTGCTCAAAACCTTGCAAATCAGACAGTTCCAGTCCAAATTAGGCCTGGTGTTTCCATACCACTGCAACTGCAAACTATTCCTGGTACTCAGGCGCAAGTTGTAACAACGCTACCTATAAACATTGGTGGGGTAACCCTGGCGTTGCCTGTGATTAACAACGTTGCCACTGGTGGAAGTTCGGNCTCCCCCCTAGAGCGGCGCCTCAGCGGGGCATTAATGCGGGATGAGCGGTATGTAACCCCCTCCCTCTCTCCCTCCTGTGCACACCCCTCCCTCCCTCCGCTCCTCCCTCCACCCTTCCTCGCCCCTCTCTCCCCCCCTCCCGGGTTCCGCGGGGCATTAATGCGGGATGAGCGGTATGTAACCCCCTCCCTCTCTCCCTCCTGTGCACACCCCTCCCTCCCTCCGCTCCTCCCTCCACCCTTCATCGCCCCTCTATCCCGCCCTCCCGGGTTCCCCCTTTTCTTCCCTCTGTTCTCCCCCTTCTTACCCCGCTCTTCTCTCGCTGCCCCTCCGCCCATCTGTGCTGCTTCCTCTTATGCCCCCTTTCTTCTCTTCCTCTCCTGCCTGTCCCTCTGGCTTGCCTCCTCCGTACCTCCCTCCTCCATTCCCCCTTTCTTCGCTAACCCTCCCTCCTGTGCACATCCCTCCCTCCTTCATTCCTCTTTTCCTCCCTCTTTCCCTCCCATGCACAACCCTCCTCCTGCCCCCTAAAGCATCGGCGGCCACTCAGTGGCCGTCGATGCTTTAGGGGGCAGGAGGAGGAGGAGGGTTGTGGGTGGTTTTTTCCTGCTGTCTCTGGGAGAGGAAACCAAACCTCCCCTTTCTGGGTGTTAACTCTCCAGCCCCCATGGGTTGGGTTTCAAACCACGTTTCTTAGGACTCGTTCTTTTGTAATAATGATTTGTACTGTTGTTTTTACGAAGCGGCAAAAGCGACGAGCTGGGAACCGAAAAGGATGTGCTCGTAGATTTTGTTATTGTATAAATGAAGGTGAATAATTAACCTGTTACACTTGATATTTTTGCAGATCAAAAGAAGGAGGAAACTATGCCCACAGAGGGAGAGAAATCTCCCGAGGCAGAGAATAACAACAATAATAATAAAAAAGGGAAAACTGGAGGCTCACAGGTAAAGAACACACACCCGAATAGGGAAGTGCCCAAACTATTAGCATTTAAAATGAAATGTTCAGCTAACAGCATTTCCTGCTCAGGACATCTTTCTTTGGGTTGGATGAAACACAGTTGGTTGGGTGCAATGTTTTTACTGCCTGGACATGTTTGTTTGATTGTATTTTGCAGTGATCAGCCGCTTTCCATGTAATAGAAGCATTTTTAGATTTTTTTCTGTGTTTTAAGGGGGGAAAAAAGACTGAATTGAGGATGCAGTTGAGATCTTGGCTGTCACATAATCATTGGTAATTAGGGACTTTTAAGGACATTATGTTTAAAGATTATTTACGGCAATTCATACTTCCTTATTCAGAGCTGTATCATTGGTGTCTGTGCAGAAGCACATTTTTGTTTTTTTTGGGCTTCCTGTGTGAACCTTAATGCTGACTTCTGATGGTTCGTACTTGCACTCTTCTCCTGAATCCTTTCTGTTTTCTCTCTTTATGGATAGGATTCTCAGCCTTCACCTCTGGCTTTGCTAGCAGCCACTTGCAGCAAAATAGGAACTCCTGGTGAGAATCAAGGAACTGGACAGCAGCAGATTATTATAGACCCAAATCAAGGTTTGGTGCAGCTTCAGAATCAGCCACAGCAGTTGGAACTGGTAACAACTCAACTTGCTGGAAATGCTTGGCAGCTTGTTGCCGCTGCTCCTTCTGCTTCAAAAGAAAATAATGTTGCTCAACAAGGGTCTTCTGTTGCCTCAAGCGCAGCAAGTCCCTCCAGCAGTAACAATGGAAGTACATCTCCTTCAAAAACCAAATCGGGCAATTCCTCTGCAACGACCCCTGGACAATTCCAAGTCATTCAAGTACAGAATCCAGGCGGTAGCGTCCAGTACCAAGTGATTCCACAGATTCAGACAACGGAAGGTCAAATCACTCCATCTAACGCTACTGGTCTACAAGACATACAGGGTCAAATTCAGCTTATTCCTGCAGGGAATAATCAAGCTATCCTCACAGCTGCGAACAGGACAGCTTCGGGAAATGTTATTGCTCAAAACCTTGCAAATCAGACAGTTCCAGTCCAAATTAGGCCTGGTGTTTCCATACCACTGCAACTGCAAACTATTCCTGGTACTCAGGCGCAAGTTGTAACAACGCTACCTATAAACATTGGTGGGGTAACCCTGGCGTTGCCTGTGATTAACAACGTTGCCACTGGTGGAAGTTCGGGGCAAGTTGGCCAGTCTACCGAGAGTGGAGTTTCCAATGGAAATCAGCTGGCGTCTACACCTGTCACTTCTGCCTCTGGTAGCACCATGCCGGAGTCTCCTTCCTCATCTTCCACTGCTACAACCACTGCCTCAACATCTCTGACCAGCAGTGACACACTGGTAAGCTCTGCAGAAACAGGCCAATACACAAGCACAGCCGGCAGCAGTTCAGAGCAGGCGACTGAGGAACCTCAAACAACTGCTACGGACTCTGAAGCCCAGAACTCCAGTCAGCTTCAGTCCAATGGACTACAGAATGTCCAGGATCAGTCAGGTTCCCTTCAGCAGGTCCAGATCGTAGGTCAGCCTATTCTGCAGCAGATACAGATCCAGCAGCCTCAACAGCAGATTATTCAGGCCATTCCTCCACAGTCATTTCAGCTCCAGTCAGGGCAGACTATACAGACCATCCAGCAGCAGCCTTTGCAGAATGTTCAGCTACAGGCAGTGAGCCCAACTCAGGTGCTCATCAGGGCTCCAACTTTAACACCATCTGGACAGATCAGCTGGCAAACTGTGCAGGTCCAGAATCTGCAAAGCCTTTCAAATCTTCAAGTTCAAAATGCTGGGTTACCCCAGCAACTAACCATTACCCCTGTGTCTTCAAGTGGTGGCACAACCATTGCCCAGATTGCTCCAGTGGCTGTTGCTGGTACCCCCATCACTCTGAATGCTGCCCAGCTTGCTTCAGTACCTAATCTTCAAACAGTAAGTGTTGCCAACCTGAGTGCTGCAGGTGTTCAAGTTCAAGGAGTTCCTGTTACCATTACCAGCGTTGCGGGTGAGTGGTCTGACAAAGTTTTGGGTTTTTGCTTGTTTGTGGGGTTGTTTTGTTTTGTTTGTGGTGGTTGTTTGTGGCTTTGGTTTGGTGATTTTTTTTTTTTTTTTTACTATTACAAGAATACCAGATGGTTTTAGATTAACACCTTTTTTCCAGAATTTTCTGTAATAAACGTTAAACCCTTAACTTTGAGGAAATATCTTACACTTATCACTAAAATTCAGATTTTAAAATAGCTGATGTTTTTGCTAAACGTTGAGTTAATGTTGCCAGTTGAGTCAATTGAAATGGAACTGTTTGTATTTGATAAACTATACTTAAATGATTCCATCCTCCATCTTACTAAAGACATGTAGGCTCCAGAAGTGAACATGAGACTATACTGTTAGAGCCTTGATATGTTTGAAAAACAACACAAACAAGCTTTTACCAACCAGGCAGTATTGCTCATCTGTTTTTTGGGGATATAGAATGAGAAGTGACAATATATGAATTGGGATACCTTGTGTCCTGGCATGCATTCATATGGAACTACTCATTGCATTCTGCACTAGCTCATGAAGTTGTTCCCTTAAAAGCTTGAGTTCTGCAAGGACACAGTGGAATAAGGTGTGCTTGTACATAGCATAGTTTCTGTGGCTTGCTTTAAAATAAAAAAATAAGACCAACTGGTGGCTGTACTTCAGTACTTGCTGGTGAACTTTTGATATGTACTATGAAATGCCTGTTTGGTTATGCTGGTTTAATAGTTGGGAAAGGAGCTATTAAAAGGCTCTACACTGGATAACTGAGCTTAGTTTTATAGTAAACTCTGTGTAAGGTCTCTGCAGTGTCCCACAAGGGCAACTCTTTATGTAAAATTTGCTGACTTCCAATGTTTCAGATAAAATTTGATTTAGGTAGGAGTACCCTTTGCCAGCTTGGTAACTACTTGCCTAAGCTTGGGTTTATGTCGTAGAAGTAAAAATCTTCTATTGTAGTAGTTATAATAAACTCTTCTTAACAACAGCCTGATTATAGGCACAGTTTTTTAGTATAAAACTGTAAATAAACCACATGATGTTTAACTGCTGTCCAGTCTGCATAAGCAAACATCAGTATCCTATTGACTCTTGAATGGTTTGGCTTTTTATAATCGTATGCTAAGGTGAGAAATGTTGAACTGGGTAAAAGATGGTTCTCTTTAATTGAAATGTTTCTGAGGAGATTAAACATAGTTTAATAGTAAGACATTTGCCATTGGGAGAGTTTTGTCTGCTATGGTGCTTTTCAGCACTGGATGACATGTTGAAATACTAAGAGCTGAGTTAGATGCACTAAACCTGACTTGTTTAAGGAGTGTCAGACATTAATCTGGGTAATCAGAATTAAAATCTTGACTTTGTGTTTAGCTGTAATGGTTCAAAGAGAAGTTTTGGTTAGTTGCAGCTGAGCAGCTGCAGTCCTATTTACCTTGTAACACTTTTTTTTTTTGATGGGAAGATGCTGGTTGACAATTTTCTTAGAAGTCACTGCTTTGGTAGGGGACTCTTTGTAGGAAGCTTTCTTTGGGAACAGGCTAGATTTGGGGGTGCAGGAAGAACCTTTCTGCGTGTAGGTTTTTTCTTTGCTTACTAATGGTGTACTACTGTTTAGTACACCCTAGCACGTATTAGAGCAAGAGATTTTGAGTATCGTCTTTGGTTATATTTCCTGTGCTTATATATGATGTCTTTTGGAAAATAAAGGGTTTGAGATCGGTAACTTGAGGATGAAAGAAGGGGAATGAATCACAAGTATGGTCCTGGACAAGCCAAGCCTTAGTCATACAGTGTTTGTGTGTTAACTAGACTACATTTTGTCACCATTGAGTTCCCCTTCACTGCGTGTACTCTCTCCCATCCTGCTCCTGGTAGGCCTTATGTCTGTTTCTATACTTTTTTGGCAGCAGTGAATCATAGAAACAGAATAGTTTGGATTGAAAGGGACCTTTGAAGGTCGTCTAGTTCAACCCCTCTACAATGATCAGGGACATCTTCAACTAGATCAGGTTGCTTAGAGCCCCATCCAACCTGACCTTGGATGTTTCCAGGGATGGGACATCTGCCACCTCTCTGGGCAATCTGTTCCAGTGTTTTGCCATCCTCATTGTAAAAAACCCTCTTTCTTATGTCTAATATACACCTACCCTCTTTCATCTTAAGGCCTACCCCATTGTCCTATCACTACATGCCCTTGTAGAAAGTTGCTCTCCAAGTCTCTTGTAGCCCCTTTAGGTACTGGAAGGTGCTATAAGGTGTCCCTAGAACCTTCTTTTCTTCAGATTGAACAAACCCATTTCTGTCAGCCTTTCCTCATAGGTGAGGTTCTCTACCCCTATAAGTATTCTGACACTTTTTCCTTTCCTTAGTCAGTAAGGTACTATTTCTTCCCCCAAGACTTGATGTTACAGAGAAAGAACAAGCTCTGTGAATGCAAGAGGTTAGTTGTAATTTTCTTCTCTTACTTAGCTCTGCTTCTGTCCTGTGAAACTTCCTGATGCTACACTCTGGGAGTGGGAGACATGGTAGAATGGAAAGTGAAGAACATGATGTGCAGTCCTTAATGCCGTATTAAGATTCAAAGGAAAGAATGGTTATGAAATAGAAAATTGCAAACATGCTAAGATCTAAACTTTGCTTGCCACTTAAGAAAAATAAACTGACTTCATCAGGGCTGTTAACGTCCTCAGGTTTACTGGTTTTTGTTTGAAATGTTTTTTTTTTGTTATTCCCAGGCATCATTACAGGAAACCTTTTGAAAAAAATAAACAGCTCGGCTACCTCAATATCTGCAGACTGGTATTTCTTTTCTGCAGTACCTGAGCTTGCCAGTGTGAAGTGTCTTGAAAATAAGCTGAATTCTCCGCAAGTAGATCATTCACCACAAATGAGCAGTAACAGTAGGTGTTAGAAATGAGCTGTATGGAGGATATCCAAAAAATATTAAAGAGAAGGCTGAGTGAAGAACTTATCCCATGCATTGATTCAGGGGCTCTAACTTTGTTAGGGAAAAGAAGTTACTTTGTCCTTCAATCAAACCCCTTCAATCAAGCCAGCTGAGTTTCTAGGAAGAAAATTTTAAAAATCATAATAAAAAAAAAATCACAATAAACAAATGTTTTTGTATTTGTGTCATATTTCTGTTCCATGAACAGTTGTTTTCCTAGTTATTTCCACAGTGAGATATTTAAGCACTTGTTTTTCTTTTCAGTAGTAAGTTAAATTGTAAAGCAAAAAAATTCTTAGTTTAAAATTATAACAGAATTGTTAATTTATGGAAAATTTGGAGAAATGGGGGGAGTTGTTGTGGGTTTTGTTGGCTTTTTTTTGTTGTTTTTTGTCAAATGGATTCTAAATTCCAAAAGAGAAAAGTTTCACGTTGGGAAGAAAAATATTAAAATCTTCTGGTAAATACTATATTCTGGTCTACCTTTTATAACCTTTGTTACTGAAAGTCTACTGTAAACCTAGCAAGATATATAAGTGTGTTTGGGGTTTTTTGTTGTGTTTTTCAGTTAAAAGTTCAAGAACTGATCCTAGTAAGTACCATACTTCGGGTTTTATGTTGCATGTGGTCAAAAAACAGGGCAAAGCAGAGAAGTTCTTACATTCTTTCACTTTCTGGCCTGAGGGAGCACTTCAATATCAATGACGAAAATGATTTTTTTACTGTGAGAGCAACTGAGTACTGACACAGGTTGCCCAGAGAAGATGCAGACTCTCCATCTTTGGAGATATTCAGAAACTATCTGGATATGGTCCTGGACAACTTCCTCTAGGTGGCCTTGCTTGACCAGGGTGATGGCACCAGATGTCCTCCAGAGGTCCCTTAAAGTCTACACTGATCTGTGATTCTGTAAAATTTTATTAAGATGCACAAAGTGTCAGTCAAAGGCATAATTACATGTACAGAAGAAAGTCTTCATCTTCTCATCCAGTCAAGTTTCTGAGCCTTAAAACCAGGTCTTTAAACAGTTGTTTAATTAAGAAGAGGTCAAACAACAGGCTGCATAAAAAACACTGTGTTTGCTTGAACATTTAGAAATCTACTAATATCTGCCTTGCTGTGAGATCAGTACCTGTCATAGCCTTTTACCAAGCTAGTTCTGTACAAAGTATTTCTTCTGTGCTGTGTCAGTTGTTATTTTGCACATGGTTGCCTGTGGAAGGGGATAGCCTGGAATGTTATAGGTGGCAACTTCCTGAATTTAGCACCTATGGTCTTGGGGGCAAAAGATACTGGAGAGTACCCTTTCCTTTTATCAAGGTTTCTGCTGTGAAAGTTGCAGACACAAGTTCAAAGGATTCCTGTCCCCAGCCACTTTTTAAAATAAGGTGTCTTTTGCCTTTTAAAGCTCATTTTCAAAGCTTCAATTTGTCTAGATGTGTTAATTGACAATATAAGTGACTGTGTGAAAGGAATTGATTTTAGTACTAGTTGATTCTAAGAAAAATATACAGTTCATAAAATTGTTTTGTTTTGGTAGGCTAAGTTGTTTTGTCTGGTTGGTTTGGATGTTTTTCTCTTTTTTTAAAATTTTTTTTTGGTCCGTCAGAATAATTCCCTCTTTCTTATGAGGAAAAAAAGTAATAGATCAAAGTCATATCTACCTAATTTTACATCTTAATTTTGTTACATGATGATGGAGGTGTTTGCCCCATGTAAAAGTGAATGAGATTATTTTGTTTTAAAATAGTGAAAAATATTATTTGTATTTTATGCATACTTGTTCCAAGGTTTTTACTTGCTTTAAGCAGAAGCCATCAGATTCCATTACCTTGCAACACAAGTTCAAGCCATTTTCCTGAAAATGAGTGGTGACATGGCCTGAATTATGGGGAATTTGGAGTTCATCCACCCAAAATAACCTGGAGCAATGACTTCTGTTCAGTGGAACAGTCTGTTGCCTGGCAATGGTACAGCTGGAGAGTTTTAAGTCTTTTGTAGGGGTGTGCTATGGGCTCCAAAACAGTTCTTCATGATGATGAAATTCAATACCAAGTGTTCTTATTGGGGTACTTAAAAATATAATGAGCTTTGCCCTTCTGTTTCATACTCTGTAGTAATGTGAGCTACTAAGCATTTCTCTCTTTGGTCAGATACTTCCACGTCACTGTGATTAGTAGTTATGCAATTTGTCAGTACCTTGAGGTCTTCTGATTTCTTGTGGATTTTCCCACTTGTCTGCATCCAACTTCAGCCTGTCTTCAAGGCTTTCTCTTGCCTTTCCCTCTTTATTAACTCTTCTTGTGTGGCAGTCACTAGTTTTAGGACTTGCAGTTCAAAGACTGAATATATTGGTTAGACATGACTGTCATTCTTGGTCACAGTTTGATAGGAGTTTGAAGCATTCTACCAAATTCTTTAAACAGGAAAGAAATGGATTAGGTTAACTGCATGTCACTCAGGAATAGTGCCTGGAAAAAGGGAAACATCACACCCATTTTTAGAAAGGTAATAAGTAGGCCCCTGAGAACTACCAACCAGTCAGCCTCATCTCTGCATCTGGTATGATCATGGAACACACTTCCTGCAGGCTATGTCCAGGCATGTGGGTGCAGAGGTGACTAGAGACAGCCAACATGTTTTCCCAAATGTACACCAAACGTGGCTTCACAATGGGCAAATCGTGCCTGACTGATCCAATGGCCTTCTGTGGTGGAGTGACTGTATCAGTAGGTAAACGAAGAGCTGCTGATAATAATCTACTTCCTCTGCCATGACTTATGTAAGGGGTTTTGGCATAGTCCCTCACAGTAGCCTTGGAGAGAGATGAATTTTATGGATGGTAGGGAAGTGGCTGGATGGCCACATTCAGAGTTGCCATCAATGCTTCAATCTCCAAATGCAGATCAGTAATCAGTGATGCCCCTCAGGGGTCTGTAGTGGGACCAGTACTGTCAGTATCTTTACTAATGATGTTGTGGGATTGCATCACCCTCGGCAGGTTTGCAGATAGCATCAAAATGAGTGGCACAGTTGATGTGCTTGAGGGAAAGGATGCCATCCAGAGGGATCTTGGCAGGCCTGGGAAGTGGGCCAATGTGAACCTCATTGTGCTTCAGCAAGGCTGAATAAAAGGTCCTGCACCTGTGATGGGGTAATCCCTAATCTCAGTATAGATTGTGTGCTGAAGTAATGGATTGAGAGCAACTCTGTGGAGAAAGTCTTGGGGATATCAGTAGATGAGAAATGGGATGTGTGCTGGCAATGTACGCTTGCAGCCCAGAAAGCTTATTGTATCCTGGGCTACATAAATAGAAACAAGGTCAGTAGTTCAAGGGTTGTGATTCTCTCCCTCTTTGCCACTGTTGTGAGACCCCATCCGTAGTACTGTGTCCAGTGCTGAGATCCCCACTAGAAGACAGACATGGATCTGCTCGAGCTGGTCCAGAAAAGGGACATGAAAATTATCAGAAAGCTGAAACACATCTTATATGAAAATGGACTGAGAGTTGGGGTTATTCAAACAGGTAAAGAGAAGGCTCTGGGAGACCTTATTGCAGCCCTTCAGTATACAACGGGATCTTGTCAGAAAGACAGACTTTTTTACCGAAACCTGCCCATAGTAACAGCACAAGGGGCAGCAGTTTTAAGCTGGACAGTTTTAAGTAGATTTAGATTGGACATAAGGAAGAAATTCTTTACTCTGAGGGTGGTGAGACACTGGAACAGGTTTTCCAGAGAGGTTGTAGATGCCCCATCCATGGAAGTGTTCAAGGTGAGGTTGGGTAGGTCTTTGAGCAACGTGATCTAGTTGAAGATGTCCCTGCCCATGGCAGGGGGATTGGAACTACATCATCTTTTAAAGGTGCCTTGTGACCCAGACCATTCTATGATACTGTGAATATAAGAATCAAAAGTGTTTCTGACCCTGTCTCATGCTGATTGCAGGTGGTGCATACAAGAACAGTGCTGGGATACTCTTCCCACCATTCAGTCATCTGCAGGTCAGGTCTTCCTCAGCCAGAAGTGGGACGTTTTTTTTAACATGTTTAATAGTTCTTGATGGACTTGTTTTCTCTGAATTTGTCCTTTCTGAGTCTGCCTAATTTTTTTAATGTATTCAATATTTGTCTGCAATATATTGTGTTTTAATTGTTGCATAAGACACATTTTTATTTAATGTTCCTAAGCTCCTCTATTATGAAATCTTAAAATACCTGATTCATCTTCATACTACTCACAGTCTTCTATTATTCTCTGTTATGTGTGCTAGATTTTGAGGGAGGGGAAGGTGTTTAGTCTAAAAGTCCTAGACTATTACACTTACACTTACGTTGTTGAACGAAAGAAAATGCGTTTTTGTGACAACTTACATCCTGTGGGACTCCTCTCATTTAATGTAATAGTGAGTATGTCTAGAAACAGAACTCAGTGAGTGGTGTAGCTAAACAAGAAGGGATGCCTGTAGGTGGCAAGAAGGTGAAAAGGGTTTAAAATAGCCCCATTGCATACGAGCAAACTGGCGAATATAAACACCAAAGGTGGAAGTCAAAGGGGCTGAAGGATAGGGATTGCGTGATTTTTTATTATTTTTTTTTAATAATATGCAGTGTTTTCCTGGATGTTCATTGACAAGCAAGATGCAGAAAACATTTTGAAAGAAACAAGCTGCAAGCTGTGGAACTTGTATTAAAAAGATAAGTACAAAGTACTGAGCTGTATTTAAAAAAAAACAAGCAAGAAAAGGAGTATGTCTTAGTTTTTTACTTCATAGTATGTGACCTGGCATTCTGAGAGTGTAGATGGGAGGAGTATAGAAATGTAGCATACTTTTTCCAAAGTCATGAAAGGTCACAACTGTTCTCAGGTTGCCTTGAGCTGAGAATTGTTACAGAACCACTGTTTTCTAAATATTATAATACTGGCATCCTTTCCAAATGTTTCAAAGTAATTACAGGAGAAGCATTTAGTTCTTCTAATGACAAAACTGCTTTGGTTATGGGATTTTCTTAAACTGAAATTCATTACAGTGACAGAAACAGTTAAACAACAAACTGTGCCAGTGAAAACAAACATTTGCCATGGTGATGGTAGCATAGAAATAAAAGTGTCAATATACTGTTCCTGAACTTGATGCCTAAGGAATGTGCAGTCTACCTGTTCAGATAAATTGCCAGTGGAGAATAACCTGGTAAATATGCCTCAGTAAAACAAGTCTTTTCTGCGTGACCTGTGATAGCAAGGCGTGACTTTATCATTACTTCTAAAATAAAGTGGGAAAAGGGAGCATTTCAAGTACCAACTTTGCTCATAATTGCCAGGTGAAATAGATTTATAATGAGCTATTTTTATGCTATAAACTTCAAGAAGAAAATGTAAGCTTTCAAGTCTTCAAAGGAGAATGTTGCTAAAGCTGTATTTCCATATTAAATTGTGTGTCATCAATACAGATGCACTCTCTTGAGAATATTGGGTTTTGCCATCCCCTCTCTCACTCCGTATTGTCAGAAATCAGAGCATATAGAACAAGAAATGAATTGGCTGAGCTTTCTTGTTCATAAAATGCCAAGCAAGTGAATTGAGTGATATGGCAGATTTTCAGCAGCTTGTTAGTATTTTTTTCTATTTTAAAACATACTTAGATCTGAACTAAGCCAACCTTCTTGTTCTTCCATTACCACCTGGTGTGAGGGAAAGACAAGAAGCATATTCAAAATCTCATTTCAACAGCTTCCTCACTGTAATTTAAATTTTGGAGTACTAAGCTTCATATGATTTTGGAGCTAGTAGATTAAATAAATCAATTCTTACTGTTCTAATGTATTAAAAACCTTTTCATAGCAGTGGTGATTATGGGAAAAGCTAACTATGTATTGAATGGGATGTTGTGTTCTAAGAGAAGTATTAATTCCAAGTGAAACAGTGTTATTATTGGGGATTGCCCTGTGGAGAGCCAGGAGTTGTACTTGATGATGCTTGGGGGTCCCTTCCAACTCCAAATGTTCTATGATTATTGAAAACCAACTCTGCTTTTCAGTGGTCAATGATTTTTAATGGATAATTTAGTTAATAAAAGCTGTTTGATCTATATGTTATAGCATAGTAGCTTTGGAAGTAGTCAGGACTGCGTAATGAAGTATAATTTTTATAATTAATATTTTGCTCTGGTCATGACACTTCCACCAGAACAGTAGCTCTGGACATCTGTAATCTCTTGAGAAATGTAGCATCAGAGCACATGCATAGGTTAGTTTGGAGTATGGTTATACAGTTACATTGATTTCTGTATGCATCCATCCCTAACAGCGGAGTTTCCACTGATGTTTAATACTGCTGAGAGTTGGTAACAGTTAGACACCTTGATCAGTTGGTCACTGGGAAAACTCTATCACCCCAACATGCATATTTAATCTTCATAGATTGGCAGACTAGTATTATTTTGTTGTAAAGAGAGAATTATCAGTTAATATCTTCCTGCCAGAAAACCCCTTGGGGTACATGTTAAGTACAAGCCTGAGTTTCCTTAATTATAGTTTCAAGTGATGATGTGACCACTTTTCCCTTGAGAAAAATACTGAAGTTTAAGAAATATGGGCCTTGATTTTCTTGTTTCTTTGGTCATCAGGAAGCAAGTGACAAAAGCATGAAGCTTTTCAATTTATTCTGATCCAAAAAAAACAAGACTAGGTGAACAGTTTTGTAGGATTATCGGTGTTACAGCAAATGTCAGAGCTTTCATGGGTTTGGATCTTACAGTTTTACGTGGCCCTCCTTTTGTGATTCTATAATATGTAGTTTTGTTGGTCCTTGCCTGATGAAGGCTGTAACAAAGTTGCAGTTTTTACATCTTTAGTAATCAAATTAGTTTTAACATTGCTTAGCCTATTCATGCATAGGCTGTTAACAAAATCAAAGCTGATGGCTCATGTTGAGTCTTACTGTGTAAGATCTTCAGAAATGTTTTATGAATCTTGGTTTTTTCCTGATAATATCCTTTAAATTCCTTTTAATCATCTTGCCTTTTTTTTTTTTTTTTGCATATTTAGTTTTATCTTGATCAACATAACATTTCATATAGCCAAAATATTTACTTCAAGGACTTTCATAAACCTTCTTGTCAAGTGTAAAATATGTAAGGTGGCTAAAGCATAGTCAAAATCTCATAACACCCAACGAGAGAAGCTCCCAGCCCTACCTCCCAAAATCCAAATAGAGTACTGGAACCTTAGCTTATATTTTTTCATTTATATTTAGTCTCATTCTGTCCTTTCAAGGTTCAGTTATTAGTACTTCATGGCAATACTCAGAAATTGAATGGAGATGCAAAAAAGACACTTTGAGTGTGTGTTTTTGTTTCTATGTGGCAGAAGTGTATAAGATAGGCATTTGATTTTTATTTTGGGTTTTTTGTTTGGTTTTATTTCAGTTTGTCAAGTATTGAGCTCCTCTCGTCACATTGTGGAGACTGACAGGTTTCTTTCTAGTCCTGTCCCTGTTGAAGAGTTAGGGGAAAGAACTGGGCCACATTCTGTTGTGGCTATAAGCTGTAGAATAATCTGAGGACTGGGACAAGGGGATGGGGAAGAGGGAGATGTTCCATGAAAGTAAATCTAAGAATCTCAATTTCTTACATCTACTACTGTTTTCCATGCAACATGTCTAATACGTTGCAGCACAGCTGGTGCTCGGCTCTTCAGTTGTTGCTCTAAGTTTCAGCATGCAGGAAACTACTTGTGTTCATCTGCAGAGAAGTGTTCTGGGACACTCACCCTAAATATACTTTTCTTTTTGACTGTTTATTCAATGATGGTGAAAATCAAGGGTTTTTTGGAAGGGTCTCTTTTCTTTAGTATAACAAGTTATTTTTCTGATTCCATCTCCTTCTTTAGAAAACTTAATAAATTGACCGGATTTTCTTTTCATGTGAAATCACATCCAGAACAACCAGAGATATTGCCTTGCTTTAACTGAAACCACCACTTGGTTGTTCAAGACAAAATTTTGTGAAACTGTAGCTCTGTGTTTGATTTTTATGTTGGTTTTGTATGAGTCTTTCTGTGTTGTGTTTGTGGTAGCTCTTTCCTATATTTAATAAAGTAATAAAAAGTAAACTTGCTTTCAGTTTAATGAAAGGTACCACCAGCTGGGAAAACTTATTTTCTGGCTCAAAGTACTGAAGTGCCCTCAGGTTGTTTTAAAGCACTTGGGTAAAGCCTTACATTTTTGAAAAATCATTAAAGTAACTTGGTGAAACTTCTGGGGCACTGGTTTGGTTTTGTGGTACCAACATGATTCTTGCACTAAAGAAAATAGACTTCAGGTTTTTTAAGACGCTTAAACCCCTCAAACTTTATTGCCTTAAATTTCATTCATTTAAGTGGCTTTCAACAGAACTTAAGCTTAGTTGTGATGCTGTTCAATAATTTTTTAACACACTGAGACTTAAGAAGCTTTTGAAGAAGAGTATAACAAGTTCTTACAAATCTTGACAAAGTCAGCCATGGACAAAAGATAGAAACTTGTTGCAGTGCCCCTATAGGAGATAAAAAAGACAGATGTCTATTTGATGCTGCAGTTTGCACTGGAAACTTCCTGCTTGTAATAGCATCTGGACACAATACTGTGATTTGTGATGACCCAAATTTCTTGTGGTAGTTGGGTGAATCTAATTCCTCTCCTTACTCCAAACTGATGTTCCCTATGTGTGGGTCCCTTGCATCAATGCTTGCACTTTGTGTTCTGGGAAATTCTTCTTTTGTCACATATTGTGTTTTTATAAACCATTATTAACCACTGCTTAGGAGAGAGAGCAGAATTGTCAGCATACTGTATCATCTTCTGTGTAAATACTAAAATTCACTGTTGTCTTCACATGTATGTAATTTTAAAATATGATTTGTGCTTCTTCCTTCAGCATGAAACCTCCTTCGTAGTAAACTTTTTTTTTTTAGATTGATCTCTAACTGTATTGACACAGACTTTTAAAAAATGTTTAAATCTTGGCTATATCTTAATCAAAGCACTATATATTATTATATTATATAGAGATGTTATTATAAGTATATTGTATTATAAATTAATCTATAAAGTATATAGATATTATCTTATTATAATTTATCTATATGTCTTTGTGGGAAGAGACTATTAAAGGATGTTTTCAAGCTTACAGTACCTGGTGTATGCAGGGCAAGGGAAGATGAGAAACTTCTTTTTCCCCATTGCTTTGCATCAGTGAGTTGTTAACGGGTGAGTTGCTGCATCAGCTCTGATGCCTGTAGAGCTTTGGAACTCTGCAGGCTGTCATGTAGTAATATGCATTGAATTATGGATGCTAACTACAACCTTCTCTTTGCTTTTTATAATATGCAGTTGAGCAAATTTTCTTTTTTGCAGCATTAGCCACTGGCTCTAGGTACATTTTGCAAAGTGTTTCTCAGATTTTGCAGTAAGGTGAACCCTACTGAGATAACTCTGTCATTGATGCTATCATCTTTTGAACTTCTAAACATTGGTTGCACAACAGCCACAGGAAATACATCAAATTTTTCTGAGGAACTATCTACCAGAACTTACAAGTGTCCTTTTCTTAGTCTTAAATTTCTCTGCTTTCCAAGATCCAATTTTCTAATGCTTTACTCTCATGACTTCTATAGATCATTAAAGCTAAGTCCTTTTCTTTCCCTTCTGCCTTGTTTGCCTCAGAGGGTAGTCTTTCATGCTTCCTACTTCAGGTGAACAAAAATAGGAAAGTAGGTGTAGTGTGTGGTAAAAAGAAACTTGGTTTGACTTATAGTGGATGGCCAAGCCTAATAATCAGTGGTCAATCACTCTGTAGAAAAGTGCTTTTTAGGTACCACACATTAGCTTTCTTAAATCATTCAAGTGCTGTAACGGTTTTGCAAATTAGTTTTTAACCGAAAATGTGATCAATGTGTGTGTGTGTGTGTGTGTATTATTTGGCTTCATAGTAATTACTTAAAGTTGTTGAATTTTCTTGCATGAATGTGTTACAAACTTGTGTGTATGGGAAAGTATATGTGATTTTTAACTGCCAAGGTGCAATTTTACTGCAAATTTGGAAAGCTGAGCAAGTGATGCTGAAGAATAAAGGACGTGCAATCATTTGTCCTGATAATTCTGTATCTTGTGTTAATAATGCATTTACTTAATGGCTTAAATGGAAAAGATTAGTGACTGGGATCGTGCAGGTTCTTCTATTTGAGAAGATTAAAAATTTCTGTTCAGTCATAATCATATTTTTAATATTGCAATAAGTGAGACTCCTATTGCACTTGATTTGTAAAGTAAATGCTATATCAGGTTTCCTTGCTGTTTGCATTTTGTCCTGTGGTCAAATAAATGGTTACTATCCAAAAGCAAGAGAGAGCTTGGGCTTGAGAGGAAATGAAATGCAATTGAGTATCAGTGTTGTTTTGTATCAATGTTATTTTGTAACATGTGGTTGTAACTTTCTATCCTGACAGTATGTACAAAGCTCAGTCATAGCAAGTTCAGTGATGACTTCGTTAATCAAGATATTTCACAATTTCAGAAATCATTGTTAAAGGAATCGTGGGAACTTGAGAAGACTTTTCCAAAAGCAGGTGTCAATGTGCGGTGACTGCTTTCAAAACTTGTACTGAATAACATAAATGAACTGAAGTGTGCCTTTGTTCCCTCACGTAGTGATTTGTTTAGACCTCTTTCTGAAACCTGTGCTGAAACATGAGAGCTCTTCTTACTGAAAGGTTTGATTATGAATGGTGAAGTGTAGTGATATCAGGTCTTGTGGTTTAGAGTATGTCAGAGAGAAGCAATGTCAAGTGATCTCATGATTGTAGCAGCATTTCTGGAAGGCTTTAAATAGTATTTTAATGCCTCTACTAAGACATTGAAAGGAATATTTTTAATAAGCCTTTTTTTTTCCATCTAGAAAGTGTCAAGAGATCATTCTGTTTCTGTATGGATAACATTATCTCAACCACCTGTTTTTAGAGTAAGCAGGTTTGTTTGTTGAGTTTGTGGGTTTTTTTCAAATAAGAAGCCAATTTAGACCTAGATCCTCTGAACTGAAAAATCCTCACAGTTCTGAACTTTTAGAAGTTGCCGTCATTTAATTTAGTAGGCTACTGACAAACTCATATCAACATTTAAGTTTTCTCAGTATCTTTTCTTTAGTAGATGTGATTTAAAAAATAATTAAATTCTCTTGTCTTCCCTTTATATTCACGTTATTTTTCTTCCTCTTTAATAAGTACAAGTGATGTAAAAGTAAAAGCCCTAGTGATCCATAGAATCCTAGTATACAGTTTAAAAAATCATCCCATACAACTCAAGACTATAACAGACTCACTTCGAGGTTTTGGGCATGTTCTGTCAGTTGTTTTGTGAAAATTTTCTGATTTTTCTTCAGGAGAAAAGATATTTCACCTGGTCTAAAATACACTCCTGTTATTCTCAAAGAAGAAAGACTTCTATGTTTAACAGCTTTAAAATGAGAATAGATACATTTCTACCCTGTATATTACTTGTGTGCTAGCTTGTTGGGATGCTCTCTCAGGAGTTCAAAACAAAAATTAAGTCCAGTAATTACATTATGGAACTTACCAGTGTTTTCTGATAACTATGTAAATCTCTGACAAAGAATATTTGTCCTTTATGTGTGCTTTCTTCAATTACTCTTTTACCTCAAAAAGTTAGATTTTGCATGTTGAGTGTTGTGGCCTGGTTCTTCAAACAAGGCAATTTTTGTGATATTTTGAGAGCTTCAGAATCTTCTGTTCTGAATTTAGTAACTGGAATTCAAGGGAAGGGAATTTAAAATAGTGACTCCATGAGATTCATTTAAAGAAGAAAAATCAACATTCATCTTAGAAAATTTTATAACTAGTTAATGCTTCTAAAGAGCAGCCATCTAATTACTGTTTAACTGAAACCATGTGGGAAATGTAATTGGCTGCCTGAACAACCTTACTTGGCGTTGTCCCCTTCGTATTTTTATTGTCATTTTTATGGTTATTGTGAAGAATTTCTACTCAGATGTATCACTGTATTATGTTTAATAAATATATTGAAGTCGTAGCTCAGTAGTGTTTACCCTGTATTCCAAGATAAGCCCTGTCCTCACATGGGAGAAGGAAAGTTCAGAACAGGTAAAGTGTGTGCCAGCAGTGGTACTTGATATTCTGAAGAAGTATCAGAAAGCCCTTGTGTGGTTGGTCATCTCATGACTCGAACAGTGAAGCTTGGTTCACATTGAATCAGCAAAATACATTGGATTTTTAGAAATGCTGAACAGGCTTCTCTATAAATGTAGATTGGTCATATCCTAGAATTATGTCCTGGATGTTAACCAGTAGTCATGGGGTGAGAAAATGAGTCATCCTTCTCAGGGTTCAAGTGCATCAATTCATATCTTACTTGAAAAGCCTTGGTTTGGCAGCCCAGGGAAAGGTTGCATTGACACTTTAATATCAATTCAAGAAAATTAGAGAGAAAGAGATAATTATCCTCTTCAGCTGAGTTCTGACCACAGACTGATTAGGTCTCAGGACTTCTTTGCTCCAACAGGACTTGGTGACATAGATGGAGTCACCCTTCTAACAGACTGTAATAAAAAAGTATAATTCTTGATAATATACTCAAAAATGTGACTGATAATGAAAATAGAATAGGAGGTTGCAGCAGATGTGGCCACAATATCTGTTATAGCTTTAACTTTTGTAGTGACCATTCACAGGCTCTTCATTTATAGTGCTGCTCTGTGAACTGAAGGAGTTTGCACCTTGGGTACGTTTAACAGATGGAGAGTGGATTGTGCACTGCAACAGACACGTTGAGCAAGTTCTTCCTTTTCAGTTACCTTTGGCTCACCAGAAAGTGCAACTGGTTCTCAACACAAGCAATCTCATTATCAGGTTAATATTATCATACTAGGATAAGCATTAGATATAAAAAAATGATTAGTCATTTTTGACTGGCTATTTATAGCACTGTCAGTGTTTTAACACCTTAACTGCCTGACAAGGAGTTGCCCCAGGACTAGCACTTTCTTTGGAAGCTCTAGCTCTTCAGCCACTGTTACACCAAAGTACTGGATAGTGCCATTTGCATTTATATCATGATGTTCTTCTGACCCTATCGTATTCTCCCTCAAGGGTTATCATGAGTCCTTTTCTTTCCCATTAAAGTATGGGAAATAAATATATTTCCAGTACATTGCTATTCTGAAAAGAAAAACTTGGTTTTATCCTAAACATATGGAGTTATGGATATGCCTCCATAGGTTAAGCCTGAAATTATTTTTCCTTTGCTGCAGGTACCAGAATTCTTTAGACTTTTTAGTTTGTTTGTTTTACTATCTGTCCAACAGCAAATGTGGTTCAAACAGTATCTCTTGTGGTCTTCTTGTTCTTTTCAGAGAACTGAAAACACTCAGCATCTGTCAGTATTTGTGACTTTGTTAAGAAGACAAGGAATTCATGTTTATTCATGTTTAGGCAGATCAGATGGAACTTCCACACATAAACCAAGGGAGATAACTGGGAAAATTTGGACAGTGCTTCAGGTGAAAATAACCTGGTCCTGACCTAGTGAGAAAACAGATTTATTCTGTTTCCTGTTGTAACCAGCAGTGGTCTTTAGATGACAAGTCAAATCACTTTGGGAGGTTCTCTGTATATCATGGTCTTCAGTCCTAACCTATCTGCCTGTATGTGGTGGTGTTCAGTGGTATGTGTTCGGTTTCATCTATGGCTGGCAGCGTGGTGTCACACGAGAGAGTCTGTCCAAGCCTCAGCAGTCCTGTGAATGAAGTAGTCATTGTCCCATGCCAGGCTGTGTGTCAGCTCACTCAGTAGCTGGGCACTTTAGGCTTCAGAGAGAGCGTTCTTCCCCGTCTTATCCCCATTGGTGGTGTCTGTTATGGATGCTGCAGAAGTCATTAAAACCCATTAAAATCTCTCTGAATCAGGAATTTCTACATTTTAAATGAATGCCTCAACAGTGAAGACTTTAAAGTCTTAAAATATTGTATTCTGCTCTAAAGAATTCTGGTTGCCTGTTACACTCTCTCAACAAGGAGACAGTATTTCCTTTAATTTCACAGTTGTATGAAGGCACTGAATTTTTGAAAATGGCAGCATCTAATTATATTTTGTCCCATTCCTGTTACTGGCAGGGCTGGCATTCAGTGTTGTCATATTGTGGCTGGAAGTCATATCTCTGTGTCAGATTTAGTTTATTATCTGTATTTTCTAAGACTGTATAGCACTAACTTTTAAAACAAACATAATATTACTCTGCTCTTCAAGCAACTGCACTTCTTACCTATATTGGAATAGCTTCTTTTGCTTTAATATCAAGACAGTAATCCAGATTTCCTTAGACCAAGAAAGCCATTGAGATCAACGGACTTACGCAATGAAGCTGAGTTCTTCATTATCAAGTCAGTCTTAGAATTTCATTTGACCCGTTATCTGGGGAGGCTGTTCCAGTGATTGATCACCTCTCAGTGAAGAGCTTTTTCTTAATGTCCAACCTGAACTTCCCCTGGTGCAGATTCTTGGCATTCCCTCATGTCCTATCACTGGTCACCAGAAAGAGGAGAGAGGAGGTCAGGACCTCTCCCTCCACTGCCTCCCTTAAGGCAGGTGTAAACCGCATAGAGGTCACCCCTCAGCCTTCTCTTCTCCCAGGTGAACAAACCAAGTTACCTCAGCCACTCCTTGTAAGTCTTGCCCTCGAGACCTTTCATCATCTTGGTCCCCTGCTCTGGACACACTCCAATAGTTTGATGTCCTTCTTACATGAAGGCACCCAAAGCAGCACAGAGTGCTCGAGGTGGGGCTGCCCCAGTACAGAGCAGAGCAGGACAGTCACTTCCCTTGCTTGGCTCACTGCGCTCTGCTGGATGCACCCCAGGATCCAGCTGACCCCCTTGGCTGCCAGGGCACACTAGTGACTCATCTACAGCTTGCCATCAACCCAAACACCAGATCTCTTTCACCAGGGCTGCTCTTGCTTCTTGTCCCCCCATTTGTACATCTAACCAGGATTACCCCATCCTGTGTAGAGAATCCTGCAAAACAACAATCCCAAAAAGCTTTGGTATGTTACCTTGTTCAAGTCTAGTCCTAAGTTTATTTTTCATTGCAAAAAAGTTCCTTTCTGGCTCAGTGTTGATTCAAGACATTGTAAGAGAAGTGACAATTCTGTAAGTGCCATAAAGCAACTTTTTAATTAGCTAATTGTAGTTTTCTGAATGCAGATATATTTCAAAGGTTACTAGAGAGACATCAGTTGGCAATTGAACATTATTTCTGTGTAAGATTTTAAGAAAAAATACGTTTGTTAAACTTGTTAATTTTTCTTAGTATCAGTCAGTAATTTTCAGTCTTGTGCTATTTTAATAACAAATTACATTAAACAGGGCTAGCAGGTAGGTAGTGCCTCAGGAAAATGTCTGATTTAATCTTTTGTTTGTCACTTCCCTTAACATTAGGTGGATTTTTGTCTTATAAAATATATAAAGTTTATTTGTGCATTTCACTTATTGAAATGACTAATAAAAGGTACAAACAATTGTTATTTTACAGGTCAACAGCAAGGACAGGATGGAGTAAAAGTACAGCAAGCCACAATAGCTCCTGTAACCGTAGCAGTAGGTGGCATTGCTAATGCAGCAATTGGTGCTGTTAGTCCCGATCAGATAACACAAGTGCAGCTGCAACAAGCTCAACAAGCTTCTGACCAGGAAGTGCAGCCTGGCAAGAGACTGAGAAGAGTTGCCTGTTCATGTCCTAATTGCAGAGAGGGAGAAGGAAGGTAAATGTAACTTTTATCAGTATATATTTAAGCATCTTATCACAGCTTGCCTCATTTGGGAGTGAGATTGTCCTATATTGCCTAGATTTTTAATGCTTTCTATTAGAAAGTACTTTTGTGTGGGCTTTTTTCGGCGGGGATTAAAATTGTCTCTATTAGCATGAAATGTTTCTCCTAATAGCTGGTAATGTTTTAGAATATAACTACTTAGCTATTTAAATATGATCTTTTTAGAGGCAGCAGTGAGCCAGGAAAAAAGAAGCAGCATATCTGCCATATTGAGGGATGTGGAAAAGTTTATGGCAAGACATCTCACCTTCGAGCACATCTGCGCTGGCATACCGGTGAAAGGCCATTTGTATGCAACTGGATTTTTTGTGGCAAGCGATTCACGAGGAGTGATGAGTTACAGAGGCATAGAAGAACCCACACAGGTTGGTCATTCCTCTCTAGAGCCATAGTACAGCAACTCCCAATCATAGAGGCCATAGTTAAACAATGGCGTCAAGGTTCTCACTTATGAAGTTACCTGAAAATTACCCTTAGATGTAAATAATTTTAAAACAAGGAAGTGGTAGATTTGAGTTTTCATCAATTTAAGCTGACTGTGAAATCATATAAATAAAAAGGGATCTGTTCCAACTGTTCTTTTGTATGTAGGCTAGAAAAACATGACCATTTCATCATAGACAGCTGATGCACGTTAGCTAGTGCCTGATCTAAATGTAACAAATTTAGGTCAGGCATATAGGATTGGCCAAGGACCAGGGTTATTGTTTCCTTACTTGGATTAGCTCAGTCCTTAAGAAATTTATTAACCTAGTCCATAAATTAAATTTGGTCTTAGAAATTTCCTAGAGTTTAAAGCAGGAACTGATAAACCAAATTCTCTTAACAGTTCAGAATGGAAAAGTTGACCTTTCAAGCTGAAAATTTTATCATATTTTTAGCCCTGAGGGAGTGTCTCCTCCTCCCTGTCCGTCCTCCCCCAACTTTTAGCACCTGATGTCTAAGCACTAATTACATTTGAACAGTGACAGGACCTTTTAGTATATTGAATTTGTCTCTCTTGATCTAGATTTCATACATCATTAAGCATTGGAATTCATGCTTCTGAATTTGCTTCCTGTCACTGTAATCTAAATAACAAAAGTATTCTTGAAAGATCTTACCAAGTTGTTCTTTGAGGGCTTTTACCTCCCTTGCTCTGGTAGGTTTATGGAAGTTTATGAAAATTCTCCAGTGTCCTGAAATTCAAACTTCTCACCAGATAATCACAGCATAGCAAATATTTGTTGAGAACATTTTAGTAGTGAAGTGTAGATTGCTAAAAGCCTGTGACTGAACAGAACACACCTGGAAATAAGTCAGATACAAAAGAAAACCTTGTGTCCTTTTACAGAATAGGGTGAGATTCAAATGATCAAGAGTGTTCAGTGCTCTCTTTCAGTAACGTTTTGGTTTTGTTCTTCTCTTTAAAAAGGTGAAAAGAGATTTGAGTGCCCAGAATGTTCTAAAAGGTTTATGCGAAGTGACCATCTCTCGAAACATGTCAAAACTCATCAGAACAAGAAGGGTGGTGGAACAGCCCTTGCTATTGTTACCTCAGGAGAACTGGACTCTTCAGTTACTGAGGTTCTTGGTTCTCCAAGAATTGTTGCTGTTGCTTCCATTTCTCAAGATTCAAACCCAGCAACCCCTAACGTTTCAACAAACATGGAAGAATTCTGAAAGGATCATTTATATGGACACCTAGTGCTGCACTTAAGTTTACATACCTTTCAGGATATGGAAGTGGGCTGGTAAAGTGGATTACAGAGCAGGAAATCTTTTTTTCAGTCATGACTTCTGTAAGTGTTCCAGGTTGGAGGGTCAGCATGGGAAGTGTACACCGGTGCAACAGGACAAAAATTTCAAAAATACAAACAGCGCAAATTGATGACTGGATAAACAGATGGAGGAATAATATTTCCATACTGTACTTTTTTAGTTATATGTCTGTATATTCTGTAATGATTTTAAGTGAACTTTACCCCCCTATTTTAGCACTGTATGCTAATGTGTTTATAAAATCAGATAGTATCAATGTAAAACTGGGTGGACCTTGACTAGGATTAATACCATTTGATGAAGGCACTTTGTTTTTAACATAAATTTGTAATATTTTCATGAAAGCGTCCTTTTCCCATGAGGCACAGCAAAACAGAAAACAGGATGAACGACAGTGGATATATTTTGGGTTTTTGCTCAGTCCATAAAACACATCAGTTAATTTTGGCCATCTTTTCTCAAGTTTTGCAATTACTCAAATAGCAGCTGGGTGATGCATGCTGCAAAGTGGTTCTGAGGTGGCCCTCAGATTAATTTTGACTACTACATTATAGTAGTGTGTATAAATGACAATCAGTGAGTTCTAATTCCTCTCTTTGTGTGGAGAGCTAGGGTTATGTAGAATTGGTGTAAAAAGTAGGAAAGATAAAACCATAGAAAGATATTAACATCAGATTTACAAAAGTAATGGTATCTTTATGTAGAATGAAAAAAAAAATTGTGTCAATTTTTGGTAATTCATTTCATTTTATATTTCCCTGCCCATGGCAAGGAGGTTGGAACTAGATGATCTTTAAGGTCCCTTCCAACCCAAACCATTCTGTGGTTCTATGATTCTGTATTTTAAAACATCTGTGGCCCATTTCTAACTCATAGATAACTTGAATCTTAAAAACTCGACCTTAGGTGTTTGAATGTTTTAATTTTGTTAGAATTCATGGAAATTAATCAGACAATTGAGTGTTGTAGCTCATTCTCCAGTATCTCCTCTCTGTAAATACTAGTTTATTATGTTGTGGGTAATGTGCTGAGTTCTTTGTGCTTTGACTTAACAGCCAAAGAAAAAAATTAATTATCACATTTTAATAAGAAAATAACTAAGTAAACACTTTCTCTTTTCCCCTAAATATTACTCTCTTTTTTTCTTTTCAAGGATAATATGTGGGCTGGTAATAAATATCTGTTACCTATCAAGTCTTTTATCAAGCCTCCAACCACAAAACAAGCTGGGAAAAGAGAAATATTGTTTTCTTTTTGGGATATGACTTTTTGTTTCAAAGGTTTGGTTACATTTTCAGATGTGACAGTGAATATAGAGGAAATGTAAAAAAAAAAAAAAATAGAAAAAAAGAAGAAAAAGAAAAAACCAACAACAAAAATTGCATTTTCTATGTGAAAATTCCAGTAGGTACAAGGAGGAAAGATGGCCAAATATTTCATACTCAGGATTTTTAATTACTTCCCCTAGGCATAAGTGTAACCTTTTACATCTACAGTCATTTGTTAATAAATTCTCATGAACAGTTTTTAAGGAGATTTATACACCAAAATATTTTAATGTAACTAAAGAAAATACAGTGCAAGAAGAATAAGACCTTTTTCTTTCCCCTGCAAATTATGAAAGGAAGAATGTGTATGGTAGCTGTTGGTTTGCAAGACATAACAGGTACCCTGTGCATTCCCTAAAGAGCATATATGTCTCATCTGAACAATTTATCAATCTTGTGGTGTTTTCTGTATTTTTGAAGCAAAAGAAATACCATTGTTTACACTGTGTACACTTTAGGCCAGCCCTTTGTAGCAAAATACTAAGCTGAGGGTATTTTATACTTTCAGTTTACATAAAAAGCTTTGAGATTAAAGAAAAACAATTTTACACTGTGGTTATAAATTTCAAGTTTCTTAAAGCTTTTTTAGACTTGTAACAGAGTCTTTAAATTTTAGTTGGGTTTTGTACATTATTTTGTATATTTTATTTAAAGTACTCTTAACTGATGTATCTGGATTTAAAACATCAGAATCAATTAGGTGTTACATTTAATACAGATGAACATTAGGTAGTATTAGCTGTTAATTTTATTATATAGGAAATGAAACATCAAAGATATATTTTATCATTGTGCTTCACAATCAGTGCTCTACATTACTTTATGCAAAGAAGAACTTTCCTAATGTTAATATCGTATTTCCTAAAAGTTAACAGTTTTGTAAACTGAAGTTACAAGCATTCTGCACAACCATTTCATATGTAATTTTTTCAGGCATACTTATGTATGCAGATAGGAAACTGAAGTAATTTTTAATCTGCAATGAATCCCTACTATAGATGTATCCAAATCTAAATCTGGTTGGCTTCATAGCATCTCAAGTACATTAACTTGTGTTAGCAGGTGCACATTTTACCGCTGGAATTAGAAACATTCTGCCAGTCTGTTCTGCATACCATTCTGAATCCACTTTTCTGTCTTAAAAGGATCGTAAATTTCAATGTCCTTTATTTGACTCAGTGGGATATAGCTGTTGTAAGTAATAGGGCACAGATGTGCAGTAGTATCTTGTTTAATGGCATTTCACTGTCCATTCCCTTTGCCACCGTTAAAAATTTTGCTTTATTGTAATTATCAGTGCAAAGTGTATTTACCATGGTAGAACTCCAGTGTTAGAATAGTTTTTTTCTTACAATATACTTTCTTTGGTTAGGTTTGTGTATGTGTTGCCGATTACATTAGCAATTGGTGTTAAGTCATTATTTATCACATTCTTTCACGAGAGCAGTAATAAAAGTGTGTAATCTAGGAGAAAAAGTTAATTTGTCCAAGTTAAGTAAGCATGATGTTTAGGTCCTATTTTTCAATTTTATAACTGTTTTATTGCAACAATATTTGTATTTAAGTCTTCATTTTAATGCCTTGTGGTGTTTTTTTATGCATGTCACTGAATTGTCATCCCGCAAGAATTGATGTGCAGCATAGGGTATTAAATCTACATAATGATTTTGAAACAGAAAAATAGTTGATGGTAAAAATGTAAATGTTTTGCAAAAATTCCTTATAAAAAAAAAAGTTTTGTAGTAATATTTCACTTGTAAATTTTTCTAAAAAAAAGTGGAAAAGGAAAAAAATGAGAGTAACGTTTCCCCACATCTAGAATTTAGAAATTAATTCTGCCAGCAAAGCCTGTAAGGCATTAATCTGACTCTTTTACAATGCTGATTTGTATAATTTTTTGGTGGGTTTGGAACTAAAATCATGTACAAGTTGTTGCCTGCAATAACATTTTGCAAGTAACCTATTAAAATTCCCTTGAGTTTAAAAGGTTTCTTCATTTAATTGCATACAATATAAAGCAGCAATAAATTATGTTTGTGTGATAATCTGTTCATCAAGAAGAACACTAGAAAACAAATGCTTCTCAATGGGGAAAGGTTGGCAGCAGCTTCTGGATTTGTGTAATTAAGACCTGTACTTGCTGGTCAGCGTTTCCCAACTGGCAGACTCCCAGCAGGGAATTAAACCAGCAGATTCTAGCTCAGCGTGAATTCTGTGGGGTTTGTTCAGCTCTTGCAAATGGAAGCTACAGTTATTCCTGAACACACCAAAGGAATAACCCAAGGGAAAAATTCCCTAAGGTAAGGAATATGTACATACAGACACACATACACAGATAAAATACAAATTTAGAAAACTGAAGATAATTCAGTTTGACAGAGATAAAATAATAGAAGTATCATTGTGTCATTACACATAGGGAGTGAATATGACCAATAAATGGAAACCTGAAAGTACAGACTTCAACTAACAGAAAATATATTGAGCTTTTCTTAGTGAAATGTCAACAGGCTCCTGCATTGTGTTACACTAAAATAATTTTCATGGTATGCCAAATTGCTAATGGTAATGTTATACTAATTTTCTTTTAAATGCGAAAAGAATTTTTATGGTAGACTTTACCATACTTTTGCAGTGAATAAGTAATACTGTTTCACGAAGAAAGAAATACATAATCAGAATCATTTTGCTTGGAAAAAACCTTCAACATCCTTGAGCTCAACTGAAAGGCTAACACTGAAAATCCCACTAGAACATGTCCCTAAACACCACATATACACATAAGAAGGCTTCTTTCTTCTATTTTCCAAAAGAAAATTAATTTAAAATTTAGGACTTCTAGCCTTGTACTACAAGATGGAATCATCTTTCCTAACTGAGATATCAAATACATTATTTTATGTTTGATGAAATACCTGTTCAAGTTTCAGTAACCTTTATTTGAATGTCAGACAAACTTACTGACTGAAGTCAATCTATGTCGTAATTCAAAGTAAATGCGTCTGACCAACTAATATGTCTTTATTGGCAAATTTTTTAATATTGTGGCACTGGTGTGTTTTGAAGCAAATTCTACATTACTGGTAAGAGACTAGTCCTCAAATATACAGTATCAGAAAATGTAACAAATTCTTACATAAGGACATGAGGATGAGTGTGCATGTTACATTTTACTCTTTTGGTCCTTCAAATGTGATCATTCTACTCTGGGAAGCATGAAGTGTGACACCAAATGGAGTATTTCTGTCTGCAACTAGATTGACTACCATCGCTAAAATTACCTAAAATTACATTTTCTATTTATTCCATTAGCTTTATTTTCTGTGCAGCTAGGTAGCAAATACCAGGATGGGGTTTTATCTATATGTAATATTAACATTCAATTCATATTGAACTTCCTGATGCCTTCAATGCTCTGCTTCCCATTCTTTTTCCTTTCCCTAAAGCTACTTTTACCATTTCCTGGTATCCTGAGATTTGTCAATGAAAATTGAAGTGCTGTGGGGACCTAGAGCTGGCATGTGCTTTCTTTGCTTACCAGAATACCTTCCATGGAGAGAGGACAGCGAGATGCCTTTTGTAGAGTAGCCTCACTAAAAATGACCAGATGTTATCACTGACAGGTGGTGCTGTGCCCAGCTGCTGTGGATGTCATGATGGGCACTTTTCTATTCAGTTTAGTTCGGTTTGTTGGGTGGTTTTCTTAGCAAGTACCAAAAATTACCTACTTCTAAATTGCCAGGTCAAGGAACATCAGCATTTCTTTGACTTACATGAGCAGCAGTGTGCAATGTAAGATTCATAATATACAAATTCAAAGCTACATCTATCATTTCTACTCCTATACATGGAAAAAGCCTAGCCTTGAGCATTTAATAATTTCTTTCAACAATATTTTAGCACAACTTTTTAAAAAATAAAAAATGTTTCAACCTTTATAGTTTGTCCTAGGAAGGAGAAACTGTTCTAAACTGGATTATATTGAAGACCATAAATATTCAGAGATTCCTTTACCAGATACACATTTTACAGCATTTCTGGAATTTTTACTTTCTCTATTGTGTCTGTTCCTTCTTGCATCTCTACTGTATCCTAGCCTAGGTTGCCATTAAGACCTCTCTCACTGCATTTTCAAATGCTATAGCTTTTTATTTGAATAATCTCTTGCTTCTTGCTAAAACCATTGCAGAAATACATAGACCAGACAAAAGAAGTACTCTCTCTTAAATATTTATATTGGAACACTCTTTTGGAAGGTATATCAGTTGAATGAGATCTCTGTTCCATCCCCACATATCATAGAAGATTAGTCCAAGGTAGAGTTTAAAATAAAAGTTTGCAGGGCAGGGAGTGTTTCTCAAAAAATATTTGTGCTGCTGGACTAAAATTCTGTGAAGCATTAGTTTTTATGCTGTTTTAAGTTCAATGCACAGCTTTGTGTCGCTTGTATGTATTTTAAAGGAAAGTGTTGGGCCAAATTCCAGGAAGAACCCAATCTCAAAGCTGGCTGACCTTTTGGTGTTGACACATTTGTTGAAGTTTTGAAAGATTTTTAAAGCTACTGAAAGCAAGCAGTAAGAGAAGCATGCTGTGCATAGACCTAGACACATTCAGATTTTTTAAAAAATTCATTGAATTAATGAGGTATTGATTTACTTTCATAACTCAATTTGCTAACTTAAAGTGAGGGTGATAGGTAATATGTGTGTCTGCTGAGTGACACATATACATCTTTCAGGACTTACATATTCTTGAGTTTGTACATCAACAATTATATAAAACTATCCTCTTGCTAACTCCTTCTAGTCAGTTCTACTTCAGTCTTACAAATAGAGACTCTGCTTACAGTTTTACAAATCTGAGGGATTAATAAGCAAAATTACCCAGTTGAGTGGAAAAAAGCCAAGCAAGTGAAAGCCAAACTGAGTGAAGTAATTTTTTCTAGTCACATATTTTGCTTTCATACTGTTGTAATTTTTGCTTAGGCATGCCAGATTTTCATCATCCTATGTCAGTTCCTAACAGGAAACTTCCATAACTAGATATAGAAGAAGTATTTATTTTTAAAAAAAAAAAGGTGACTAGAGCATAAACAGGATTCTGGGTGGTGCACCTTTTTCCCCCTGAAGTCTTGGGTTTTTATTGACTGCTGTCACTAAAGCTTACGGCTGCTCATAAAGCAAAAGGAAGTCAAGATAATTGAAGGAGGCAAGAATTACCTGACAGTGGGATGAGAGGGGTGATAAAACAAACAATTAGTTTAAAAAAAAAAAAAAAAAAAAAGAGTACATTACAAAATAGGAGACTGAAGAACTAAAGGAAACCTGAATGGAGTCTAAAATGATACTACAGGAACAGGAAAAGCAGTAGTTACCATTAGTAGTTACCAAGTGGAGCTAAAAGGAGGTGGAGAATAGATAGGATTGTCTCTTTGTAAATATACGGTTTTTTATGTTTTTGACTTTTGACACAGCATTGGTCTTGTACATGATGCAGGCAGCTTCTTTCTATCTTGAGCAGAAGTCACCGAGTATTCTGTAGCCTCACTATTGAAAGGTCTTTGAAAGTGGAAATCCTTTTTAGTGTTTATTTTTCTAGACTGCTGAACTTGCAGACAGAGTAGAATATGGTTAAAAGTAGAGTCCCCTGGGAGCTGCACATGGACATAGTAAATGTCAATCATCCTGGATGTTACCATCTGTTTGCATTAAGACAAGCAATCGATTTTTACAGATTGTCATAAACCAGAGAGATTTTTCTACTTACATAGAAAAAATTCAATTTCCCTCATCTTTTTTTCTCTTCCTCTTTTATAGCAGCATGAAACTATGCAGAAATAAAGTTGGTAGCCTTGATGGAATAAAAATACTCTGGTTTAAATGGTAAGAGCTTAAGACATGAAATAGTCATGCATTTAAGCTCCTGTTCTTAAATATGAGCAGACCTGATTTCACTGGCATCTAACATTAATTTACTGAAAACACTCAAATGGTGCAATTCAGATGTATTATAGCTAATACGACTTACGCATTAAACACAATCCACACTTCTACATTGGCACCTATAAGTTTCATTTTTATTGAAATAAATGCCTGAAGCCTCTTCTGAAACTAAGATTGAAACCTTTGGGTTTTACATTTGCAGCCTTCTATTTTTACATTTGCAGCTTCCAAAACTAGTTGGGCATTGAGGATCACCTAGAAGCTGCTATGATTGCTACTTATCATTGCTATTTAGCCAGCAATAATGAGTGATGGCACCCTTGTCCTTCCTTTAGTTGTGACTGTTCAATAGCCTCTATCTTCTGCTCGTGTTAGCACAGTAGTCTGTTGCCACACTGGTAGAATAAAATTTCTCAGCCTTGTAAGGACTCTAGTCTGTACTAGATTGTTATATAATTAATTGGTGGTAGCTGACTGACCACGTGGTAATATGCATGTAAAGAGTAGAGAGTGAGAGAACAATGGAGTATGTAACAAGCCAATATGTAAAGAGGCATTACCCGCAAAAACACTAAATTTAATCCTGTCTCTATTTGATCACTTCCTTTCTTTCAAGTTCTGCTTGTGCCCTGCAGGAAAAAAAAAAAGAAATCATCATCTGTGGTCTTGAGGAGATATCTAGTAAATACACAGGAACACACACAGTGAAAAGCTGACTGAGACGAATATTTATTGCAGCAAAACCCTACTGGTTGGACAGCAATGATACATGGAGAAAAGTCAAAAGTGAAAGTTATTGTGGAATGTGATAACAGATTTCAAATGTGTCACAGGTTCAGAGAAAGAATTTGGAGATTACCTTGTTGTCATATTGAAGAAATAAAAATACATGTACCACAATAATCTGTATGAATCCCTTCATTTGAATGATTTGACAGAATGTACCATGTGATCCCTCAGATGAACTAACTAAACAAAGCTTTCCACAAAGATTCTACAAGCAGTTTTTAATAAGGATCAGAAAATTACTTTTTGAAGGTGCCAACCCATTTCATTTCAGAGAACAAAAGTGTCTATTATACTACTTGACTAAGATCTTAGAGATCAATATCTTTTTCACATATACATAGTCAACTGTCACCTTATGTCCCTCAAAATTTATTATTATGATTTCAAATTACTGTTGAATGTGTCTGTTAGCCATCTGTTAATTGTCATTCTTGACTGGCCAACTAAGAGATTGAAATACCCGCTCTATATGTTGTGTTGAATGTGTCTATTCATTGTGCTACAGCTGCAGCAGCTAACTACAAAAATACATTGAAGCTCTTACCCACACTCTTGCTGAAGTGCACTCCTAGAAAACCTTCTTCTGAATATTTGAGATAAGATTTAAAGAAACAAAAGGATTATCAGAAAAGAGAAGGCAAATAAAGCTTGAGGACAAATTATGTCAGTCACTGAGGTTACAGAAGTCAGGCAGAGACTTCAGGTCAACTTTTAGGATTTTTCATCCTTGCTTAATTATAGATCTTTTAAGTTTTCTATAAAGCATGTTGTATTTGATTTCACCAGAAGGACATGGGGAAATTATTTGCCATAGATAGATAGATAGATAGATAGATAGATAGATAGATAGATAGATAGATAGATAGATAGATAGATAGATGAAATTTCTTCATCAGTGCCCATTTAAGTTTGTGGACTCCTCTGGCTGTGACCCAAGAGGCAGGTTCACCTGTGAGAAAGCCTGGAAAAACCCCCACACTGCCACCAAGACAGGTGTTTTCTCTGCCACTCTGTTATTCCAGAAAAGAGATGTAGCTCAAGCTTGAAAGTGAGGAGCTATATTGCACAGATCGATATCTCCAAAGAGCAAGAGAAGTAAAAAAAAACCAAAAAAAAAGTATTTCATTTACTGTTTCCTTGAGAAAGGTGGAAAGTGCTCTGAAAGTTGGTTACATGCTGAAGGTTGACCAAGTGAAGCATGAAAAGCAAACGGATGGCACTGGCAAGACAGCCAAACTTCAAGCCCTAGCAACACTGCTGAATTCTGGCTGACTCCTGCAGAGGGGAAAGTAATCCCTTTCTCTTAGAATATAAGAACAAAGGTGCTCACAGAGAAGAAACCAGGGCAAGAAATGTAAAGTCCCCTGTCCTGCAAAATAAGGAGAGTAAAATTCATCAAGCAGCACTACAGTTTTTTGCACAAAGAAAGCAAGCCAGCTCCAAAGGTCTGTGGGGTAACAGCCTGGCACACGGTGGATTTCTGGGCATTACCTCACTGTTTGTGCTCAGCTCCTGAGAGAGCTGCACATGCAGCAGCACAAGGCTCTGTGCAGTCAGAGATACCAGTTTATTTGGTACGTTGGTAGTAGAACTCAACTCATAGTTCCATCCTAGATGCTTTCTTGAAAACAACTCCATGATCACAGAGATCTCCAGAAGCCGATGCCAAGAGCATGTACGTATTTTATAAGGGTGTTTGTGCATTAGTCAGATGGCAGAAATCAACTTTTTCTGGGGTAAGTAGCTGTCTACAGAGATGATCTACAGTTTGGCAGACCACCATGGACTGGTAGAGATATGGGCAGCCTGTAAGTGCCAAACTGAAGAAACCTCAGAGAGAAACCTGTCACACACCACCTGAAGCTAGTTTTCCTTGCAGCTGACATAATAGGTGTTTTTCTCAGACATCCACAGATATTTTGCTATCACTGTGTTGAAAATATATATCTTGAAAATATCTGTGTTTCATTTGTGCTTAATCAGATACAGTTAGGCAGCTTTAGCAGCTGTGAGGTTGGGAAGGCAAACACTAGTGACCTGCTCTTTTTTTTTTTTTTCTGCAAAAAGCAAGCCGAGGAGCAGTTTTAAATCCCGGTAGGAAATATTTGTTGCACAGTGAGCATAACTTCAGAAAGCAGCTGTCCTCCCACCGCCGTGGAAGAGGCAGTCACTACTCTCACGGTCTGAAGTTTAGCTAAGAGCTGCCCAAATAAAACCGCTGTCGGCTCATTGCTGCCTCCTGAGCCCCTTGTCCTTGTGTGTCCCTGCAGCAGCGGGAGCGGGATCCGGCGGGACCTGTACCAGTGATTGCTCTGGAGCCCCGAATTTTTGCGTCTCACAGCTCCCACCTGAGAGCTGTCCTGGCATCCCCAGGGCAAGCTGGGGAGCAGGTATGGGCAGGCAACAAACAGTTAATTTATGGCACTTTTGTACACATTTGCGGAGGGAGATGCTGAAACGGGGATTCGTATTTCACGCGTTCCCGGCGGCGCGGGGGAGGATGCATCCTTGTTGCTCCGTAGGGACTCGACGCTGTACACGGCCACGAATTCCCGCAAATCCCGCCGCCCTGCCGTGCCCTCCGCCCCGGCCCCTCCCGCACGGGCTCCGCCGCCCGCCCCCGGGGCCGTCCGGGCGGAGGGGCCGCGGAGCGAGCAGCGCCGGCCCCCGGCTGCGGCAGCGGGAGGGGGCCGGGGACGGCCATCCCCAGGGAGACGGGACGCGGTGAGCTGGGCGACGGGACGGGGTGACGAGAGGGGTGTGCCTGGGGGGAATAAATGTCTGCGCAGGCGGCAGCGGAGCCCCCGAGGCGCCCCGGCAGCGGCAGGTGAGTGGGGCCGGCCCCGAGCCCCCTTTCCTCCGCCAAGCCCCCTTTCCCTGGCTGGACCCCCTTTCCCTGGCTGGACCCCCTTTCCCCGGCCGGGCCCCCTTTCCCCGGCGCCGCGGTCCCGCGGGAGGCAGTAGCCGGACAGCGCCGGCGGCCGCCGCGGGTGCCTCCTGCCGGCCCATGGGGAGCTTTCCACAGGGAATTTCAGAAGGTGTTCTTTCCCCCTCTCCCCGGGTGGATAGTGGGAAAACGCAGCGGGTTTGCGTTTCTTATTTTCAGTTCCGAAGGGTTTGTTGTTTTGAAAACCTGAAAAGCGACCAGCAACCAAGTCAGTGAGAAAGTCGTGTCTCGATGAAATTTGGTGTCAGCCTGAAGCAAAAAAGTTGTTTGGTTGGGATTTTGAGGGAACAGGGGTTGGACAAAACCTCAAACTGACTCCACAGCCTTGGTTTGACCAGCAGAGCAGGCTCAAAAATTAGCTGTTCGTGTCTCTTTTCTTTGCATCACTTGTGTCTTGTATCCAATCAGCTGGATGCATTTTAAGAACAGTTTAACTCTGATAGAAACCACAGGATAGAAATGCTGATGCTTTACAGCGTCAATCTTCTTCCTGACTTCTCCTCCCTTGACTTTGTATGGTTTTGAAGATCTCCTGTGCCATTTATTTTGACAAAGGTCACTGATTTCACTGCTATACTGGCTCTGTGACATCTGTGTTGAGAACTAGAAATATCAGAACTGTGTAGAACTTGGTCCCGGTTAAAATTCTTGTGGCAAATGAGTTTTCATGAGTGTAGTGTCCAACAGGAAAATCTGTGAACACTTTAGTTGTGCAAAGCACAGCTCCCCTTCTCCCTCGCATCCTTCTACCAATGGAGTCACGCTCATGCTATGGCTAGGATTCCTGCTGTTTCTTACCTCCAGTTGCTGACCTATGCCATGACTATGCTGACTTTCTCTGAGGGGATTATTCCTTTGCTGAGTAGCTGTCTCTGACCCTCTTAACCCTCCCTTTGTCTTACTCCCTTCAGTGGGCTACAACATCATTTTAGGAGTCACTTAATGCTGCATATGCTTGTTGGTGTGACAGAGTGAACCAATCTCTTGTTGGAATGGTCCCAGACAGCACCCAGTTTAGCCTATACTCAGTAATGGCTTTTAGCTTTTTCAGGTAGGCTAAAAGCATTTTGCTTCAATGAAAATTCCAATTCTGTATTTCTGAGCAAACAGAGACATTCACAGTAACTTGCAGAGCTGCCAAGTCATGAAATACAGAGCCTTGGCAAAGAAGATTCTGAAGAGTTAGTTTATTTTTGGACATGAAGACACAATTTATGATGAAATTATGCTGTCATAAATATTCTTGTAGTTCCCACTAACTTAGGAATTCAAGTATATACAGTTGAACAGAATCAGGTCTGTGAGAGTCTTGCCTCATCTCCTAAATGCAACTTGTGGGTATCTGGAAGGGGGACTCTGATTCTATATCTGTTAGCCACCAATGAGAGTCTCTGGAAGATAAGACTATATGGATTTTTGGCAGAGCACAGATGACTAAATGTACTTATGTATATTAAAATATGGCACTGATGAAAGGTGGTATGGCATATCCAGGAATGGTTTTCAAAAGATGATGTATAGGATCATATTTCCAAGTCCAGAGGCTTGGAAAAGGTCAGTAAATATTCATAGGGAAGTTGGAAAAACAAGGTTAGGAGGAAGAACAAGGAATATATGTGTATTTGTGTACTATAGGTGTTCTGGAAAACATTCTTTGGATTTGCAACTTACCTATTTACATATCATGTTTTCTCCACTCTGTCCAAACAAAACATGCTGAGATTTTGGCTTCTATTATGCGTCAGTTGTTAGAGAGCTCTGATGGGCAGCTGAGGCTCTCCTCCTCTTTAGTCTGTCTAAAGAGAAATGTAAGAGTGGTATTGTCAAACCAATAACCTGCATCTCACTTGATTCAGGTGCCACATGAGGTGGTGCAGAAAGCTGTCTGTGCTATGAGGAACACCACAGAATGCCAAGGAATAGAGAAAAACAGAAGGACCCTCAGTTTGGGGAGCTGTCTCAAACACTGCTCCAGCATACAGTGGCCTTCATAGGAGAGGTTTTTATATTTAAATACTTGTAACAAAGCAGAAAAAGAAAAAAGAAAGTAAGAAGAGAACGATATTTTAACTGGCACCAGAGACAACTGATGCAAAATAACTCTTATGAAAGTGCCTCTTTAAAAAAGGAGCCATCCCACTTCTAATATAATCGTCAGAAATGGCTTGTTGCTGGAGGCTTAACATGTCACTCTTCCTTGCTTATTGTTGCCTTTTGTATAATGGATGTGACTGCTGTCATCTGAATTGTTTACTGCATGAAAGATATATTCTTCCCTGTGCTCAAGTCTCCAAAGCCATCCTCAGCACAGTGCAAGGTGATGTACTTCTTGTCCAGTGTATGTCACTGTGAAAGATGAGGGATGAGTCACTTCCCTCATGGGCAGTGATGACTAACTGCCTCTCCTTTGGGAGCAGCAGTGTGGAGCTGCCACACCAGCAGCTGGGCACACAAGGAATCATCACCTCAAATCAGCTCTCTGATGACTACAGATGTAGAAGCAGTTTATTAAGTTGCATGATTAAAGACTTCTACAGCTCATAAAGGAGGAAATCTCATAGGAACGTAATAAGAGAAGGAATATTTAATTTTGCACCAGTCTTACTAAAATTGTGCTACTTCTGAAATGCAAATCATAAGAGATTTGTACACAAGATTTCAAAAGGCGTCATGTAAGAGTAATTAGGATTAAACTATAAAAACAATTACTTGCATGAGATTTTCAAAGAAAAGCACCTTCTTTTAGTGTACATGTCATAAAGCTCTTTAGAAACCTCTTGCTTTATTAACAATATGTAGCAGACACTTAGAATTAGAGATAGGTACAAAATATTCAGGGTATTTTTTTGTTGTAAATATTCTGGGAATAAAATGAAGTATTTAATTTCCAACTTTTCAATTGAGTCTATATGAATACCTTGAAGAAAAAGGAGAGAGACTTCAATCCAGACCAGACTCCTACCTTTGCAGTAAATTTTCCCTTAAAATTGTTTTGGAAATGCTGCCTAATAGCAACAATGGGTGTACACTTGGGGCAAAAAGGTAACATCATGGATTAGGGTTTTGTACTGTTCATTCCAGGTCTTAAGTCATGCCTGTGGTCCTGATCTTGACTATTTGGGTTTCTTTTCCAAATTTTTGAGAAACTTTGGCTCATAGAAATAACACATTTTTAAATGTAAAGACACTAGTTCTGTGGAAATTTTTCTGATGTACAGATGCATGTCCATATTTTGGTTGGAGAGAGAAGAATGTGGTGGTTCATGTCCATAGCTCAGACTTGGGGAACCCTAAATTTAAGACCAGGAAAGCCAAACAGATTTCATAGAACACTTTTTAGTTATTACTCCTGCATTTTTATGGAAGAAAATGAAGTTCCAGGGAGGGAATAAATGTGTGCCATTTATGCTGCAGCATTACAAGTACTATGTATAAATACCGATGTCAATGTCAGGAAGATGAAAAGTATTCTTTTTGTCTGCTAGTACTTTGTTAGCAGCGTTCAGATTTCAGGCTGGTCATTATCTCGTCAGTTTGATCTTGAGAGGCAGCGGTTGTGAATAGGGGCAGGGATAGAACAACAACTCCCCTGCCGAGACGGAAATCTCCTCCTGATTGAAGCCCATGACAAAACTCCCATCGACATCAAAGCAGAAAGATTTCAAGCACAGCAACCTGAATGCATCTGAAATCCACTGTTGGGCAGCTTGGAAAGGTCAAGGTTTTTTTTAGAGATTAGTACGGAAAAGAAAAAGACTGAGAGCAAATCATGACTAGCATGAAGAGAAGAGGACGTTGACAACTAAGTTCACAGTTCATTGCTAAATCTGTGCTTATTAAGGAAGCTAATTTTTGTGAAAACTGATACAGGCATTCAGATGGCTTAGTTTCTGCTTCCAATGAGAATGGGATTATTTTTTTCCTTGGTTTGATGGTAGGGAAACAAATATATATGATTTGGTTGTCACAAGTGGTATCTGTAACACTATTGTGGCTGTTTACTTAACTAGCATATTCTGCAAAGAGAAGACAGAATTTCCCAGAAGTAATGCCTGCTAAAATTTTTATCTTAAGTACATCGTAACTTTCTATTTCCATGTTGTGTTATTAAAAAAGCCCCTCAAAACAACAAAATAGTTGTCAGCACAAAGTGCTTAAAAATTTATTTCAAAATATTTTAAAACTTTTTACAAAGGAGATACAGAAAGAGAAATAAAAGGTTTTGACATGAATTTACTGCTCACTCAGTATATACAGAATGAGTTTCATTTATAACTTTGGTATTTAAATCTAGTGTCTAAACTCCAGTGACGTGTCACAACCTGGCTTTAGTGTTCAAAAACAGAAAAATAACCCCCTACAATGATATTTTTGCTCCTCTTTTCCATACTGGAGCAAAACCAAACCTTATTAGATTTACAAAGCTCGTGAAGTTTAAGGAGTTTATTGTCTTAAGGGAGCATAAATTACTTCATAAAGCCACAAATGAACTCGTTAAAGTAATGTCTGCCTTATGAGTCTCCAGGGGGCACACAAGCAGTGTAAGGCATCCATCCTCATGGATGAGATGGGAACTGACCAGCATGACAGATCTGGGGGCTTTTAGGAGGGGAGGATGGCCTGCTGGGGGAGGAGAGTTCTGCTGCCCCGGAGCAGCTGGTGGTGCTCCTGGGCAGGCTAGGATGGAGCGTGAGCTTCAGGGTGCTGGAGAAACTCTTGCTCTATCAGGGCCTAATAAATTAGATCTTGGGAGAAGGATGATGATTTAACCAGATAAACAGAAGTGCTGTGGTTTTCATCCTAGCTTCTCCAGCTCATATTTTTGCCCACTTGTTTGCCTGTTGCTTTGCAATTTTTACCCACTTATGTCTATGCTGAGGTTGCTCTTGTGTTGTTCATGTCTTCACTGTCAGAACAAGCTAAACTGCACCACGAGTTTGTAACTACTTGTGCAAAAGCAGAATTGCATCACTGTTTTCCTTATTGCTTCCTTTTATGTCATTTTTCAGCTTCTCGTTTGCAAATCCCTGGCACAGAAAGGAATCAATGCGACACATTATGGATGTAGCAGCACACCTTTAGCTGCACAGGGCCCTAAAACTGAGTTCATAGCAAGCGTTCATCTCCCTGGATTTTGTAGCTCAAAGGTTACTTGTCAATTTTGATGTTCAGCACTGAAAGATGTTTTAAAGTATTCTTGGTACAATCAGTGTATTTTAAACTGTTTTGTCATATTGAAACATGAATTTTCAGGAATTTATATTTTGGGTTTATTAATTTCAGAGGCAAGACTTAAACTGTCTGTAGAGTCATCAGAATTTGGAGTCAGCTGAATCTGTGCTTCTAGGGTACAAAATAGGGTTATTCTGTTGAATTACATTTTAAATGTGCTTTCAATAGATTGCACATCTCTGTTGCCTTGAGCATTTAATATGAACTAAACTCATAAAAGGCATCTTTTTGATTTTGGTGAGACTATCACTACTATCAAAGGATGGCACCAAAAAGGAGAGTGTCACTAATTATTCAGGTGTGCATCTCTTACCTTAGAGACAGCAATAATATAATCTGTGTTCCAGAGAGCTCACAGCTTAAGCAAACTTAAGTCTTGATTTCGGTTTGTGACTGACTGTGTACAGAGATGGTTGGTGATCAGTTTTTGGATAAATGAAGATTTAGAATCCTATCAATAACAAATGATCTGAAGGCTCTGACTAGGGTCAGCTCTGTGCTCTGTGTCATGGCAGTGAAGCAGATGTGCCAGGCAGAATAGTGGAAGTACTAAAAACTCAGCTCAAACTGAAGCAGAACTGATGAATTGTCTTAAGTGAAATGATTGAGTGGGGAAAAAGTAGAATGTGGACCAGAATGTAAGCATTAATTCTCCATTAATATTTTATTCAAATACTTTGCTGTATATCATCAGTGTCTCTTTTTGTAAACATTGACAAAGTGTAATAAAATATATTAAAGAAGATCTATTTAATATTTTATGTTAATTCTCATGTTTATTCAAAAAAAATCAAATTACCATGTAACATTAGGAAATTAAACAGTAAAATGCAGATTTTTCACTTCTGGAATAACTGCAAGGAACCATTCAAAAAACCTGCTGCCAATAATTTTGAGAGCGTGTTTAGGCATGGTGGTGTTTAGTAAATACATCTGAAACATGATCTGTGTCTTTATAAACAGCCTTTTTAGCTCTGTCTTCAGGATTTGTTCTTTTTTTATTTTATTCTAGTGAGTACTAAATTCCAAATTTCAGTGTTATTCATCCTTAAAGTGCAAAAAGGACTGGGGGGTGGAGAGTTCTGTACTATCATAAGGTAGTATTTACTTTGAAATTCAGGGGCTGCTTTTGTATTTTGCAGACAAGATCCTAATTCCAGGACACTGTGAGATGCAATTGAATCAATGATGGCCACACCAGATTCAGGAGACTGTGAGTAGGGATTCTGCTGATCCTCTTCTGTATGGTCTTCATCTGGGCCTCCAAACTGAGCTGAACTTCTGGGAAGCAAGACAAACTTCTATTTAAAAATAAACAAGTAAGAGAGTTCAGGTGTTATTGCAAACATCAAGGAGAACTTTCTTTTGGTTTGTCTTTCTCTATGCACTTGGAAAAATGAGGCACCAAAATTGCTTTTTGTTGTTTTGTTTTTGCAAATAGTTTGTAGTGGTTTTCCAAAGTAATCAGACTTTGCATAAATTACCAAAGAAAACTGAGTTAAACATTAGAGGAAGTGGAACTTAATTTCACTTTATTTTACTTTACAACCCCTTTAATTTAAGGGGTTAAATAGCTGTAAGGGATTCTGTTATTCTTGTCCATCTCTTCTAAATGTCTTCCCATGACATTTCTCACACTGAAGAAAATGAGTTTGAGAACAAAATTTATATTCAAGAAATTATTGCCAAATTTGGCCATGAATCAGATACCATTGATTAATGATAATGATCATAGCTTGTTCCAAGCAAATAGCTCTTTTTTATTGAAAAATATAGGCAAGGTTACTTACTTTCAAAATGCAAAATATTGTTGGGAGCTGTGTTTAAAGCTCTCCTTGTTCCATGGTTGTCATTCACAGTGTTGTGATGTCAGATGCCAGATGAGTGAGTATTGTGAAGAGTCCAGTTCGCTCCCCACTTTTTGGCCTTTCCAAGGATTTCTGTTGGTATGTATCAGTCTTTACAGCTAGTAGGCTTGAGAGGTATTTATTCATTAATTCTCTGACTGTACTTGTGAGTTCTATTTTTTTGACAGGCAACCATGATCTTTAACTGTTTTCTTTCTCCTTTGTGAAATTATAGCTTCAGTGTTGTCTGAATTTAAAAAAATTTGTTAAGATCTTAAAAGCTAAAGAAAGCAGCTGTTGTCCTGCTTTTCAGGACATTTTCAAGGAAGTAGAAGATGGTAAGAGTAGAATGAATTATATGTATATTTTGTGTTTGTGTATGTTTGTGTAACAAAGTAATCTATAATTTGTTATATAAGAGCTGCAGGAGGTTTTTGTGTGCTGAGATGGCTCATTGTTTGTTTGTTTGTTTGTTTTAAACTTTACATGGATACTTTTCCTGTCATAAAAATAGGTGAGAGAGAAGTAGCAAAATCGATTAATATGTGAATTTTTTTCAGAATTGTTTTTGATATTTTAGATGCAATAAAACTGCAGTAGATAGATAAATTCTACTGCTAAAAGAAATTAAATAAGGCAGTTAACAATAAAGAAATAATTAGCTAATATAATACTTTGTATATAAAATTAAACTTTAATGAAATATAAGAAAATACCAGCTCCTCCTACAATGTTATTCAGTTTACTAGACACTAGTTCTGCACAAAGCTTACACTTACAAGTATTTTTGCACCTTTTTCCTTATGGTTAACGATCACTGAAAAAGGTTTGTAATAAAACCTTAAATAGTCACATGTTTACAATTTTTATTTTTTTTAATCTTGGTGTTAAAATTTTGTTTTGTTGATGGAGGTCATAATTTTGCATTAGTGAATTGAAATATAGTGAGACAGTTTTTGTGTTGATGTATGTCTAGAAGAAAGGATTGAAATTTCTATATTTCATGAGGTGTCTTCAATTAGCCAACAGTCTACAGTAACAGAGTGCAAAAATTTCAGGTCTCTTCTAAAGTTTTGAGGCCATAGAGGTGTGGAATACCTACCAGGTGATGGAAAGAAAGCATTACTCACCAGGACCTTGCCACCTGTACAGATTGGCATTGCTCTACATCTCTCATTTTAATAAATTTTTGAGCAGGAAAAGAACAGGCCTATGTTGAACAGAGATCAAAACAAACTGAGTCTGAATTTTTCCCATGTCCTGCTATGCCAGCAGGAGCCCAGAACAGGTGTGTTGTGCCTTCTGCTGAAGGGCAAAACAGCAGATACTTCTGCAATCTGTGAAAAAAAGTTGTCACTGTTTGTAAACTTCCAGCTTGAAAAAAGCATGGAGTCCTTTTCCTTTTTGATGAAAAAGGCCAAGCCATTGAACATAACACCAGAGGCTGGAACACAGCTCTTTTTCAGAATGTCAGGATGCACTTGGTGCCAGATTGGTCAGGAGTATTAATTGATATGGAATTAGACCTCTTGTGACGAGACCTGGCCCATCCAACATACACCCTGTTTAAAATGGTTGCAGACTTCAGACTTATTTTTCTTTCATTCAAGGTAGAAATTTCACATTTCCGTGCTCTAGGCATCTGCGGTGATTCCTGCTTCTCCTTGGTCTGGTTGGCATCACTTGAGAGGAACTACAGGCATTCTAGGAAGGTGTTGAGCAGCCTTGGCTACCAGAAGTGGAATGGAAACCATCATAGCTACTTGATGAGCCTTTGTACAGTTTCATGAGCAATCTTTGGCTATAACATGCCGCTTAAACCTGCACATCTTTCCATTTTAAAGAAATAATTACTTTGCATTCCTCTTTGACTCTTGGTTAGCTTGGAAAAGATCCTCTCTTAAGCCATAGTGGTTTTCCCTTTTATATTTTTACAGCACTTGTAAAAGCCCAAGATATTAATCTCTATCTGGAACCACTGGAAAAATACATTCAGCTTTTTCAGAACATGAAATTCCCAAAGATCTGTAACTTAAACCCATTTTTATTTCACACCATCTGCCTGATATGGAGCCACTCTGAGTTCTGCAGCATACCTGTGTGAGTTGTAGCTGCAACCTTCCTATTGCTTGGGTAACTTCAAGTAAGGGTTGTAAACCACATAAGTACCTAATAAATAAATGTTAGTTGATATACAGAACACCATTAAAAAGGACATGGATTTAATACATCTTTTAGCTGCCTAATAGACATCAAAATTACATTACAGATACTTTCAACCAGTATTAGATTATTAAATCTGAAGCTGAGATGAATAGTCATCAGATGATAATCATCAGCCATACCATTCATGCACTATGTATTTAAGAATGAAATATGCTCCTTGTCTAGTGATAGAAAATTCCCCAGAAGCCATACAACCTTTTCAAGATGGGTTGTTGCTCCTTACCCCCATTTGCTGTTATAATTTTTCTGCCCCTTTTCTTATCACATTTCTTGGTAGGTATTTCTTTTTGTGAATTTCAAAACGCTAGTAAGAGCTGCACAAGCCAAGAAAATATGGGCTTTGCAAGCAAGTTGTGAATGACCTGCCTTGAGGCATTTTCTGTCATCAGTAAGCTTTCCCCATGCTTCCACTGAAACCAAGTGTACTGCTGGGAGCATGAGCACTTTTAAGTGTTGGCAAGCAAAGACATTCTGTAGGGTTCACTGTTCTGGAGCATTTTTGTTGGTCAGAAAATAAGAGAATTATACCTTATATGTGCATGTGTGCTAGGTTTGATTCTGGGCTTGGAGAAGCCCTCTGCTGCTAATTTACTAAATGATAAAAGCTAGGAGGACTCATGTTGCCATTCCTGTGTTTGTTGGCACAATACATGCTACAGGAGAATTAGTACCCAAAGGCCATGGCAGTGTTATGTCAAACAGGTGAATAAATTTCCAGTATCACTTTTACTGAGAGGAAGAAACTCCCTTTACTGTTATTTTGTGAATGCTCGCTCTACAGAAGGTGACACGTGAGAGTCAGTCTAGATGGACAGGATGAGCATGCTTTGGGAGCACCTCAAAAGTGAGCATTACATTATGAGATAATTATAAAACTAGAATAGTTAGAGATAACAATTTTAAAATATAATACATATTGGGTTTTGTGATTATATATAAATTGAAAAGTAACTCGATGACTGATGTCATGACTACATTTTGAAAAGTAACTTTCAGATTTTTTTTCTGCAGTTCATTTATTTACATTTTAGTGTAGGTTGTATCTTTCACCAAAAATCTTTTCAAAGAAGAAACTGAAGAAGCATTGGAGCATGTGAAAACAGCTAAAACTACCTTAAAAAGCTTTTAGGATTTATTTTTTAATCACAGGAACATGTTGGAGAGTTATTTCACCTGTGCCAAGGAAATTAAACTATGGGATTTCACATCTGAGATGTTGTTTTCTAGATTTTGTGTGTTGCCTAAATGCTCACTGAAGATTGAGGTATTACTTACTGTCTATGCTGCCAGATAAATTTTTGAGAAATATTTGTATTTGAGAAATATGGGCTGTTCTCTGTTATGCATGCAACAAGACCCAGGTTTCTAATATCCAAAACACAAAATCACTGTGCATAGAGAAGAGTTAACAGTGTTGAATAGGATGAAAATGTCACATTGTGCAAGGAGCAGACTAGTAATAGCATTATGAAAAATTGCAAAGGTGTTTCCTAAATCAAACCCTTGTTAGGGTTTTGAAATTCACTTTAGTAAAGTGCTAGTCTCCACATGCAGCCCATGGCTAGAACCTTCTCCTGAGCATGACACCTGCCTCTGAGAACTTAATCTATTTATAACTAGAAAAAATGTGGTGTTTTAGGCTAGTCCTTGGATGAGACAGAATACCCTTCATCTCCCTTTTTAAATCTGTGCCAATAAGCAAGGGAAAATGAAAAATCTGAGGTCAGGAAAGAAGTGCAGAATATTTGTCTAATATTGTGGTTAGTCAGATGTGTAGAATGGGAGCAGCCATAGCTTTTGGTTCCTGCTTCTGGGGCCTATTCTTTATTCTTTGCTGAAACTGGAAGCATTAGTACAAGGAGGCAGAACTGGCTGCTGATTTGAATTACAGAATCATAGAATAGTTTGCATTTAAAGAGAATTTTGAAAGTCACCTAGTCCAATTCCCTTGTGATGAGCAGGGACGTCTTCAACTAGGTTGCTCAGAGCCCCATCCAACCTGGCCTTGAGCATTTCCAGGGATAGGACATCCCCAACTTCTTTGGGCAACCTGTTTCTGTGTCTCACCATCCCCATTCTAAAAAACAACTTCCTCCTAATATTCAGTTTAAATCTACCCTTTTTTCATTTAAAACTCTTATCCCTTTTCATATAGCAACAAGCCCTGCTGAAAAGTTTGTCCCCGTCTTTTTTATAAGCCCCCATTAAGTACTGAAAGGCTGCAATAATATGTCCTCAGAGTCTTCTCCAGCCTGAACAATCCCAACTCCTACAGCCCTTCCTCAGAGGAGAGGTGCTCCATCACTGTAATCATATTTGTGGCCCTACTCTGGACCCATGCCCTTCTGAAAAATGCGAGACTCAGTTTTGGGATCTGAGCTGGAAATTTATGTCCTTTAGTTCTGCAATTATTCAGACAGTGTGCTGCTCCATCCCATCCCTTAAAATACTATCTGAGAGTAAGAAATCCAATCATACAGTGTCTGACAGTGCCCACCAGAGTGATCTGTGAAAGGGATTTGGGGTGAATGTGTTGGATCTTGGCTGTCTGTCATCAGAAAGACAGGTTGAGGTGCTTTTGGCTGGGGGTAGATGTGGATACTTGGGAAGAGCATCCTGTGCACATCAGAGACATTGTGCACAACCATTGCACATGAAGGAACTCTTGCTGGCGTTCTTGGTTCTTGATAATCAGGTGGGCCCCCAGAGAGCCCTGCTCTGTGCCAGGGGTGAGGGGACAGCTGAGGGAAGTCTGTAGATGACAATGCTGAGCAAAGGGGTCTGCAGTGACCAGGGGTCTGCTTGGGGAACTCATGTCTGGCTTGCTCCTGGGGAGAATAGCTGTTGCTCATTTCTAAACATACAAGGAAACAGTTATTTTCATCCCTTTGGGGCATAAAACAATTACTTAATTCGAGTGAAATCTGAGACTACAGAAATTAATTTGGCACATGTTACAAAAGAGGTTAAAGTGTGTTCAATTTTATTCCTCTGGGAAAGATTTAATTTTCATAGCAACATTTTCTGTTATTATAATAAATCATGTGTTTATGCATGAAAGTATGTGTTTAGGAGTACTTTCCCTTTTTCATCTAGGTCTTTTTTAACTCCATCTGCTGAAACTGAAATGGAGTTATAAGTGTGCATGCTCTATGGGACAATTCATTTCCACTTGTCTTTTAATCCTGTAAGTGACTCAACCAGGATAAAGCCTTGCTGGAAATACCTGTTGCTCCTCCACCTCTTTTTCATAGTAATTATTTAAGATAGCACAAATTTAACTTCTTGTTCTGCCAGACCAGAAGGGAAAAGATTAAATGGCAAAAACCATCTCAAACACAGGTTTGTTACAGCCTTTTTTTTGGTAGAGATTAATTAATTTTTATTAATTTGATCAAGGAAATTTTTGTTATTATGTTGGAATTTCAAAAGCTGAAAAAGCTGGATTTTGGTGAACTCAAGAGGCATAGTTAAAGTGAAAAGAATGACTGAAAAGTTTCTGGAAAGCTCTTCAAAAAGAGAATATACAATCCTTCAGATTACAGTTATATGTTAATATTGCACCCTGTAGACAAGGTATTATTATTTCCTTGTTTATTCAAAAGTATTTGTAAACTTGGAAGTTGTGACACTGGGAGTTTTAAAGTGCTGAATGGAACTGGGCATGAGATAGCATGCATGAGATTTCAATGTAGCTGGGTACAGTGTCTACCATGTTTTCTTTAAAACAGAAGTTAATTGTCTTAAGAATAGCTTTCTGGATGCTTTTTCCTGATCAGGTGACTGAATTATTTAGAAGTGTCACATGTAGAGAAACATTCAGATGGCTCTTGCCAAAGATTTTGAGTGAATAAACTAAATTTAAGTGAATAAAATAAATTTGGATAAAGTGAAACAAAATACCCCATCAACATTGCCCAAAATTAAAAAAAAAAAAAGGTTGATTTTTCACACATAATATAGAGAACTGTCAGTTTTGTAAGGTTTTTTCCTGAGTGCTAGGATGTAATTTACATACACTTCTGGTGTAGATACAAAATCATTTAATTCTACTCAAAAGATAGAGAATGTTTTTAAAATGTTGGTTTACAGAGGTGTCTTGCAATGAAAGCTAACATAATTCCTAACCTACGCTCACTAGCAGTCATGATATATCTTTATGATAAAACAGAATATTTATTACTGTACTTTTTGTAGACACTTTTTTTTTTTGTAATTTTCAAAATTTTGGTGTTAATTCATGGCTATAAATATTTGTGAAGAACATCACAAATACCTTAAGAAAAAACCCTGGAAAATTAGGTTTTTGGAAGCATTTAATCCCCTTCTAACAAAAATTCAAATAAAGAAGTAGACTATCATATTATGTAGTTGGCTCTGCTGCCTGCTGGCTAGACTACTTAGCTGGCAGGAGGGTAGCCAAATTCTCTCTTCTTGCTTTTTGCCCTGCAGCTTTGTGAAGCAGGGAGATATCGATTAAATTCCACTTGAAGTGAGGGGGCTGGTGAAGCCAGGTCTGCCCCTCACAGGTGTGTGCCCAGCTCCAGGTGCAGATGTAATGGGTGCCCTGGGATGACTCTCTTCTTCACTATCCTGATCCAGAAGGGGATTCTCCTAGCTGTGCCCCTGCCATTTCCCTGTTCTCCTGGCACCTGTGCACCCGCAAGATTGCTGGGTTTGCCCAGATGCAGACAATTAGAAGGTGGGCTCAGCCTCCATAGGGGTATAAGCTTTGCTGGCTTCTAGGAGCTTGGATCGGCTGTGTGGCAATTTTGGCAGTATGTTAAGGAGAGAGATTGCTGCATGTGTGAAAAATACTTTTTTTGGATAAGGTATTATGTAAACAGGCAAATTTTCTGAAACAGATCCAAATATTAAAGTTGTTAAAATAATAAATAACAAATAAAAATAATATAATAAAATATATATTAATGATGCTTATAAGAAAATGATTAGCAGAGTGTAGAGATTTACTGTTCCATTAGATGGGGTAGGAAGTATATTCTCTGTGTACGTACATTGATTTTTCTTGCAAGTATATATCTTGATCTAGGTAATTAAAACTCCAGAGGAATGGTCGAAAACCAGATCTGAACTAAATGAATGGCACATGTTTAGTTCATGCAGAAGCCTTGTAAAGTTGTTAATATCTTTGGACTAAAATCCTGGTACTGTTTTCAAATCCATAGCAAAGCTTTCCATGTCTCAGGGTCAGGACTCACTCTACTGTACTTCTCAATTTCATTGCTCCTGATAAAATCCTTTACAATTCCCAGTAAATTCCTTCTGATCCCTGCACAAAGCTGCCTCAGAAAGGAGAAGTGAATGGCAGCAGTGACCTACTGCTGCCTTTTTTCTTCATTCTGAAACACCAGGAAGCTCTGAACCATCCTTGTCTGTGCGAGATGAGGATTCAAGACACCCCGTCTGAGGTCTGTGTGTAATTTGCCTGGTCTTGCCTTTACCTCTGGAGGATTTCCTGCATACTCAGTATATAAACATAAATGGTGGTGAGATGCTTGAATAACAGTTCTAAGGCAGAATAGCTAGACTGAGTACAGCAATCATCATACTTGCTCAGATGCAGACCGTGAGAGATTTTGAATTGATCCATTTTTGAAGTGATGAGTGCTTCGTTAGTGACTTGACTGACTTAGGACAAAAGCAGCCTTTCTAGCACAGTTCTGAATGAGCATTCTGCATTGTAAATTTGCTGACTTTCCAGCTTATTGCCAGGTAAAGTACAGTCAATGAGTATTAGTTTTCAGTTTGAGCCATTCTTCCTCATGCATGCAGTCTTAGTGTTGACAGCAGAAGTACAGGTGAAATACAAAGCACCAATTACTGCACTGGTTTTACTGTCACCACTAAAATATTTATTTTCCAGGTTCTTCAGAAACTATTTGCCTTTGGGTTTTACAATCCTAATCAGGAGCTTTATCAAACAATAGCTGTCATCTTACAGCTAATTTATTTGTCAGAATTTCAGGGTTCATGCTGTTAAGTGCATGATATATGAATAGTGCCCACATATTTCCAGGAACAAGCCTTACTGGAATGCTTCTGGAGAGACAAGTATGTGTTTGGTTAAAACGTGAATGGAATTGCCCAGAAATCAGAACGGAGCAATGATCTGGTTTGTGGTGTGACTGGGGGGGTCTGATCCCAAAGAGGATCAAAGTATGCTTAGATTTCAGGGCACAAATGTGGGCTTCTCAGACTTACTGCCTTAAATAGATTCTTGATGAGTTAAATATATATACATTCTTAAAAGTGAATCTATTCTAATTTAGTTACAGAATCAGAATTCTTTTATTTGCCTTGGAGAAGTGCAGTAGTTCATCCTGTCATGGATTTTGTGTATATATGAGTGGACTTTTACTGTGTATTTAAAAAAATCTCAAACAAACACAATTTGTGTTAGTTGAGGGATGGAGGGAGTTAGAAAGGAAGAAGATTCTTAAACAAGTTAATCTGATATGCCTATTCAAAGATGCTGTATTCTATTTAAATGTCCATCTTGGCTACTGATACTTCTATTTGTTTATTTTTCAAGTGGCTTGCAACAGAAAAGAGATGCAGACAAGCTGCAAAGAAAAAATTTCTCAGAGATGATTAATGTTTAACATATTTAGCAAACTAACAAGTGTAGTTTTACATGTACATGTTGCATGTTGCCGTTTGTGTTGCTAAAGGAACAACACAGAAGGTGCTGGAGCTCTCCCTTTAGAGCCAGCATGGGCTTGCATTAATATGTACCTCTATTTTCTGCTCTGCTATTATTTTTCCAAAAGTCCTCATGTGTGAACATGGTTAATTACCTTGAGTATTAATAGGGTACATCTGTGCTCTAGAAAATGCCTGTTGTTGTGTTGTCTAATACATGTGGTAGCTGTGGAGCAGGATAGTCTAATTAAATGTAACAATGATTCAGAGTCAAAAGATACTGTTTGCTTAGTGAATTAACTTCAGGTATTTGAGTAGCTGAAGTCTGATGTGCATAATAACCTTCTTAATGATACTACATAGAGATAATTTGGCCTTGTAAAAGCTTGTTGAGAAGATCTTTTTTTAACAGGAGGGTTAACAGGATGAAACAGCATAAAGGTAAGGGGCAATATGTGTAAGGGGCTATCTCTCTTACTAATCTTCTTAAACAAAGGCGTCACTAGTACACACATGTATTGATTTTGTAGTGGTACATTTGCAATGTATCTTAAACCGTTATTTAAAATCAATCTGTATTTCTAAGCAAAAGCTTCAGTTGCTAGCTCAGTTTCTGTTAAAAAACCCCAAAACAACTACCACTGTTAATAGTATTGATCACTGCTCATTGGTTAAAACAGTACTGAAAAATCTCAGAAGTGTGTTCAGTGACAGAGGTGAGCTATGTGTTTAGCATTACCATGCACCATTCATCAGATTTTTCTGCCATTGGAAAAACATGATTTTTATACTTTTTTCTCCTTTTTTTTTAACATAACAGGAGTTTGAAGATGATTATAGTGATTTTAAAGCCAAAACCCTGAACCCTGACAGGTGTGTTGCCTCAGTTCTTTGTGTAGGATTTCATGACTGTTCTAGTTCAGAATCGGTGTTCAAAGTCAGTACCCATATACATGAAACTTTTATTTATTATTAGGAAAACACTTTTGTGCGTTGCTTAAATTACAATTTTAGTTAAGCTATTTGTGAATTTAATGTCTTGAAATACTGACAAATGTATTGCAGCTGGGAATCAAACGGTGTTCTATGATTCTATTCTTGCTTTAGTGATGTTCTGATTACAGATTCCTTCCAGAAGTTAGCCTATAGCTAAAGTCAGATGTAAAATGTCATTTGAAGAAACAGGGAGATTTTCAGTTCTCTAACATTCTGTATTTTGCATTTGTCTGCACGAGGCACAGAGAGTCCATGGATGTCCAGAGTGTGTCCAGGCTCTCCACCCAGCATAGCACATAGTTAACCTGGGTAGTTGGATCATGTTTCTGCTGTAGCATGTATTATTCTTACACAGGAATAATGAAAACATAAGATAGGAAAGAACTGGTTAGAAACAGTTCTTCAAAATATGATTTAGGAGTTGCCATATGTCAAACAGGAGTAAGTAAAGTCATGTTGTTAAGAAAGAGGTAGGTATGTAAATGTTCAAATGAGTGGTTGTCCTGGAAGGCACAAGGATATGAAATCTCACACTTCAATCAGCCTTGATGAAGCCTCTAGTGGAGTAATGTGCTCAGGCATTACACTTCAGGAAAAGGACTTGTTGATAGTCATTGAGGCTGAAGAAGAAAAGAGAGAACAGGCATAAATCTTCAAATACAATAACGATTTCTACACACAGGAAGAAATAATCTATTCTCTACACCCAGAACATGCTGAACTTAATTTAAAGTGTATAAGGTTCAAGTTTGATGACTGGGAAAACCACTTTATGCCAAGCACAATGAATTGTTAGAACAGATTGCTAGGGTAGGTGACAGCCTCTTCATTACTGAAAAATCTTCCAGGGAGAGCTAGAGAGAACCTCTTTTGCAAATTGCATAGGTGTAGCAAACCTCTTCTTGAGGCAGGAACATGGACTAATTGCTCTTTAAGTCCCTTTTAGACATACATTTCTATGACATTGTATTATACTCAAACTGTAGCAGAGTATTGCAAATTAGTTGTGGTAAGGATAAGGCAGTAATAATGAATATTCAACTACTAATTTTGAATAAATTAATTTTCCTGAGGTTGACACTTTTGGCATTGTTAGCAATTAAATTACTATCTTGCATTTAATGTTTACCCTGTTTCTTTCCAAACTTGTTTTCTCACTGTTTTCAGATAATATATATATATATTATTACATCTATTCTTTCAAAAGGCAGATAACTTCACACATATCAATGTTAATGGAAGGCAACTTAGAGAAATCACTTCTGCTTGCCACTTGTTTGGTAAGCTTTTACAGGAGTAGGTGCTTTTTTTCCTCTAGAAAACATTAACTTATAAGTAAGACTTGGAATTTTTATGACATTCATGAGGAAGAGCCTTTTGACTTATGAGAAAGGATATATCTAGGGACAAAAAGGGAAGAAAATACACAAGTTAGAAAGTGCAGGGTAACTTAAGAGGTCACTTAAGAGGTGGACTTAATGATAATTGTGGATCCCTTCCAACTCAGAATATTCGGTGATTTAGAAAATATCAAGCATGTGGGGTGTATGTCTGAATCTGGAAAGCCTAGTTCTGTACTTTTTAGGAACTGAGCTAATCTGTCATTCTTTAGCATTCTAGAATTCATCCACTGTGGACAATTTAAGAGCATATTTAGAAATACAGCCTAGTTCTGTACTTTTTAGGAACTGAGCTAATCTGTCATTCTTTAGCATTCTAGAATTCATCCACTGTGGACAATTTAAGAGCATATTTAGAAATACATGGTCTGTTGGTAAGCACATGATATAAACCAACAGTATAGCTTGGTACAATGCCAATCTCCATACTTCAGAAATATTTTGGGTGAAATTGCATGTTTAGAGTATTACAGAAAAAGGACTCTACTGCTTACTTTTCTGTTTGGGCTTTTTTTCTTTTTATTTTTTTTTCAAGTTTTTGGAAGCTTTCTTAAAAAAAAAGCTTTCTCCCTACCTGTGGAGACAATTAGCCCAAATTGTAATATTTCATTGCAAATGTTTGGTAAAGAACTGGATAACTGCAAATGAACTTGAACACATTAAAAAGGTATTGAACAATGTAAAAATAAAAGTGCATTTTTCTGTCAGTTCATAATACCTTAATATATTCTAATAAATGGGAGGATGAGGACCATGAACAAAAATATACTGGTTACTCTGAGAAAACTTAAATGGTCTAAAGAACTGAAGGAACAAGTACAGACATTTAGGTCCTACTTTTCATAGGAGTCTATAAAGAGTTTTATTGTTCTATGGCAACAAGACTTTCAAAGATACTTACAGGGGACCTGGACATCCAAGTTATTTGAAAATTGTGCCCTGAAAATCCCTTCCTCTTGTCCTGATCCTAAGCAAACATGCTTTCAGGTGGGAGCACAGGGGATGGAAGCTCCTGCGACAGCTTTAGACACACACAAATTAAATTATTGAGTAATAAGAAGTCCAGTGTTGAAAACTGACACAGCAAATGAAGGGAACGGCTAAAACTTTCCACCAGAATTTACTCATGAGGTGCTATCAGTGAAAAAAAACCAACTGATCAGTTGTGGGTTTTTTCCTTGTAGATTCTTAGAAACTCCAGAAACTACCTTTATTTCTCAGAAATATGTGGAGAAGTTGAAATCTCTTGACCAATATGAAGATCAGACCTACAGTAAATGGAAAGTTCAGGTGGATTAAATTTGTCAGTTTAATTTAAACCAAGATAATTAAGTGTAATCATCTAAACAGACTCCTGATGGTAATTTTGATCCTGAGGTGTGTACTTAGACTTGTAACTAAATGTGTAGCTGATATTTGTCTTTGACTTCACAGTCAAAAAATGACAGTAATCTTCTAAGGTACAAATGAGCCTTAGAATCTTAAGTTTTACATATTTTTATAGAATTATACAATCATTCAGGTTGGAAAAATCCCCTAACATCAAGTACAACCTTAAACCCAGCACTTCCAAGCCCACCATGCAACCATGTCCCTAAATGCCACATCTACATGCCTTTTAAATACTTCCAGGGATGGTGACTCCACCAGTTCCCTGGACAGCCTGTTGCAATGCTTGACAACCCTTTCAGTGGAGAAATTTTTCCTGCTATCCAATCTAAACCTCCGCTAGCACAACCTGAGTCCATTTTCTCTTGTCCTGTCACTTGTCACCTGGAAGAAAAGACTGAACTCCACCTGGCTACAGCCTCCTTTCAGGGAGTTGTAGAGAGTGATGAGGTCTCTCCTGAGCCTCCTTTTCTCCAAGATAAACAACCCCAGTTCCCTCAGCTGCTCCTCATCAGAATTGTTGTCTTTGTTTTCCAGTCAGGAAATCTAGTTGCCCTATACCTGCTCAGGGAAGAGTTCTCACTTTATACAGTGAAGGTCATTACTGTAGTAAATGGTTTCCCTAGAGACACATGGAGGAATGTGATAATAACAGCTACCTCTTATCCTGTAAAATGCAGTGGTTCTTTTAATTTTTCAAGCTTCAAAAAGCCCTTAAATCCCTACTCCTAAATTGCTGATTACTAATTAAATGTCTCCTGTATACTTTCTCATACTCCAGTCATTAAAATGGTATTTTAATGCTTTTGTATCTGAGGTTAAATGCAAAGTAAACAAAAAGTCATGGTGTTGAGGCTTCTGAAAGGATAAATCTAAGATGAACTGTTTCTTCCTTCCTTCCCTTTAGATAGAGGTTTTATTGAGAGAGGTGAAATATTTCTTGGTGTTGAACCAGCCCAACATTCCAGATTCTGCTTTAGCTATATGTTAGAAAAGGAACAATTTTACAAAACTTCCGGACTGTGGGATATGTAAAGTGTATCTTTTCTTTTGTTCTTTACAGTCTTGTCTTATGTGAATGATGGAAAATCAGTTGAAAAAGAGATGCTTCATTTAGTTCTAATGAGGCCCATTGTTGCTCTCTGCTAATTTTTTTCTTAATAATGACCAATTTATGTTCATATTCATAAACCTCCTCCCAGAACCATATAGAAACTCCAGTGAGTGTCCGTGATACTTTGCCCTCCATAATACAGTTAGCTGTCATTTGGGACCGCTCAAATATGGATATAAAAGGTAGGGTTTCATGGCTGTCAGGTGGTAATCTCTTACAGACATCCTCAGTCACCTTTTTCTCTATCTATTCTGCCTCACACCCAACCCAGTCATAATTTTTGAGTGGCAAGTGAAAGCTGGGGGAATTACCTCAATTAAGCAAAATTTGGTGGGAAGAATAGGTGGGAAAGCTGTAGTGTTTCCTACTGACATTAAAAGTAGCCATTAAGAGCAGCGTCTGTATATGAGAGATCTTTATTTGGTCCATTTTGGGATATACACAGTGCCATAAATTCTGTTAAATAGAGTCGTGTGAAAGTTAAACTAATGTTTTTTGTCAAATAATTATAACTTCTCTCCAGTTTCAGTGAGTTTTCCTGTCCACAGTGAAATTTATATTTCTGTGTCTACCTGGTCTAGTATTTTTGGTAGGATTTTTGATGTGTACATTTAGCTGGTTTTCTAGTTACCCTGAAGTGACTCAGATTCAAGCTTGTCTTTCTTGTACTGTTGATACAGACAAAAACCCCCTGTTAAAGTATCTTTTTCATCCTGATGGAATTTTTTTTCACATGGTTTACTGAATGTTTTTTTCTAGAGATTTTGTGGAGATTTGTGGAATGAAAAAACTATTTCCAGGTCATCTTTACATATTTGAAAGTGTCTTAAAGCAGCAGGAGTAGAACTCTCTGTTTTACTATGTGGAAGATTCCCAACATAATTAAAATGAAGTTTTATGTGATTATACACAAAATAACTAAGTTTATTAAGTTCAAGTAGTTTATAATTACCAATGATCCATAAAATGAATTATTATACAGTTGACCAAAAAAAATCCAGTAAACACTATGACATAGAGTATAGTTTTGGTTAAATAATTCATCCACTGTAGTTTCTTATTCATAAGTAGATGCTGGAATATTCTCACTGTTAATATACAGATTTTACTGGTATATTTCTACCATGTGTGATCTATTTTGTTTAAAGAAAATGTTACTCTATTAAATAGGAATTGCCCAAAGAATGGAATGCTATTAGGAAGAGAGCTGTGTCTATATAGCACAAAGAAACTCCTCTTCAGGCATCTGACATTGCAGTTAAACAGAACAAAATACACTTTACTTGACATATGCTGAATTCTGGGATCAGTCCTTTTTGTCTCTGCTTTCCTTAATAAGAACATAATCAATGACAAATGTCATTACCTGTTCTTCATGGGTGAGCAGATGGAATTCAGAGAAAGATTTTAAATGGAAGCTCCCCTTTGGTTTGATGCAGAAAATCCATATGTTCATCTCAGTGAGGTGATGAGGATTCTCAGAAAAACATAGTTGCTTGTAACCTTTCAGTACAAAAGTTAGTAATATTTCAATGTACACACTAAAATATTTGTGAGTTGGGTTTTTTTGGTTTTTGTTGGGTTGGGATGTTTTTTGATTGGTGTTTATTTATGCAACTTTAAGAAGAAGTGGTTTAATAAGTTAACAGAATTATTACAGGAATATAAATTAACTTCTTTCCAGGTAAATTTTCTTTTATGGTTCAAATATAGCATCCTTTGAAATCTTTTGGGTGCTTTCAGAGACAATGCAAATGCAGCTTTGTAACCTCTCTGCAATAATTCTCTCAGCTTTTCTTACATTGAATCATATATGCAGGATCTGTAGATTTTACTGACAGGTTAAGTAAGCTCAATATACCCTACAACTGTACTTTGAGTGTTCTTTCCCTCTTCCAGGCAAATCAAGAGCTTGAGATGCTGGAAAAAGAAGTGTTTCTAATGCAGGAATCTATCTACAGAACTATTTGAAGTAACTATTCCGGGCTACAAGCATGTGAAACAGTGTTGAAAAGAAATGCAGTTGCTCAAGAAAGTGGGGGGATATTCATGTTTATATTAATGTAAGATTTTTCTTAAAATTACTTATAAGTTTAGAATATATTTCAATGTTGTATTTTTAATTTGATCCTCGAAGTGCTATAGTTTTGGTTAAAAAAAAATAAAATACTGAAGATTTTGCTATTCATTTTGTTTTGAAATTATAGTTGCTATGTTTTAGGATATCTCAAATAAAAATACTTCTGTTCCCAAGTCAAATGATTTCAAGATAATCCCAAAGAAAACAAACTTTGTAGTTTCCTTTAGAGCTTTTTAAATACCAATAACTTGCTTGATTAATTAAAATAACTGAGTAAAAATTCAGAAATCCATAAAATCCAATTCAGAACTCAGGATTGTGCATTAGAAAGCTCTACAAATCTAGAAGCAAGAGTCCAGAAAAGTCAGTGTACAGACCTGTATGGGAAATCAGTCTTGCAAAGTTCTGTTTCCCTCAAGAAGCTGCCTTTCATAGGCAAGGTTAAAAATACGTGTACTAGATCTTCTTTCGGTGATTTTGTTTGTAGCACCCCTAGGAGGAGTTGCAGGGCAGCTTCCCCACATCTTCCAGGTGCACCTGTATGTTATCTGTGGATATAGGTGTGTGTTTAACAGCACAAGAAAGTTGTGCATGTATATGTTTATCAGATACTGAAGCATGAAATTGTTAAAATGCTTGGCCTTTGGGTTGAATTTTGAGAAGATGGATTATTATGTGTGCTTGCTAAGTAATGATGGTGTAGGAAAAAATTAAGGCCCCCGAGCTATTGCTGTAGGATGGGCTTTCCCCTGCATCTATTTATCGGGTTTGTAGCAGAAGCTTGTCTTTACCAAATGTTGTTAATGCTTTTATCTGTACTTTCTGTTTCAGAGCAGCATTGATGATTGGACTAAAACCCAGTGGAGAGAGATTAATGTGGAACAGATGGATGTGCAGCTCAGAAGGTTTGCCAAGGCAGGTTCCATAGCTGTCTATTTCTGCAATTTATCTGTCTCAGTGCCACCCCTTCCTCAGTCTTCCCACCCACTTGGATATTTCAGTGGGTTTATTACTCATGTCCAAACTGAATGTTCTGGAACATGCTTTGTTTTGATGGCTTTCCTTTAAAACTTTATTTTTCTGAATGAGTTTCCAGCCCCTGTGGAGTTATATGTAAAATCATGCTGTCACTTCTCTGAGTTAAGGCAGTATGTGAAATAAAAAAGAGGGTGGGCATTTATGACAGACCCCTCTAGACAACAATCATTTTTAGAGATGGGTGGAATTTGCAGAGGTTCATCTACTCCGATCACAGACGTAGCTCCAGAGTGTTGGGAGCTGCAGGGAAGGTACTCATTTTTAAAGGGAGGGCACTCCTTTTGATTGAAGTATCTTCAGCGTTTTGTTGACAGTAGCCCTGCCGAAGAAAATTCCAATGGGACAAGAGAAGTATGAAGCAAAAATAACAACAAAGACCCCCCCAGCCTATTTGCAGGAGAACAGAGCTGGGGCTCACAGACAGTCTAGTGGTTCAATATGAAGTCTTGAACCTAACAGGTATAAAGTTTCTTTGTGTTTACACATTTGTTTGATTCAGAAATAAATTGTCTTTATTGCATGACCAATTATTAGTTTTTTAAGAGAAAAATCATAATTCATCATAGATGAATTCTCCTAAATTGCTTCAAAAGTGTGGATACCATCTAGGCAGTTCTGATACTTCTTTTTTTCTCAAAAAAATCCCAGTGGTTTTGGTTCATAGGCTATAACATGGATCAGTTGTTGGTTTTCAAAATTTGACCAAAATTCTTTTAAACCATTAAAGAAAAAATTTTGAAGAACAATTTCCAAATTTATTTTCCTTTTTTAAGAAACCGTAAAGCTGAAAGCATAGAAGAGAGTATAAGAAAATTTTCTATATTTTTTTTAATATACCAATAAATTATCACATACAGTTTTAACAAAAACACATTTAAACTTATTTTTCATGCAGAAAACTCCTAAACAGGATTAGCACAAAATTGCAATTTTTTTTAATAAAATGAAAAAAGAATTGACTGTCATTTTTTCAAATCATAGGTAAAATTTTAAAGTTTTTTTAAATTGATATCCCACCAAGTAGTAACAAAATATTACAAATATCCCCATCACTCCCTAAGGATTCTAGTCTGCAAATACTGAGTCTGTATCTTACAGCAGCTTCAATGGCAGCTGTGCAAATAAACTTACATTTCGTGTTATGGAGTACAAAACACCACAGTACAAGAAAAAACAAAAAAACTGTAATAGAATCAAGAAATATTTCTGCTAGGCTGATTAAGTCTACATTTTTGGTGCAAATCTGAAAGTATATCCAGTATCTACAGTGCATATAATTTATTTAATTTTGATTGTGTTTTTTAGTTAGATTCCATTTGAACACATTGTTATATGCTTAAGTCTGACTTATTTTGTTTGATTGACTTATTTTGCTCCCTACTGTCCCATTCTTTAAAGGTCAGGTTTTCAGTAGCAGAAGACACTACCTTGTCAAGAGCTTCTGGGACTGCAGTTTCATAAAAGTAGATGAATTCCAAAGTGTAGCTGTCAATGCTGTGCAAGGGTTGAGTACTGAAAAGGTGAGAGATGCACTTCTTTTTTCCTTCTCTTTTTGCAGAATAGTATGTAACAATTTGTTTGGTTAGGTTTTCTTGCAAGAAATTAATGATAGAGCTGAATATTTTCATGTGACTTACCTAGGTATCAAAATTCACAGACTAGCAAAATGAACTTCTTGTTTGTGGTGTAGTGTACTGTCACTATGAATTACATATCGTTTAATTAAAGTTCTCAATTCAAAATATGAAATGTGATATATACAGACAGATATTATTGCTCTTATTATTCCCTGATTTTGGCAGAAATCAGCCAAATGTAAACTGCCATGGAATTTTCCTACCAAGAGCATAAGAGAATAGAAATTCATTTAATAAAGTCCAATGAACAACTGCTTGAAACTTTAGGCAACAAACAATTAAGAATTTAATAGCAATATTATTATTGCATTAACATAATTCTCTCCTTTGATATATTTGGTTATTTAAAACTTTTTTTCCTGAATCTTTATTGCAGATTTATATTTCCTCCAGATGTTAGCACTGGGAATTTACATGTATGCTAAGTAACTATAAGTATTCTAAAAAAATTCCTGTCCCCACATAGGAGTTAAAAACACCAGCTTCTTAATCTTGGATTTCCTTCAATTTTTTGAAATCCTTTAATTAAATGCTGCCCATTTGCAGTGTTTAGAGATGTCTTCTTTTATGATATATAGTAATAACAATTACAGGAAAATTTGTTAAGCTCTTGTTAGCTTTAGTTCCTCCATTTGATAAATTATTTTGATTAGAGCCATTTTTTCTGGCCTTTTCTTTTTCTAGTTTCGGATGCAAATGATTCTGAAAAGTAAGTATGTGGTATAGTTCATTGAACAAGTGAAAGGCTGGCAAAGTAAATTAAACATGGCAGATTTTGTCATTTCCATTTGGATGGAATTTCAACACACATGGTATCTTCATCAAAGTAATTATCTGCCTTGTTTTGCTTGCATATGGACTGACAGTTCCTGGTGTCACAATTTGAGACAAAGATCTGCAGGTCATTCCTTCACACGTCTTTAATATCTTCTCTTATTTGCTCTTTGTTAGCTTTTTGACCTCCTGAAGGCACATAGAGATATGATACTTCTGAGATGCAGGAATCTTTTCTGCAAACTCCATATCATTTAGGAAAGTGACGGTTGAAATACAAGTTTATGGTCTGTTATTTATTAATGGCCAAGGGTAACTACAGCAATCAACATAAACACTTGAACTGATACAAAACATTGTGCCTTAATTGTTCATTCTGACCAAAAAAAGTCACTGAACCCTTGCATAGTAAGGATGATCATTTTGTGTTGCCAATATACCTATGTATTATGCAACCCACACAGTTCTCATCATGTACAATTATGAAAAGATAATATAGGATAATGCTCTACAGGGAGGTTCTGTGATTGAAATTTCAAATATATTTCTAGTTGCTTAAATGTGCAATTTAGAAACGTGGACAGCAGCGTGCCTTACTAAATGCCCAAAAAAGAGTATATTTACTCACACCTTTGTACTGTTATGACCAATGAAATAATTTGTGGCGTTTAACACATGTAAGTTTCTTCATGGTGCATATTGAAAAAGGCATTGAGCTTGCAGGAGCAGAAATATTCCAGATTAATAACCGCTAAAATCTGTCACTTTGATCTTGTTAGAAGAGTTTTAATATTATCATCAGTGGTATTTGCAGTTTTCTCTGTTCATTTTACTTTTCATTCATATTCAGTGTGAACACTATCACAATAGGTGTTCGTGGCTTTAATTATTTTTCTTTTTCCATCTAAGAAATAGAAGGTAAAGCAAGCTGATTAGGCATATTCTTCTAGCTCTTTTTCCCGTGCTTTTCTTGTCCCAGTGTAGTAAACCATATGAAGTAGGAAAAAAAAAAAATTGAGAGTTGAAATAACTCCCTTTCTTTCTGTACAGCAGTTGGTGACTGACATAACAAATACAGAAAATGTGATGGAAGCTACAAGAAAGCCAAAGATGTATGAAAGCTTTGAAGCTCTGCAGCACAGGTAAAATTTCCAGCATGATTGTAAACTGTTTTAAAGTGTAGATCTGCATCAATCAGGAAATGAGAGCTGTCAGATTATTTCCTCTTTGCACAGGTGTGAGATGATCTGATGATATTTTTGTCATTTGTTTCTGTCTGACATACTGGATTTGTACTGCTTTTTATACGACCAGTTAAATTTGAGGCATTGGTTCATTATTTAGGGGTGGCATGATGTCAAAATTGTCAAAGGTCTTAAAAATATATTCTGTTAAGATCAAATTCATTTTCTCCCTCTCCACAATCTGGGATCTGGGAGCCTTCCTCTCACACTTGCAGCCGAAGTCCTCCTTCCACACACTTGAACGAATGCCTTGAACTTCCCACTGATGTTCACTCTTCCTGGCTGTACAGGCAACAAAGTTAAGAGTCGCAGTTTGTTTCTTCTTGCAGGAAAATGTTGCAGTAGGAAGTTAAAAAACCCCAAACACAAACTTGTTTCTTGAGATGTCACTTTTTTTTCTGAGAGATACCAAGCTAAAGCTGGAGCTCCTCAGTCAAACATAAATAAATATGGCTTCTTTTTCTTTCCAGATAGGCATATACTTGAGCATTCTGATCCTTAATACTTTTTGTGTCAATACCAACATGTGTTTTCATGTTTTTAACTCCTCATGTATCAGAAATAATATGTGTATCTTTTTAAAAAGTGGTTACCTTGCTCCCCATTCAACTGATTCCTATCTGCTTCTTTGTTTGTTGTTTTGGTGGTTTTCTCTTAAAATTTATCAGCACATAAGTGCCCTGTTGAGTTAGAAAATTCTTTGCTTGTCCCTTACTTGTTAAGGCTGGACTGTGGAAGATTGAAGAGGAGTTTCTCCCGGCCAGACTTAACTTTTGGGAGAGTTTTCTAGCACAATTCCATTCCCTTGGTTTCCTTGGTCTGAATGAATGAAAGACTATGTTCCCTTTCATTTTCTGGAAAGGAAATATAAAAGATTTTCCACCCTCTCTATTCCTTACAACCGTGTTCATCATTACTATTTAAATCAAAAGTGGATTGTATTGTTCTGTTTTGATGTTTGGTCTGATTTTTACCTTAACTGGGAGGGAATTCCTGGCTTTAAGGTAATTAAAGGCATATGTCATTAAAATCTCTGTCTCTTTTTCAGACACTCTTTTTGTGAAAAAGCTCTGGCTACATACTTAGAAAGCAAGCACATACTTTTTCCTCTCTTCTATTTTGGTTTTTCAGCAGACTTGCTAGACATACTTTCGAGAGGAACACAGCCAAAACGGCTGAGCCTCTTTGTGTATTAATGTACTTCATTTTCTCTACAGAAAGGAAAGTGTTCCAGCTAGCCTTGTGAGCTGATAATGTCATTGAACTGCACCTATGCTTCTGAGCATTAGTTTACTTTGCAAATAGGAACATTTTGCCTAAGGAAGATAGCAAACATTTTTTTCCCCCAGGTAAGACAAGTACAAGGTGTTCAGCAAGAAGAGATGAGAGACATGTTACAAATCCCCATCTGTCTTTGCTGGAAATTTAGCCACATGGAAGTTGCATTTATTTGGATTTTTGGGTTGTAGGTTTGCAGGAATTAGAAATGGAAAAGGTCAATGAGATCATCAAATCTATACTGCTTCTAGCAAGGATTGATCAAATTTCAGGCAAGCAGTGCATAGTGATGATAAGTAAGACTGAAAGACCTATGGTGTCTGGTAAGCTGTGACTGACTGAGCTGCTGACCCTTGCACGAGGAATGTTTTTGTAGCTGTCCTTCTGTGTTCCTCCCTTGAACAATAATCTGCTAGGTTTTGTGACACCAATTTGTATAAAAGCACAGGCACTTTGATGTATTTCAGAAGCTTCATACTATGTTATCTACATGCCAGATGATACTCCTGGCCTCGGTTACTATCCAGCCACAGCCATCAATTCTCTGAGTGCTACAGTTTTTAATGTGCCTCAGGCAAAACCTTTTTTTTGAAGGGCTGTGACTTGGAACAGAAGAACTGATGCTTTCTGAGATGATGAAGGCTTGAACATGGAGCCTTTTCAAACCTGATTGTAGGCTCTCATATCCTTCACGTAACTAAATCTCAGTGATTTGTTTCATCCATGTATAAGGCAAACAAGTCTTCTGTTCTAGGTGTCAGGCATAGAGCATGCTGGTGTGTAGACAGTGATCTTCAAATTCCATGGTCTTTGGAGAGATGTGTAGCTACAAAAGGCATTTAGATCTTAATAGGCAATTTGTAAAATAAGCATTAGCCATAAATAATAACAGCTTCAAGACTTCTCAGTTTTATATTGAGCTATCTTTGTCCTTCAGACTCCTCTGACAACTGACAGAAGTGTAATTAACTCCATTTTCTGATTTATCATTTTGGCCCAGCTTTTCCAATAAAAACCTCATGTGTAGTAATCATGCAACAGTCAGAGAGTCATCCACTTTAACAGAGGCATGCCTTAGTGTGATTGACACAAATCTAATGTAAATAGTTTCCTTATACATCTGGTATTTTTGGATGCAAACAGCCCATCATCTTACCAAACTTTTTGACAATGTTGCTGATCTTAAATTTCAAGAGAATACAGAGGAATGTACAAATTATATTGGGATGTACAGCAAAGAAAAAGAGTGTTCTGTTCCATGACAAATGTAGATCTAATGATCAGATATGTTATGTGAAATCTCCTTCACGGATTTTGCCCTCTTTGGTGCGTAGATTAAATTGACGCTTTAATTGCATGAAAAGCTGCTTTTAATTACATAAATTTGGAAAAATAAATAATAATAAACCCAGAACATTTTGTTATCCAATGCAGTGTAATTTACTAACAATTTAATAAATTGATTATCTTGCTATGGTACATAAAGTGTTTTTTAAAAGAAGTATAGAGATTACTGTTCTGGAACAATGAAAAAGAAAAAACAAGTACTAAAAGTCCCAGAACTGACCAAGACTATGGTTGAATGCTGCATTTCTCATAGTTCCTCTCTTCTTCTACTCCTTTTACTTCATCCTCTATTATAGTTTCAGATCCCCTCCTGTCTTATCCCTTAGCACACACCTCTCCAAACGTCCAGCGCTCTCACATGTCTCCTATCAGCTGAACAGGGTTTCAGCTGGTTCTGAGGCTCATATTTGCCAACTGGCCAGCCAGTATGTGTGCTAACTGGGTAGTGGTAGGTCAGAGAGAACAGATCAGCAACTTCTGAGACAATAACTTATTGTTCTCAGAACAGTGCTGAATGCATAAGCATTCACATTGCATAAAATCAATGCTACTTGTGGTTCCAATGATTGATTGTCGCAGCAGGGAGGCCCCAGGCTGAATGGACAAATATATGCAGTTTGCCTCTTAGAGATGGTTTCTCCAAGATACAGCTACATTTGAGCACATAGAGATGGAAAAGACTGTATTGTCTGTGCTTCCTCTGTGACTGTGAACACAAAAACTCCAGACTTTGATATTTGGAGATCTAAGCCAGTATGTCTGTGTTCAAATCAAGTGGATATGTAAAACAAAACAATATGTGGTATCTCATCTGACTCCTACTGAAGGTACAGTGACGGAGAAAATGGAGGGAAAAATCCACTCTCATTTCAAGTTTGTAAAAAGTGATGACATAAAGAAAATCCTTTGTGAAGATTAATGAGGTGAACTTCCTTTTTTTTTTAGTGTGAAATGTACCATTTACGTTATGTGCATAAATATATGCATGCTTGGGGTTTTTTGCTTCGAAAGGTGGAGTCTTGGTTGCTACACCTTAAGAAAATTCTACACGGTCCAGTACATCTCTGCTCCATGGAGGCCATACTGGCCTGTGAAGAGAGTCAGAGACAACAGTGAGTTTTTGACTACCCAACCCAGGCTGAACTTAGTGCTTCACAAACCTGGTGGCTTTTAGATGTAAAAATGGCATCTGGTGAATGAGGCCTTGGCATCAGCCCTGAAGGATTGCCACTATAAACAGGTATGGATATCTCCTTTTTGTTTAATTCAGAGAAAATAAATATAGTGTGAAAATGGTCCCATAAAAAAGATATGAGCAACATATTAAATCATTTTAATACTGTAGTAAATAAACTGCTATTAGCACCTACTGAAAAAAAGAAACATCTTTTTCTTCCATTTCTGCTACCTCATGGACATTTTTATCACATCTTAATTACTGGGGATTTGTGGGATTATTCTGAACTGAGAAAAAAGCTAAAAGCAAAGATATTGCCACGATGGTGTGCTAAGAACAGAGTACACATTCGGTATGTATACAAATATTAAACCCATACGTTTGTGTAAGGAAACCAAAATTGATGGGTTTATGTCAAACCAAGCAGTTAATTTTGGTTCCATTTCAGAAGGGTACCTTGTGCCATTTGGTTTTTGCTTTGTCGTTATTTACCTCAAACTTCTCCTGAATGTTTTTGTCCTGCTGTGAGTACTCTTTGTGAAAACTTTCAGTAGCTTTGGTTTTGTTTTCCAACATAGAATATCTGCTGAAGGGAAATACAAAATAGGAAAGAGACTTTAAAGGGGTCATGGATATCTGACAGAGGTAACTAAAGTTTCCCTGTAATAGAAAAGACATTATATCCTGCTATTGATATTTCCATATATTTTTATATTTTCCTCCTTAGAACTACATGCAGTAGCTGAGATTGGGGTTTTCCCCCCATTAATATGAAACCTGAAAAATGCCATAGTCACTTCATATTACGTAACTCTGTATAGTCATTTATATCGTATTTTGAAATCATCCCCTTATTGCTGTGTCTATTTTTAAAACATCCCTCGTCTTTCCTAAGGACTATTTTTAGTTTGCCAATAAATGTTCTCATAGAATTAGTACAATTTTTGCAAAGTCTGGTACATATCTCTATGGAGATTATAACCACAGAATTTTCAGTTCCATTTCATGGACATCTTCTTATCCATCTATTCCTCCTACCCTGGCTAGCTGACCATCTGCAGCATTTGTGCTCACCTGGATTTTTGTTGTTTTGGAGATGGTTCAAATTTCTCTTTAAACCAGGATTTCTTCTGGCATCTCATGTTTAATATCAGAAAACTTGTATGTACAAGCCAGTTTTTATAGTGATTTAGTTCATGATGTAGGCAGAACTAATTTCTAGTAGTATTAATGGTATATGGTACTGGAAGCCATCTGGTTTTAGAGGGTTACCTAAATCTTTTCAGGTCACTGAGCTAAATGCTCTTTATTACTGTGCTGCTGGGACAACTTTCCTCAGGTGATCATGAAAAAATCATGGCCATTTGCACCAAAGATGTTCATGCCAGAGATGTATCAGCAAGCCTTCAAGCCCAGAAGGTGTGTGTTTGAATCAGCTACATTTTGCATTCACAGTTTGTTCTGCCTTCAGTAATTCACAGTGTTTTACTCTCCTTTCAGAGGCATGTGCATCTCCAGAGCAAGTCACTCCTCTCCTGTGGTGACTTTTTATAAGTGCATACAATGAAATTTTGAATGTTTATTTAAACCAAAGGGCTCACTCCATGTGTAACTTTTGTTCAGGTAAAACTAAGGTGATAGCACATGCTGTTGGTTTGAATGAACAAAATGTTTCACTGTATTGGGCTTGAAATAGGAAATAATTCTCAATTTCCCTCTGACCTCCTGAGCCTCAGAAATAAAATGGGCTTTTAAGGTCAAATTATGTTAAGAAGAAACAAGGCTTGAGGAGTAAAATGAAACTCATTGTGGTCAAAGTAATGTCAGCTCCCATGCAAACACTGCAGTGTTTGTAAGGAGAGGTCTTGTCTTGATAAGTGACAATGTGTTCTGCTGTAATAGCTCTATTAAAATTATCTTCTATTAAACTTGCTTCTGTATAAACCACAAATGCCTCGAGGTACATCTAATCCTTTATAATAGGTTGTAGTAGTTATTAGTCATAAGTGGCTAGGAATGAGGTGTGAGACCTGCTGATGACAGCTGCAGCTTGGTGATGGGTGCCGTTTCTTCCACCTGAATAACTCTTACCTGGCATCACGACTCTTTGATTTCACTTAGGTCTCCAGTTCCAGAGCTTTTGCTTGGCTGTCACAGCTATGCCATAGATGGGATGATGTCCAGAAACACTGTTTTGCCAACATTTATGGTGCTCAGGTTCAGTACTTTTACGAGTTCTTGGGAAATACCCCTCGGCAAGCTATTACGCCTTTGACTGACAGGTAATGACTGCTACAAAAAACAGTGCCTGCTTTATCTGTTTCAGTGAATGAAAAGTTAAATGTTTCTTAGAAATTCAGAGTTCTTTGCTACCTCATATGCATATTATAAGGTTATCAAGACACAATATCTTTGAGCATGTGTGTGCATGTGGGCTTGCATACTTTAAAAATGGTATGATTTTAATGGTCATTATGTTTATAATAACTGAAATATTTTTTGCATAACTTCATCTGTTTATTCATTGTCTAGTCTGGAGGGGAATATGAGCAGATCTTTGCCAAGATTAATCAGGAGTTTTCAGCAAAGTTTTTTACGTTCATTTGTTAAAGTCCAAACCATGGGTTTTTTCACACCACATACAATGAAACATTTTTTCTGGAAATGTTTTGACTCCAATATGGAATTTCTTGTTAAAATAAGTGATCCAAAAAGATACACTCAAGCATCTTGGCTGGGTTAATGCTTACAACCCTCAGCTGGGGGGGCAAATTCTGGGGCTCAAGTCTTGGAAATAGGCAAAGCAGCAACTACAGCCTCCTGTTTCCTGTCCTATGTGATCAATAATAGGATCTTTCTTCTTGCTAAAAATGTTGAAGTGGTTAGTTTTCTTTTCTAAAATAAACACTTTCCAAGTAGTACCACACCATGATTGTACACAAATATGGAAAAGATACGTTTGTGGTTTGGGACATTAAATTATAGTGAGAAAGCGGACTTTTAATTTTAGTCTGTAGGGAGTATCTATAAAGGTTTGGTCCAGCTAGGAGCTTGGGGGTGCTTTGATGAATTCAGTCTCTTGGTAGATGTCTAGTCAATGGTTGCAGTACAATTAAAGACTATCCACGATGCAATTAGGAACAAGAAAAAGAAGTGCATATGTTAGGGGTGCTTCTTTGTCCTTTGCAGGCTATAAAAACTGAACCAATATCACCTTCCTCCAAAGTTCCTCTGACGCTGTTTGTAAGTGAGGGAGTAGATGGTAACACAAAATCACCTGTGTAAAGCACTACCCAAAAACAACCTTCTCTTCAAACTGTAGCAATGAATGTGAGTAGAGTCCTGCTCCTACAGAATTGCAATTAAAATTTTGCTATTGAAACCTGTTCAAGTCCCACCATGTGAGATCGTGGCATCCTATGGGTGAGAAGTGTGGAGGGATCCAACTTTGCAAGAAGCCTCAGTGGTTCCAGGACTTTCCAATGCTTTTCAGGCATACCTTGTTTTTCCACTGTCCTGTGTTTGCCTTTCTCTGGATTTTTGGGGGGTTTTTCACCGAATGCTATTTCCTGGCCTCTTTAAACCCTCCGCATTCCTACTGGCAACCTTTATTCTATATGTTTCAGAAGATGATTCTTCCTATAGATATGCTTCAGCCATATGCACTCTTTATGGCTCTAACAATCCAGTCTTTCCTTCTGAATTCAATGTCAGACAGATTACTAAAAGCTGATGCCTATCAGTAAAATACCTGTGCTTGCTAATGTCTAGTGAATTTTCCGTTTTTGTAAGTAGTATCTTTCTTTTAACACTTCATTGTGTTATCTTTCTTTTAAGAGATTTATATTTCTTGGTGAAAATATTACACTCAAGTCCAGAGTTGGACTATTTATTGCTATGATTCCTGGATGTGCAGATCAGACAGAACTACATGAGAACCTCGGGTTACCCATTCATACTTAAATATGACAAAATTAAAACTGGTCGTTTAGTTCAGTAGTATATTTCTGAATGGGGAACAAAAGAAATATTTGGTTTTTTCAATAGTAAGAAAGTCCTCTGAGGGACAAATTTGTTGCTTTGTAGCTGGCCTGAACACAAAATTCAAGATCTCTTCTTTGCTAGTATGTAACTTAAGTAATAATTTTTAATGAGGAAATTGTTTAGCAATAGCATTATTACTTTAAAAATGAGATTTAATGAGATTTTTCTCATGTGTATCATTGAAATTTCTGGGGTTTTGTTCTAGAAGTTACAGGACTTGTATTTAGAAAAGAAAGAGTAAAACCTCTAAAGGCAACCAAACCTTCATATAAAAGCACTAAAGCTCTTCAAAAAAAACCCAAAACAACAAAGTGCTTTAAAAAAGGGTGGCATTTTTAGCAATGGTTGTGTTGCCCTTGACTTCCAGACCCTGTAGAGCTGTTGGCTGTGCCCCCAGTGATCAGGGACAAGCAGTCTGTGCCTGCTCTGAGTTTGGGCAGTACCTGTCTGTGTTTCTCAGATGCCTCTTTTGTGCAGCAGTGTTATGGAATACTAGCAATCACCAGTGCCTAATTAGCTCATTTTGCTTTGAACTAGGGTCCTTGTCAGCTTTGATTGACACTCTTAATTGTGACTCTCTTGAGCTCTGTTTTTGAAAATGTTTGCATACATCAGACATTTGATTTAACTGACTTATTCTTACCATGTTGAAATGCTAATTTGTGTATTTGGATTCTGGGGTTTGTTTTCTTCCCTAGGACCTGTGCCATGGTTGTCCCCAACGTTGAGCTGGTCTCTGAAATGATGTTGGCTGCTGAAGGGTTTATTGATGCATGTCTGTTAGCCAGGAAGTTCATCACCTTGTAACCTCTCTGCAGGGAGCTGCTCTCTGAACAGGTGAAGGTTCTTTGAGCTTCTGGATTTAATGTATATCCATTAACATACATTCCATACCAGTGGAGCTGAATATTGTGTAATAGGAGGGATTCATGTATATTGTCTTGTCTTGCATTTTCAAGACCCTTTAAATCACATGTCCATCCTTAATAAATTGTCAGATATGAATTTGGAAAAAAGTGTCCTTTCTTCTTACCTAGGGGTGTTTGTAATGCGTTAGTTTTGCATTAAATAGTTGTATATCACCACTTCATGCCTGGGATGAACTTACTACATTGTGCTGCTGTGTAACCCCCATGTAAATAACTGTCTTGTGGAGAAGAGAATAACAGAGTAGAAATTATTTTGAAAAACAGGTAACATATTGTGATTGAACATTTCTTTAAACTTTCCCCAGTAAATGCAGTGGACAACTGTTTGAAAACAGGGGGAGAAAAAACATTTCTAAATAATTCATCAATAATACTAGAAAGAATTCATATTCAGAAATATGATCTTAAAACTGTAAAACCTAGAAGTTGTATGATTTCTTCCCTGTGTGTATGCTGTTTAAATAATCTCCAACTCTATAATTTTTCACAAGACATTTCTAATATTCAGTTTTATCAGTGGAATAAGAACTTGGACAATCTTTCAACCTTAAGCCATAAACTCAAAGAGCAGGCAGGGCCATTATGAAATAAAAACCAACTTTATTTGCATGCTTGCATAATTTTGAAATTATCTGTAAATATCCTGAAGATTTCCTGACAGATTCTTGCAATTTTTCAGAGATAATGAAATTAAACCATGCATAGCTAAAGATAATTAATATTGTTTGCTTCACTAGAAGAAGGATTCCTTGAGTTTAATGATTTCTTTGTCCCGGAGGTATGTTCTGAATTGAGAAAAGTAATTTATACCATTGTTTGCTGCTTTAGTATTAATCATAATAATAATATTAACATTAATGTTTGAAACAAAATCTAGAATGTTCTTGTTTGTTTATTTTTTAAATCTCATTTGGTTTACTTTCAACGGGAATGAGAGAAATCAAATATCTCTGAGAAAAAATTCTGGGCTTCTGCATAAAATATACAGCAGTTCAGAGAGTTCTGAGAGTTTTGCTCCAGTGTTGGGACTTTTAAAATTTTAAATACCTTTGGGGCACTAGGATCCTAGCCTATGCAAACTGCTGCAGAACAGGGTTATCAGGGCTTTCAGTGCATATGTTGTGAAGGAAGGGACTTCTGGTCCTGCCATGCCATGGCAAATAAAGTCCTTGCACACTGGACAATTCACACACCAGGCTGCTTTTAAGATGGATACCCTGCTCTTTAACAGCCTTTCAGACAGTAAAACAACAAAAAATTCTTCTGAAAAAAAAAATCTTGCCTAAATCTAACCAAAATCTTATTAAGCACAGTACATTACTAAATTTCCTGGTTTCATTATCAACTCTGTTTAACTTCTTTGACTAGATGTACCATCTCTAAAATGTGGAGACTCGTCTTCAGTGCAGATAATTGGCATCTTTATTGCCTCAGAAATTCTTTTACTTACTGATCATGAACTGTCTTGAATTTGAAAATTACTTTTTTTTTTTTTTTTAATTCTTTGTGATGTATTGAGTGCATTTGATTCACACTTCTAGAGTTACTGTCATCATGGAAGAAGATAGAGGCATCTGTCAACTTAAAATGGTATATTTTTAAGTTGTGAATTTGCTTCCAGTTTGAGGGTTGTTTTTTTTGGAGGGAGGGGGAGGGGAGGGGATGTTTATTCCTTTTTTGAGGGAGTGGGGTTGGTGATAATACTAATAGGCTGTATTTATATTGAATTCCTAGTTGTGGCTGCAGACGATGTTTCCAAATTTTACCCCGTTGGTAGCCAGTTAAGAATAGGGAACCAAATGGTGGAATATTGAAAATAAAATAGATATACATATATATATATATATATATATATTTCATCCTTTTGGTTTTTTTAGTCAACCTATAACACTGATTGAAAGCCACTGAAAGACTACAAGTGAATAAAAATGTCTTATTTTACTCTGTGTGTAAAATGATTGTTTTCTTCATAAACATTACCACATAGTTTTGTTTTGTGTGCTAACATGACTAGCTAAAATGTTTTTGTCGGGTCATTATGACTGGTGACTTCATGCTATCAAGGCAGTTTTGGTAATTGCTGGGTCCCTGAAACAAGGAGATAAAAATAGACCTGAGGATCAGGTAAAATCTGTTTCTGGTGTTTTGCCTTTGAATAAAAACAGAATCCTAAAAATAAAGGATTTAGTGCTCTTGTGATATATTGTTTACCATCTTTTTCCATGTGCTTATGTGAGTCTTAAGAGATTTCAATTTGCAAAAAATAGTGACAGATGATTTCCCAATTTTTGCAGGCCTAATCAGTGACCTGTTTCCAGCTCTGGATGTTCCGAGGATGAGTAACCTACAGTTTGAGCAGATGGTTAAACAATCTACCCTGGAGCTGTACTTGCAGCCAGAAGAGAACTTTATTCTCAAAGTAAAAGAATTCATTGTCTTTAATTACTCCCCTTAAGACTTTTTGATCAAGATAATTGCCAATGGGTTGGTTGTATTAGACATGAACATTGCTTTTGAGTATGTTACAGTATTGATAAAGTGTCCCTCAATGATTCAGTATTTCAAAGGCATTTCATCATGGCAGTAATGCTCCTCAGCATGATAAATATGCCCATAAGGAAACATGTACCCTGTTCAGGAAAGCTGTGTACAGTGACAGTCTAGAGTGACAACAACATTTGTTTGTGCACAGTAAGAAGAATTTGTACTTGGTAGCAGATTCGTTATTGGTCAGATACTTATAGTGAGGTAAGAAGAGTAAGGGAACAAAAACATATAAATAAGAAGGTGTGGATTTGGAATGTGTATGGCTACATGTGACTTTCATGTGCTCTGGCTTTCATGTATAATATAATGCACGTTGTGCTATACACATTAAAAACATGCATGTACATGTATGCGTGCAGGTACACTCACAAGAATTAATTGTCCGTAAGCTAAATTTAAGCACTAATTTAGTTTAATTACAGACAGGATGAAAAACTGAAACCTAGAAACACTGGTTAGTATACAGACCAAATAAAAAGTGCATATATTCCTACCTTTCTTCAAGGAACATCCACGTCTGCTGTATGTGACAGTACACTCCTTACATTTATTAGGGAATATTGGAAATAACCAGGCTGGTTGAATGTGACTGATCAGAAGATTTATAAAGGATTTTGTGCTCTTGTCTATATTGTTCCATTATCCTGATGAAAGGGTGAAAGACAATAAGATATGCCTTAGGGTATTATGAACTTTACAAATAGCCTTCTATAGAGTATTTTGTTTCCTGCTAACTGGGTAAATCATAAGACAAGCACTGAGGATCATGAACTTTTGTTCCTGTTAGACTTTGGAAAATCAGAGTGAATGCCCTTCACTAAAACATAAATCCACAAGCAGCCAAGCTATTTCCATTCTGCAACTCATACAACTATTTCTTTGGAAGCAATGTATTACTTTAGGAGACTGAGTTTGAATTTTTATGAATTACAGCTGTACAACTGGTTGTGGAATTCACTCTGCTAAAGTAATGGCAAAATTGTGATAACTGTTCTGTATCCTTCGGTTTTCACAGTCCTGCTGGACTGTGTGGCTGTCTGGTGTAGTAGGATTTGTTCTTACTTGCTGAGGTAAGTGCTTTCATTCCTTTGCACTAATTCTCTTAATATTTTCTGGGAGACAGTGTTGTTTGATGCAACATCAGATTTGCTGAGGCAAATCTGCCAAGAAGGTGCAAGCTTATTTTTTTTCTATTAAAGAGAATAAGAATGTAGATGGGGAAAAAATTTTGTGAATAATTGTGTCTCTGTGATAAGAATTGCAACAGGAGAGGAAAGGTGCTCACTGTGTGTCCCTTCTGCATGGTAGGATGTTCAGCTGGAGGAGCAACCAGCAGTGTGTCACTGTGTTTGTTGTTGGAATGGCAGGGAATGGAAAGAGTAAGGTGCCTGCCTGCCCATGTAGCATGTTTTTCCTCTCACACTGTAAAGAAACCGCCATGGTTCTTGCATAAAACATTCTTCATGTTGCCTTTGCCTGAGGCTGCAGGGTAATAACGCACCACTGAGGCCACTCAGTCAGCCACATGATGTGCAATAGACAGCTCAAATGTCGCAAGCAAAGTCTACACTTCATGTGTTGTTTGCATGTCCCAGAGGACAGTTAATCATGGCACGAAGTAATGAGTATTCAATTTGACAGATAGACTAAGTAATACTTTGATCTGGAAGGAGAAGCAGGATGTTTTAATTAGGCTTCTAGACAGACATCATGGAATTTATTGCCGAAACACTAAATAAATAATTCTAATACATAATACTTGCCTATTTCTGCTACTAAGTGTTGGCAGCTGCACAGATTTTCTTCTCCATTTAACACTTTCCATTAGAATTCAGTGCAGAATATGGCTATTTCAGACTAGGAGTCTCCTTTCCTATCCTTAGGCTTAATGGAAATTTGGGACTAAAGTAGCACAGAGGCGAGAGTAAATCAATGGAAACCATTGGCTGAGTGTGAGGATTCACAGTCAGAGATCCAGTCCAGGAAAGAGTAAAAAATTCCAACTATATGAAAATAGTGTCACTAACAAGCATCCTGTTCCTTCTCTTCAGGTTCTGAAAGTTCTTCATCACATGTATGTGGACACAAAAGAAATGCCATTTGGAATGACCTTAATCCCAAAGTTCTTTCAGCTGATGAACTGTGTGGTTTTACACACCAGGAAACCTGAGAGTGGAAAGATGGCAAGAAACGTATGTGTTCTTACTAGGATGTCATTCTCCATCCAAAATGGACAATACCAGAATTCAGACATGGTGCAAGAGATTGAATTCTTGCTTTTTGCTGAGTTTTGATGCAATGAGATGTGTGTGCAGAGCACTGGTGGTTCTGGAAAGGCTGGAGGGCAGCTCAGGATGCTTGTAGACAGAAAGTATTAGCCTGAACAATGCTGATCCAGTTGCCTTAAAGGGCCAGTTATTTTCTCCCCAGACCCAAGGTACCTCCCTTATTTCACCTATATCATTAAGACTAATGACAGACTCTCCTGTAATCAAAACAGAAATAGGTCATTATTACATAAAATGCAGTCATTTTGCTGTATTGAGTGTTCACTGATTTTTTTTTTTGTTTGTTTGTTTATTTTAAATAACAGCCTAAAAGACAAGCAAAGGAAGAAAATGGGTTGGATGTTACAAAAGCTCCTTGTTTCAGTAATGTATTATCTTCTGAAATTTTAATTGCAGTGCAGTGTTGTTGTGTAAGCACTGAAGTGATAAGATCCTATTGAAATATAATTTGCAGGTCTCCTGTCATCTTCTCTGAGAGGACAAGCCAATATTACCCAGGAGGGGCCAAAAAGGTTTGTTTTAAATAGGGATATAGGTCCTTTGTAGACTGAGTCTCTCAACACTGTTATGGATGGAATCAAGGTGAGCCATTGAGACACGATTACAGTGGATTCCCCACTACCTGTTTTCCCATTTTCTTCTTTCTCTATTTCTCTGGAGACAGTTTTACAGTGTGCATTCCCTTTTTTTTTTATTCTTATAATTTCTTTGATTTTCACTATTGCTAAGTGATATTTTAGTATGTAATTAACACTATGTCTTGCCTATTTGGCACAACAAAAAGACAAAGTAGCCTACGAATACTGTAATGGTAATTGTGCCTCCTAGAGTGTGAGCTGATATAATTTGAGATATCAATCATAAGATTATTGAAACTGGTATTTGGAAAGTCTCTTAGTAAAATAGATTTAAGATTCCATTACTGAATCCTTGCATCACTTTGCTATGGAAGGCTAGTGTAGGAAATCTAAATCAGTCAGTTTAAGCACAGTTGGATAGAGGCTCCTTTTTTCCTTCTGATTAGTTATACAGCTAAAGCAATTTTGTGGGCTCTTTGAAATGCTATAACGTAATGAATTCCAAATCTTTGGAAAGCGATTGGAGTTTTAAGCTTTCCTGTCTTAGAAACTTAAACCCTAGTAACCCTCTGGTTGCTCAGCAAGGTGCTTGTCGGGGTGAGCCACATAATCTGACTTTATCTGATGAACAGAAAGTGGTTTTTTTTCAAGAAATATTTTGGAGCACTTCAGTTTAGGGTCCTGCTCTGAATCATTTTCTGATTATTTCCATTGACCTTGAGAGAGATTTTCCCTCCTCTGCTTTTATCTGCTTTCAGGAGAAGTCACATTGGTGAAGCAGGTTAGTCACCTTTTAAATTAATTAAACTCTAAAAATCTCATACAAGGTCAAGTAAAACCTTTTGAATTTGTCATCCTCTATGTTTCTGGTAAAAAACTCTAAGCATGTTCAAACAGAGTTTGTTTAGCATTTTTCAATAAATAGTGTATGCATTGTGTTGCAGATAATCCTCTGTGGGACTGTAATAAACACGGTTGCCCTCATCATGCTCTTGTTAAAGAGCATATCTTAGCTTTTTTTTGCTGAAAACTTTACTGATGATTTCTAGGTTCTGACCCTTACAAGCAATGAATGTGTGCCTATGACTCTGTCAATGTGGTTGCTGCTTGAGGTACACATTTAAGAGCTGCTGCCCCAGGTACAATATCCAGAGCTGGTATTACTCACCTGAACACCCTGGAGTGGAACCTGTGAGTATCTGATGATATCTGTTGGCATTAACATCCAGTTTGAAGATTAATTGGAACAAACCCCATTATTTATTTTAAGTCTTCCTTCTAATTTTTATTCTGCTAATATATTGTTTATTTGGTGGCCACATATATTCTCAAATAGGCATTTCAGATAATTTTGCCATCAGTTAAGTGTTTTGTTTTCCTCTCTTACATGTACTGCTTAATCAGAGCAGTAGTGTAGAGGGCTGACCCTGGCTGAAAGCCAGGTGCCCACCAAGCCACTATCATTTCCCTTACTCAGCTGGACAGCAGAGAGAAAAATATGATGAAAGACTCTTGGGTCAAGATAAGGACAGGGAAATCAAATATTTGGCAAACAGTAATGGGCACAACAGACTCAACTTGGGGAAATTGATTTTATTTATTACCAATCAAATCAGAGTAGGATAATGGAAAAAAAACCCCCAAATCTTTAAAATACCTTTCTTCCACTCCTCCTTCCTTCCCAGTTCAACTTCACTCCCAATTTTCTCTACCTCTTCACTCCATTAGCACAGGGGAATGGGCAATGGGGTTTCAGTCAGTTCATCACATGTTGTCTCTGCTCCTCCTTCCTTCTCAGGGGAAGTACTCCTCACACTCTTCCACTGCTCCATCACGGGGCTCCTCCCATTGCAGACAGGCCTCCATGAACTTCTCCAACTTGAGTCCTTCCCTCAGGCTGCAGTAGTGCTTCATGAACTGCTCCATGAACTAGTCCCCCATGGGGTTACAAGTCCTGTCAGCAAACCTGCTCCAGGATGAGCTCCCCTCTACACAGGTCCGCAGGTCCTCCCAGGAGCCTGCCCTAGCACAGGCTTCCCACAGGATTTCAGCCTTCTTTGGGCATCTACCTGCTTCTGTGTAGGGTACCTTTTTTCCATAGTAAGAGAAACTCAACCTCCAAGTCCATTTAAATCATGGAAAATAATGCCCACAGCAACTGTACACAACAAATTGAAGCCTTAGTGTTTTTCTGTGGCCACCTTTATACACAGATAATTTCTTTGCCACCTAAATTAGCTTCACACAAACAGAGTGTATGAATTCTACAGGAAGCAAATCACTTCATCACCTTTCCACTATGCTCTTGATCAACTTAAAAAATTAGCTATATTTGTGGAAAACGAATAGTAGAAGTTATGATAGCATGATATATACCTGTTAGTGGAGAAACACCAAGCATGAGGTGTTAGCTGTAATCACCTAGGTTTTAAGGTTTGGTTATTTTTGCACTTTTTTCAGTGTGTTCTGCATAGGATATTCTCAAGTGCTTCGAGGTGTTTTAATTGCATTAACTTGTATTGTACATCTTTTTAATGCTTAGATGAGTAGGAATTTTCCTGGGGGGATTGGAATTCTATGGACATAGAAACATGGAGCTGATGATCAAAAGGTGTTATCCATTATCAACTCTCCTGTTGTCTTTGAGGGTTAATATTTGATAGGAAAATACAGAGCTTGGAAACGAAATATTTATCAGGCAATTGAAGAGCTTGGAAAAGAATGATGTATCAGGCAAGGAAGGTTTTAGGTGCTCACAGTAAGAAAAGCTATTTATTGCCAACTGTTTGTCCAAAGGGTTTTAAGTATGGTGAAAGCCAGGCCAAAAACTGAAGTGAAATAATTGAGAAATTAAACCAACTACATCTTACACCAGTCTTTGCTTCTCTAACAATCATAGGGAGATTGGTGTTCTGTAAAGGCTGAGGTGGAACCAATGCATTTCAGCTAGAACCAGATTTCAAAAGCTTCCTATGAGAAGTTGAATAAAAGTTTTCAAGTAGAAATACTGCGTGAAAAGTAATCCAATAAAACAATTTCTTGTAATAATTGTTTGAGAACAAAAGAATGGTGTATCCTGTTTCATCACGTTTTAGAATTTAGTCCTAGCCAGAGAGAGAGACAAAAATTACAGTCTGCTTTTACAAGTTGTCGCAGTGAGCGGATGTTGAAACACGGGAAGGCGAAGGGTCAAGTCATAAAAGATCTCATTTATTAATTAAATTCAGCTTTTATATACAAAATGGATTCCCACCTGATTGGTCACTCATTGAACGCCCCCCGTAGCAATTGGCTACCTTGATTCATGAGAGTTTCACTACCTTTATCTTAGTTTATATAAACAAATGCATTCTTTCTCATGAGAAAGAAGTTTCTGTGCTGTGACAACAAGTAAACTGTGATGTGCAGGTGTTTGATGGGGCTTTTTCCTTTTCAATTTTAGTCAATCTTTTTTCACACATTTTAGACTGTACATCTCCAGCACTTTATTGATTTACTTGTAATGAAAGGCAAAGCAGTCTTGCTTGTTGGAAATGCTGGAGTAGGAAAAACAGTGTTTATAGGCAATAGGCTTGGTGCTCTCTCTGAAGACTACTCCTGACCAATAATTCATTCAACTACCACACAACATCAGCAGTGCTCTATACAGTTCTATAAGTTCTATATAGATGCGAGAAACTTATCTTCCCTCAATAGCAAAGATAAAAATATCCTACAGTTATTACTGTCTTATCACAACTATTGGCTAATGCTCTTGGCTAAGGTCATTGCTTTGCAAGCTGGAAAACTTTGAAAGTTGTGGCAGGCAAGGGGAAAGGAAGAGAATGAAACTGCTTGGTGCAAACTGGAACTGATACTTTGTTCCCACAAGCTACTCTCTGATTGCAGACAAGAAAATTTGTCTTTACCTCTGTTCACAAGAAGCCTTGAACCAGCTTTGGCTGGCCTGGGTATCTCTGCATGGTGACTGTAGGTTTTCCAAAAAGGATAGCCAGAAGCTGTGTTTACTTTTGTTAGGTACAGTACAACACCCAAGGAAGGTCAATCCCTGTCTAGTGGAGTTTGGAGTCTCCATAGATGAGGTGGATGCAGATCAAAGGAAATGTTAACATAAAGCACGAATGGAGAGGGTTGAATGTTGGCCAGAAATCTTATAGTGGTGGTAGATTTTGGAAAAAGAGGAGTCAGACAGTCAAAGAAATATAGGCTCATAAAAGCTGTCTGTTTTGCTCTTCATGAAGAATACAATCAAGGGAGAGCCCAGCTGTCAGTGGATACGCTGTCTTTGCCATCTCTTTATCCTTTCCATAACTTGAACAGGAAACAACTATACAGAAATAATTATATGCCCTCTTTGCTGCACAGCTTTTCATGCTCTGAAAAGCACTAGAGAAGTAAGTTAATACACTGGCTTGTCCTCTGAAATGTCTGGAAGAAGATACCAAAACCAATTTTTCAGTTTTGAAAACTTTCTGCAATTTTAGAAGTCTTCAGATAAAATCTTTAGAAGCATTGAAGTGTACTTGATGTGTAATTTCACTGTTTTTGCAATCAGTTGTCTAATTTTCCGGCCAATCTACATTGCTGCTAATGTATTACTTTTCACCAGTCTTAAAAAACAGGTATAAATCCACAAATCTTAATTGAATATGTTTTTACCCTGTTTTTTCTTTCATGTCTTGTGTTAATTTCTTCTGTATTCACATCAGATAAGAAAAGACCATTTTATCTTCTTTATACCTTAGTTTATTCTTTGAAGTGTTTCCAAATTCACATTAACATAGAATTCTTCATTAACAGAACCTAATCGCCTTTTTGCCCCTCAAAATGAATGGAAAGATTAGGAGAAAAGAAATCTGCTGTGCGTCAGAGTGAGATCATGAGCTGTTGTAAACTGTCATAGCTCCTTTAATGGGGAATCAGCCTTAAAAGGCTTTCAGAAATTCCTCTGATCACAGAGGGATTTTCCAGCTAATGACTGCCATTCCAGTAGCAACCACGGCCATGGCTCTAGAGTACAAAAGCATAACACTTTCCATTGCAAAGAGAAACTGATGAAAGGAGCTCCAGGGCAGCAGAGGTTGTGCATTCTTCTTGCAGGAAACTTCTTAAATAAACCAAAGAGGTGCAGTCAACATCACAAGGGCTTGCTCTCAAAGTGTATCACCCAGCAACAGTCTTGTGGCATAAAATTTGAAAGTTTATGAACCTTAAGGATTTACTGTGAAATTTTAGTAGTATTCTTTCACATTTTAAGTCAGTGTTGTAAAACATCCACTGCTCCTTCTAAGAAAAATTAAGACATGAACAAGGAAGTGTACTCGTCTCATTGTCTGTGGCTCTTCCTTCTGCCCACTGCTCTTTAGCCAAGATCCTCTTGTTAAATGCTCTGCTACCAAGACCCTCTGCTAATCACAGTGGGTGAAGAACTGCATGGCAATCCAGAAACAAGCATATTGTGTTGCCTTTCCATTGTGTTTACAACATTGTCTCAGTGAGCTGTGACGGAATGATTTTGTACTGTCATGTATAGATCAAAATGACTGCCTCTTATGTCATTTTTGTGTTTGTGTGTACCAATATTTCTTCTGGGAAAATGCATTCAAGTGATATACTAAAATGCTTTCATGTGTCTTAAGCTGTCACTCCAAGCAATTATTTGGAACAGTCAAATTGTGGATTGTTTTCGTAATGGAAAGAGCAAATTGCACAAATGAGCAATTGAAATTAAGTCTTAGTTCATAAAAAAGAGCTTAAGAGATGAACTTGTTAAAGTACACTGATTCACTGCTGTTCATTGATATGTTCTTTCCATAGTTCAGAGGTCAATCACTACTGTTCATGGATATGTTCTTTCCATAGTTCAGAGGTCAAAAGATTTTTCTTACAGATCATATCACTTTTAATCTGTGGTATTTTCTGTCAGTTGTCATCTTATCTGTAGTCAGATAACTTTTTTTGAGGTATCTGCTAGAGTGGGTGAGATTAGCATGTAGTGTAGGGTTTTATTTAGCATTCCCCCAAGGCATATGACTCACCCTCTCTGTCTCTAGAATAGCAGAAAAATTCAAAATGTTGCTTGATGGATGCACGTTCTGATGCAAACTAATGTTGGTACATTAAGTCTGGGGTCCTCAATAATACTAAAGTCTGGAACTTTGTCGCAGAGAAAAAAAGTGTGCTTATAGATTATAATTGTGGACGTTATTTAAAATTTAGATAAGTTTAAAGATCAAGAGGGAGGATTGCTAATCTGGGGTTTAAAATTACGGGTACACACTGAGGTAAAAAACCAAAATTGTCTTGTATGTAATTAAGAGACTTTAAATCTTTCACATACACATAGTTTCTGCAAAAAATGTTTTCTCTTCTCTGGTAGGAAAGCAGGTTAAGTGCAGTCACAGCTTTTTCCCCCAAAATTTATGGTCATCCAGTTGCAAATATGTAGAGGTTCTTCATTTCTGTCCTGTCCTCCAGCACACCTTCACTCTTTATCTGCTTGTTTCACTTCTCTGATCAGTAACCAGCCTTTCAGCTGACTGTGGCTAGACAGAAATGTCCTTGGGACCATTTGTTGCCTTTGTTGAGTTGGCCAGTCAAAATCACTGTTGAGGTTTGCAGATGATTCATTTCATTGAAAAATCTAAGATGACAACACAATACTTCTGTAGTCCTACTGGAAACTGCTTGCAGTGATGTATTTGCTTATTCTGCTTTGTCCAAGGAACTGATAAGTCTACTGTGAGTCAGGACCTGGCAGTGCTGTAACATCCAGCATTCAGCTGTCCCTGTGCAAGTGCAGTTTCCATTTCCTACAAGTGCTCCTGAACATGTTGCCCAGTTTTTAAAGAAGCAAGACAAGTTCAAAACCATATACTTACACTTCACTCCTTTTTTTTTTTTTTTTTTTTTTTTTTTTTTTTTTTTTTTTTTTTTTTTTTTTTTTTTTTTTTTTTTTTTTTTTTTTTTTTTTTTTTTTTTGCCCAACCCAAAGTGTTTTAACACACAGTGCAATATAAAATACAAAAAATCTGTAGTCTGCATTTTTTCCTATTCTACTTATTATACATGGAACTGATAATTCTTTTTTATTTCTTTCATACAGGCATTTCCTACTGACAAATATTAAAGTTTTATTAAATTGTGGCTTTCATCATCTCAAAATCAATAGCAGGTGTATCCCAAATTCATTATGTTATTGATTGGACAAAAAAAAAAAGAAAACTGGGTTAGATGTACAAAACTTTTGAGAAATGTTTTCCCTCTTGCCAAACAGTATTGAGTTTGCATTAAATTCTCTGCTGTGTTGTAAGGATTTTAACCACTATATTCCTAAATGTTTCATACCCCCCTTTGGTTCAAATCCCAGCTCTGAGACAGAGAGAATTTAGGCTGCTCATTGAAGATGAGAGCCTCAGTCACTGTGACATACTGAAGTTTTCCTTGAAGTCCACCTATTACTGTGGTTTTATTTTGTGCAAAATAATTTCTGTGATTATTTGAACAACAAAAGTATATGACCTAGAAAGAAGATTGTAGTTTTCCAGTCCTGTTTTAATAAATTCCTACTGATTTCTGCAGGTTTTTGTTTCCATGTACAAAATAGAAAGAATGCAATTAGAAATCAAACTTCCGTGGATGATGAATCCTCTCTTATGTATCTGTGAAATACTTCACTAGTTGGCAAAAGTTGAGGATTACATTGTATCAGAGTTTAGCATTATAATAATGCTTAATAAAAGTTGTTTTCTTCTGTGTTTTCAATATGTAGTTATTTTTTCTCTTGCACATCTAAGGAAAGCAGTGCAGTTGGATAAAAATCGTATAAAGTCAAAGTTTATGTCTCAATACTTTGCAGTTCTGATGAATACATAAGGGTCTTTGAATTAATTTGTTCACTGTTCTAGCCTGATGGTCTGCATTGAGCATCATGTAAGCACCTCATTTGGGGGAATAGGTTGAAATTTAGTACAATCACCTTAATATTCCTTAGTCCAGGAGATGATCTTGCATTAGATTCCTGATTAAATGTTCTGATTAAATGATATCTCTCATTCATATTTTTGCACTTTACATATTTTGGTAAAGTTCTTATTTAATCCTTCCCAGGAGAAGGAGAAAATAATCTACTCACTGATTAATTTTCTGAGTGTCAAGATACCTGGAGATTTCACATTCAAAACATTTCAGCTTCAAAGAATGCAGATGGATATGCTGTGAGATTTTAAAAAGCTGTGAAGGAGTCAATCAACTAAATCAACAAGCCTTTTCTGGAATTCAGAATCCCAGGGTGATGTATTCTCAAAGACTGTCTGTGAGTTTCATTGATTACTAAGGACATCAATAGTTAAAAAAACCCCAGCCTTGTAGGTGGTGAAATATTTCATAAATTTTAGCCAGCATGATTTTGAATTCTTGATTTTGTTTAGTTTCAGTGTTGGTTCGTATGGCAATAATATTTATGCCTTTGTGTTACATTTCAGGGATGTTTGGAAAAAAGCTGGAGAAAGAACTTGGTCATACCTATGTTCCAGTAAAAGAATGAGAAACTTATCTGTTTTATAGGTGATTTGAATAGCCTGAAGTGGATAGATATGGAATGGTTCAGCCTTGTGCATTGATTTCAGCAGCATATCGGTTATGGGCACTGGTGAGCATTTACTTCTTACACAAAGTTATGATAAAATGTCTGTGTTATGGTCCATGATGGGAACCCTAAACCACAGAAAAAAGCTTCAAAATTAGTTTATTAAAGAGAAAAGCATGTGCTTCTGGGAGTTTATGAACCGTTTCAGAAAAGAGAAGCAGAAAGTGAAGGGGCTATGGAGAGTCTTGGAAGGAAAGTATCCTTCAGCTGTTTTTGATGGAGCTGCTGGATGTTGGCCTCACTGATTGATTACTGAGAGCAGGGATGGCTGAGATACAGAAACTGATTCCCTAAATTGCAGCTTCCCAGGTGTCGATCCTCTAACACTGTCGACGTTTTCTTCACCTGTAAAGACAACAGAAAAAATCCATAGAAACTTTATGATACTGGTCCAAATGAACGGTCTGTCTCTGCCATGAGAATAAAAACATAGAAGATGGAGACTGAAGAAAAATTCAGTTGATTTGGTCAATTAAGGTAATTACAGAATCACAGAATCTCAGAACTGTTAGGGTTGGAAGGAACCTCTGGAGATCATCTAGTCCAACCCCGTGCTAAGGCAATGCCACCTAGAGTAGGTGACAACAGGAGTTCCCTTCTTACTTTCCAAATGACAGTTTAATTTCTTGGCAGTTAAAATATATTGGCATCCTTTCATCAGAATCTGTGTAAATATAAAGTTTTCAGTCCAAAATCAATGGATTAGTGGTTTAGTTCATTCTGTTACAGGAAGACCAATTTTCTATGTAAATACTTCACTGTTATCATAAATGTGCATTAGATTCATGTTCATATACAAGTATGTCATCTTACACGATGACATACTTGTAGAAATGAAGAAAATATGTGACTTACAAACAAAACATTGTGAATGATCTGCACTGTTCTTACATATTTAAATGCAGACGAGTTGTATAAATTTTTTCACTAGGTCATACTTCATCCCATGAAGGAATGACACCAGGTGTCAGCTGACTACCTTGTTAAGGAACAAGATTTAGAAAGGAAAAAAAAAAAAAGGAAGTGACTACTCAAATCTGAAACATCTCTGGCTTGAAGAAATCAGTCAGGTCTAATTCAGTGACATGCAAAGCTAACGTCTCAATGCTCTCCTGTTTTCTTCCTAGAACTATATTCTTTTTGAGACGGGAAACCTTTTATTCTTTCACAAAGATTTCAGAGTTCAGATCTCAAAATCTCTAGTGCTTAAAAGGGTTGATGCTACTTTCTTTTGAATGGTTTTGAATTCTTTTAAAACCTAGCCAAAAATTAAAAATTTCCATTTTACAAAGCAGATCAAATCAAGAAAAATGTTGATGATGCAATCTAGGCATTTAACATAACTACTTAAGAATTCTAAAATAGAGTAAAATTCATTGCAAACACATGGAAAGAAAGAGAATGCATTATTCTATGAAGTTCTGGGAAAGAAGGATTTGTTGATTTGAGCAGGGAATAGCTGCATTATTCATGAGTTTTTCCTTTGCAGTATTTCTTTTAAAGACCTGCTTGTCCTAGTTCAGATGTACACTAACATCTAAAGAAACAAGATTCTCTTCACATTTGGACAAAAAGAACACAAATTGCCAGCAACTCAGAGCCTTTTTTCCTTTTTTTTTTTTTTTTTATTTCACTTTTTATGTGGCTTCCTTTTAATTCAGCTGGAGCTGTGTCAACTGGAGAACCAGAAAGAGTGTTGGATAACAAAGCAAATAGAGAAGCATGTTTCCTCATACTCTATGATGACCTTCACTGGTTTTTTTCTTATTGAGATCAGCTAATTTTGCGCTTATCTGTGATGAGTGATGGTTGTGTGCATTTTCAAACTGATTTGTACTTCTTTTGACCATGCTTTACTCATCCAAGTGTGTTTGGAGCCAGTTTCATTTTAAAAAACCCTTTATCATCAGAAGCTTTTGTGAAAATGCAGTATCTTAATTACAACACAAATTTTGTACAAAATATTATGTGATAGAAATGGTTGGATTATTCTTAATTTTAAAGTGTTGATCCTAATTTTATACTTCCATAGATATTTGTATCCCAGATTTTCCATAGGACAGAAATGTTGATCTTTCTACTGAGGTTAAGCCTGGAAATGTAGAGTCTTTCAGTGTTTTGTCACTAATATTAATCAAGCTACATTTTCTTTCTCGATTATGATAGGCTGAGGCTAACTATTAAAGAAATTAATAATTTTCAGTATATTGCCTATATGAATCCACCTACTGGCAGCTTCATTACCAAGCATAAGTTCCAGGTAGGGTTTGAAGTACCATATTATAGCAATCCTGTATTTAATACATGAAATAATTACTATTTAGCTTTCCACTACAATAGGTAGGAGATGAAAGGGAATAGGAGAAAACATAGTGTTTGAAATTTAATAGAGGTTGAAAATCTTGCTGTTCTTATAGCTAAACAGAAAGAGACACACTAGATTTACTATGACATTGAGAGTCCCCTGAATTGCAGTCTCATGTGGTCATTCACCTGTCAGATGTGCCCTTGGGGCTCATAACCAGACATGCAACTGCTGTGGAACTGCATTGAGGATGAGGCTAGAAATGAAGTATTTTCTGTGACATACAAGTAGCTGTATGCACACCAGGCTGTGTTGTCATTTAACACTTCATTGACTCTTTTCTGCTGTCTCATGTTGGAGAATCTTCATCTCCTTTTCCCTTTTTATTTTCAGAGACATTTTGCAGTATTTGCCTTCAACTTCCTCTCTTCAGATTCCCTGATTACCATCTGTAGAAAGATAGTTTTCTGCCACTTCCAGCAACAAGATTTTACTCCACCAATAATCAAGAATATTCAAGCCTTAGTACAAGCAGACATATATCTTCACCAGACAGGGATTCAAAACTTCTCACCAACTGATATGAAGTTCCGCTACATCCTTAATATGAGAGACCTCTCCAATGGCTTTCATGTCTATATCATGAGCTAATGTACCTGACAACACCCCATTATTGCTGATTTTTATAATCTAATAATGGACATTGGATTGTGGACTGATGAAGAACAGATGCCTTTTGTACAAAGTAGAAGATAGTTCCTGCCCTAAGGCAACCATGGTCAGATAGATGAGATACAAGAAAGCTGAGACAGAAAATATATTAAGTGGAAATAGAGAAATGGTTTGCAAAGTTTGTTATGCTTACTTTTTCATTTGGTTGGTTTTTGAGAAGAGAAGGTCAACATCTCAAAGGGAAAAACAACTTTTGGAAGACTAGGTAAAACAAAACAGAGATTGAAGAAGTTCTGAAATAATAATCATAAAATCACAAAATTATTTAGGTAGGAAGAGACCTCTAAGATCAATGACACCAGCCATTAGTCTGTCACTGGCATGTACACCATTAAACCATTTACCTAAGTGCCACATCTACACATCTTTTAAATACCTCCAGGGATGGTGACTCAACCACATCCCTGGGTATCCTGTTCCAGTGTTTGTCAACCCTTTCCATGAAGCTGGGTCTTAAAGGGTAGCCAAACACCAGAGCAGAGATTAAAGACAGAAATGAGGGAAGGATATAATAGGGTCAGCAGATCCTGGCCTCTCTTGCAAAATCAGGTGAGTGTGACCCTGGTTTATTTTTATCTGCTTTCCTGTTCTTTGGAGTGCAGCTCTGTTCTTTTACAGAATATGGGTTCCTTCTACCCACCCCATGAATCCTTGTGAAGGCAAGGAGGTAACGACTTGTCAGGTCTTCTTGTACGCCACACACCTTGTTATAGTGGGGTTGCACAGGTCCATCATGCATGTTTGCACCCATCCTGGTCTGGAAGATGTGAAAGAAGGAAGTTTGAGGTGACAGTTGAGAAAGTGTTCATTCTGTCATGATGGGCTCTGTCCTGTTGTCTTGAGTAGTATTGAAAAACAGGGCTAGTGACCATGGAAAGTCCTGGTGGTGCTGATGCTTCTGTGTGTCCTGTACTGCACTGGAGCCTCAAGCCATAATGGCCCAGTTAAGTGGGCCAGTCAATGGAGAGCAGACATTTGTTTTAACTATATTTTGCATGTTCAACTGGCTAATTTAGAGACATTCTGGTTCACATTCAAGAATACATAGTTTTAAGCATAAAGTCTATTGGATATCTATTAAGTATAACTAATGTCTTTGCATGATATATCAGTTAGTCTTCTTTAAGACGTTCTCTTTTGATGCCAGATGACAGCATTACAAAAGAAAATACTTTGCTATCTTTAGGGCATTTTGTTTTCTACACCCAAGTGCTTACAGCAACCAAATGATATTCAATATCTCTGGATCATGAGTGGCACATATCTATGGGGATAAACTAGTGGAAAGCAAAGACTGTAATTTCTGTTATAAAATGGTGGTAGAAACTGTGGGCAATTATTTTGAGGTATGTTGGTAGCTGGAAAGTACTTTGCCTCATGCCAGCAAGTTAAAAAAAAAAACTGAGTGGTGATAGGTCTTATTTATTGAAACTATATGTAGCAGTAGGGAGCTGCCTGAGGAGTTCTTAGAGAGCTACAAAGATATGCCTGCTTCAATGAACCCAGCCTTCTCTGAGGGTGCCATGCAGTGGGAGCAACTGGAATATCTATAAAGGAAACATGGAATTAATTCATCATGATACTACCAATGCTTGCATGAAGTCATTGCTTTCTGCTGTTGAGGAAATGCAGACTCTAAATGGAAATGCACCATGTAGCAATGGAGCTGATAAATAGACTTTGTTTGTGCCCTTATGGAAGAGCAGATTGTGGCTCAGTGTTAAAAATAACCTCCATTTTGTTTGTTTAAACAGAGATTCACCCTTTTTTGGCACTCCACAGAAATTAACACCACTTATTTTCTGAGCATGGAAAGATAATCTATAATGCTGTAGATAGTTTGTCTTATCTTTTAATTAGTTTGTGATGTATCAGGCCTTTATAAGAAAAGCAATATTTGTCTTTTGTTTCCAAGAAAGGGAAAATGCTTTTAAAATTAGATTTGTTCAAAACAAGGACAATACCTTAAGCATATATTAAATAATGCCACAGCATGGCAGACCTGGAGTTGCTTTACTGTCCAATCTTGTACTTTTTTAAATCTAAAGCAGCCAAGACTTCTAAGTGTCGTCATAGATTTATTTTATTTATGCATCCTTTCTTTTTCATATGTGTGCTTACCTTACCTCAGTTTAATGTAATTTGTTTTTGTCATGTCAGGCAATATCTTAGTACCCATCATGGCTCCAAATCTTATCTTCTGTTTCTAAAATCTGATTTACTACATTTGCTTGGTTTTCCTGCACAGAAGAAAACCAGCCAGTTTCCAGAAGATGAAGATTTTGCTGAGTGAGGCACAGACTTCGTTGTTGCTCCTTGTCATTATTTGTAATCTTTCTTCAACAGATATTGTCGTGCTGCTCATGTGTAATATCAGTGATTTCCAGAAAGAGACAGAGGTCCCTGCTGGCAGAGATTAGTTTTGTTGAAGCAGTTTGTATTATTTGCGTGTCAAATGGTTTAACACACAAACTTTTCTTCTCAGTGAGATGGACTAGGATTTCAGTGTCACTGTTTTTCGTTTTGCACATAGTCAGACTGGAGCTATATAAGAGAAGGCATTCTTGACAAAGCAGTCTATTGTAGAAGTTTTATTCCAAGAGGATTAAAGAAATGCTTAAATTTCAAAGATAATCATGTGGACCTTTCATAGGGAATGTAGATTTCTTTAGGCTGATTTAGAGGTTGATGTGATAATCATCAGACCTGCAGACAGAAGCTTTCTCAAGTATCGCTTGTTTTGCTTGAAAATGTTGGTAAGCCATTATTTTCTCTCTGAAGTCTAGTGACCGAGAATAGTATCTCAGTTTGGCAAACAAAGTGGCAGGGTGTCCTAGGCTTACAATTTGGCAGTCCTGGAAAAATGATTGTGAAATTAAATCCTGTACATTTTTTCTGCACCTTTGATGGGGTTTTTTTATGGATCCATTGTGAAATCATAAATATGTCTGACAAAACTCTACAGTGAAGTTAAAGAGTATTGACTTCCAGTAATGTTTTGGTTGGACAGGTGTTTAGTTCTTTATTAGATGCAACCAGATTAGACACATTATCCCTTTTTTAAAGAAGGTTCTCATAAATTTTTTTCAAGGTTTTTTCAATAATTTTTTTCAGTGGCATGAGGCATAAAGAGAATGAAGGGGATATTTCATTGATACATGTAATAAAAATTAAGCAAAAGGTCCAATATGCTGTCTCTAAGCTCTGGTCTCTAAGCATCCCTTAGAATCTGCATCTGATTTTTAAAAATGAAATTTTGAAAATAATTTTTAGATGTTTATATAAATTATTAGAATACAAACTACAAGAGATTTCTTTCAATGTCTCAAGCATAGTTTCCTGTGAGAGGAATTACCTCAATACACACATCTCAAAATTTTAGCAAAATCTTGTCTAATTTTGGGGCAAGTTCTCATCTGGCCTCATTCCTCCTATAGTATTCTATGATCAGCAAATAACAGCATGCTTTAATTAGTCTGGGAGAGGTATTCCAAGAGTAAATTAAAGTTAGATGTAAATTTGTCATTAAGAAATTAGCAATTCATCATCCTTCAGCCTTCGTGGTACAAACTGTCAGATGTGAAATTCTCATGTGCTCCTACAGCACAGTCAGCCTCCCTTCAAGTTCTCTAAGTCTCTGTTTTTAGTTCAGTCAGGGCCCATCAAAATCCTGGTGGGATGCTATGGAGCAATTCAATATAAAGAATGTGTAACCAGACAGGTCTGGTCCTGGCAACCTTCAGTATTTGATAAAGGAAAAAACTTTTCTTTGCACTTGCTCGAATAGTGCAAGCAATAGCAAATGCTGAGATGAAGATAATGTACCTTTAGGTGTCAGGAGAACATTATCTCAAAAACAGACCAAAAAAAGAAGAAAAGGGTACTGGGGAAACAGGTTTGGTGCAATAAAAAGAAATTGTGTAACTACACCAAGGAGGTTGTTGAAGTTACTTTATGTTACTGTTACTTTATTGGTGTTTTGTCATCAGGTGCTGAATCAGTCCTATCCTATAAGCTTCCAGGGGTTATGAACTTGTGATTGGAGTGGGTGGTAAACACAGCTTGTCTGGACTGGCAGGATACATCTGCTCTCTGGAGGTTTTCCAAATTACACAGAAGAAACCAGGGCCTCAGGGTAAACTAATAGATATTATTTGAGTCTGTTGAGTTCACTGCTTCAAGAATGTGTTATGTTGTTGTACGAGCTTGATAAAATCACAAGCAAAACAGTGGAATTTACAGTAACAACTCCTATGGTTCCTGTGGTTTCCAGCTGTACCTCTTGTTTTCTTTATTTTTGAAAACTGGGTGGTCAAAATATATTTTAGTGTCTGCTTATATGCTTCTCAGAATTTTAGTAGTTTCTCTACTTTTTCCAAGGCAGCTACTTCACACTATAAAGCTGTGGTTGGAGTTCTGGTATTTATAATTATAATTAGCATAAATTTTTGCATATCATTGAGCAGCAATTGGTTTAGGGATATATATTTGAAGTGGGTGAACATAAGAAAAAATGTTGTCCTTGTTACATGTAAGTCATGTAGTCACTTAAACTGTCCATATGCAAAGATCAGGAATGTGATTGAGTGAGATGCTCTTATCAGGCTTACAGACCTTGCAAGGCTGAGTCCCATGTGAGCAAACAATGAAGGAGAGAACACTTTCATCTTCACTCTATGTGGACAAAAGCAATATTTCTGAATCTCAGATGTGGCTGAATAAGGATCTGGTAGATGCCAGTCCCCAAAAAGCCCTTCTGTTAGCCTTGGTCCATGGCCACACCACCACAGTGTGTGTAACCCAAGGCTTTCTCAGTCTCTGGTTTTCAGAGGGAGGTAGATGCTGTTCTGCTTTGAAAAATGCAGCTTGTTCCTCAATGTGTTTACGGTGTCTAACTTCTTGTGCCTTCCTTCCCTGATCAAATGAGGTGCAGAGTAAGATGTGGATTGGTCATTTCCTCCCTGCTATTTTGAAGCAGGAAAATTTCTAAGCCTCTGTTAAGAGGCCTGAAGATTTGCTTTGCTAGGTTGTGTGACAGCTAGTTCATAACAGCCAGCATTGACCTTATTCTGTATTTCAAATGTGGTCACACTCAAATGCAGCTGGTATGGGCTGTGTTCTTTCTGGAAAACTGAGCCTAAAAGCATTCCATGTTTATACCACACAGTTCCACACCATGTTTCCCTCTGGGCCACAGCCAAAAAAGCAGTGCAACAAGGCACACCTCAGTTTTGTTGGTGTTTTTTTGCAGCTGAGAAAGCTTTCCTAAATAAATTCACTAATGAAAAAAAAAGGTCTTTAAGAAACAACAGAATTTAAAATGGATCTCACTCTTCAAAGCAATTCCCACATATTTTTAATATGGTAATGGCTGTTCTGGATGGGAAGTTTCATGGCCACAACATCCCTTTTTAGTACATTCATGGGGAGATTTCTTTGATCTTTACCACTAGGTCATGTCAAATCCTCAGTGTCTGATATGGAAAAAAAAAAAGGCAAACTGCATTTCCCTTTGGATGTTATACAGCAAATTAGCGATATGTAAATAAACTGAAAAAAGTAAGGAGAAGTCATCAATGTGTTGCCACCACTAACATGCATTTCACACTTTTTCTGTGTCAATATTTCAACAGAATAAGAGTGATTGCCTCCTTTCCTTACAGGTAGATCTTGCCAGTTTGTGCATCAAGACTGGTGCCAAGAACATGCCCACAGTGTTTTTGCTGACAGATGCCCAAGTTCCAGATGAACGCTTTCTTGTGCTGATTAATGACTTGTTGGCATCAGGTGATTAAACCAACAAATTTCTTGAAAGGTCTTTTCCAATGACAAATTATCTGTGTTTTCATTGAACTTTAAAGAGATTATTTCTCTTTCAGGTATTTGTAGGGGGAGATTTTAGAGAGGCCAAGACAAGACATCTAACTTGAAATTTGAGTCTAATTTGGTTAAGAAAGCATGGCCCATTGAGGAGACAAATTGCAAAGGTTTGTCATGCACAGGTGCATTGATTTGGGGGGAAAGGAGAATCTCTCTTAATGTTATCTTTGCTTTGGTGTGATTTCACTAACTTCAAGCAATGTCCCTGTGGCTGCATGAGTGTAGCATGTAGCAATGAAGCTTCACCCACATTTTGAAGATTAGAGAACCTGGACTCTGAGTGTGGGGATCTGGGGATAGGATGGAAGAAAAATGCACATCTAGACAGCTGGAGTGCATCTTGAAAGATTTTTTTGAAAAGTTATATTTACTTTTACAGCCAGACTAGTAAACAATTTACCAACAACCTGTAAAAAAAGGAATCACTATTCTGAGGGGAACATAATTTATAAGTGAATTTCCTATCAGAGCAAATTCAAAACAATGTTCTTTCCTATCCCTTAAAAAAAAGAAAGAAAGGAAAATAATACTTCCTTTTAGGTAAAAGACACAGGGAACAGGAGGAGATTATTTTATTACTAGATATATGTAAGATCATACCATAGCTCTAGTTATGTGTTTAAACCCCATTGGGCTAAATACCATGTAGAAGGTTATTCATCCTGTATTGTGAAAGGTGTCTCCTACCTACCCCTTTGTCTTTTCACAGGAGAGGTTCCAGATCTGTTCAGTGATGAAGACATGAAGGTTGTAGTTGCAGGAATAGGAAAAGAAGTCTGAGCCCTGGGCCTGATGGACATCAGAGAACACTGCTGGAGCTGGTTCTTGAGAGTGTGGCTGCAAGAGAAAGTAAGGCATATTTCAGGTGCAAGAAACAGTGATGAGCTGATCAAAATAGCAACATATTTCAGTTATCGCATAACCCAGCATATGCTGGCACACTTTTCTTGAAATCTCACTTGCTGACGTGTGGCACCGAATTTGCCTCTCCTGTGTTACCCCTGTAATAACCTCTCTGTTTGAAAGCTTGGTGTACACCAAGTTTTGCTCCTAGATCTGGCTGTTGACTTCCTTCCTGTTCACAGGAAAGTCACATAGCTGTTCTGTGTCTTAGTTCCATGGTTATATGTCTTGGGCATAATGAGGCACCTCAGAGAGAAGTGAGGTGCTCATGAGGAGTTTGTGTAAATACTCTTCCTGATTATACATGTAGTAATTCTGTATGTGTACTCAAGTCTTAAATGTTTGCACAGATAATTGAAATTTCACAGAAAATGTAAATTCTACTTTTTTCTATACCATATAAAACTGGAAAAATTAAAGTATTCGTGTATGTGTTTTCAGACTCAAAACTGTTAAGTATTACACATAATATGATACCATAATTGCAACAAGAGTTTTAGAGAGAGACTGTAGTTCTCTCCTGAGAGCTGGAGAGCAGTAGCTGGAAAAACTGGTTTTGCGGTGGCATTTTTAGGAACTTCCAGTTTATGTAGGCTTCAATTTCACACATCATCTGAAACATCTGTGTAGCTGATAAGAAAATGAGAAGTCTGAAAACCATTAACCCTTAAGAAAGAGGATGTTTTGAAAGGGATACATGCCCTGTACTTTTATATTAAAATGATCTGCTTGACTGGGGATGAGAAGAGCCTTCCTACAGCAGATTATTCCACAGTGATCTTCTACGCGGGTTCTGTTTCTCAGTTTTCTGAGGTGTTTAGCCACCACTGTTCTAAAGAGCATTCTGATTTGACTATGAGTTTTTACAAAGTTCTTACACTTTATAACATACCACTTTCTTTTTACCCCCTCCTCTTCTCTTTTCCAATACTGTTTAAGTTTTGCTGAAGTTCCCTCTTATCTCTAATTTTGTTGCCATTACTTCTTTGTTCCACAAATTTATTCTGCAACTTAAAGGCCAGGGGAAACTTGTATACAATCTAGTGTGACATATTCTGTGTCATTTTCAGTGACTTGTGATTAGTGGTGCTTACCTTCTACATATCTCTTTCTGACAGTGCTATTTGTGTCTGTTTCATTATTTTTGCATTTGTATAATTTTTTAAGAAAGGATGGGGAAGAATTTATTTCTAACTTCTCTCTTCATTTTCCCCTTTCACACTTTTACCCTTTATGTTTTCCTCATTCCCACAGTAATTTCTTCTTTTCTTTTCTTTTCTTTCCTTTTTTTCCTTTTCTTTTTAAGGGCTTTTTGAAAGCCAGCTTTCAAACTCCTTTTACCTTTCAACAATTTCAACGGTCCCCTACTGTGCAAATTAGCACTTCTGGAGGCAAGAACAGGAGATATCTATTCATGTTGCAGGGAAGCAAAATAGTGACATTATAGTACTGAAGGAGACATAAATTTCATGAGTTAACACACTGGTAGGTATCTATATGAACTTTTAGTTAGTGGAGGGTGACCTATCACCTCCTCATTTCCCTAGATTTGAAGAATAAAAGACTAATATGATGTGAAAGAGAACAAAAGGGTGAATGTAGACAGTTTCATAATGTTAAAGCCCAGTGAGGTGATATAGTCTCATTTTTCCATTTCATTTTAGAAAAATCGACATCCTACATTAAGCCACCTTTCCCCTTGTGCTCACTTATAATCTTACATCCTGCAGTTCTGTTTATGCTGAGGAATCTGTAGCTCAGATTCCAAACTGCACAGGATTGTTCTTTAAATCTCTTTGGTTTTGTGTTGGTTTTGTTTTGATTGTTTTCAATTTGGACATTGCAATCAATTCTGCTGTCGTGTACTGAGAACATACCATGTGTGTAGGTGCTAATTTAAGTTGAAAGTATGTCAAGTGAACACAATGGGTTGCACCATTATAAAATATGGGTCCACAGCTGAAGGTGTGAGGACCGATAAGCACCTGAGAATTTCAAAAACTTTAATTATGAATGATGAAATAAACTATAAAGGAAGAATGATGCTCAAGCAAACAAAGTTGATGGTTGAACACTGTAAATGTTAATGTGCTGATGGGTCTAAGGCACACCTAAGATTAGACATTTCTAAGGCTCAGGAATTTACTTGGGTTCCAAAATGTTTTTCAGTATCCCAAATCTCTGTGCAGTAATCACACTTAAATACAGTACACATCAACAAAATTCTTGGAAAAGTAAAGGCCAGAAGAAGCAGTTATTTCTCAGAAGCATGAATATGATTAGATCAGTCAGTCTTGCTGTCTCTGCAGCTTCATCTGATTTTATTTTATTCTACTGGTCATGGTAACCTTTCAGCTTTTCCCCAAAGATGTGAACACCATGCCTAAATGCCTGGCAGCCCTCATGCCCTACACAAGCATACCCTCAAATGTAGTCTTTGCAGTAAGTATACTCTTTGCATCATTTCATCTTTGCATGTCTTCAAGGTTCTCACTTCATTCTTCTCAGTGCTCTTAAGTATTACTACATATTTTAAAGCCAGACATGTTAAATGATTTTTCTTTTGAACTGAATACCTGTTATTCAGTCCATGTGCAGCCAGTTTCCTTCATGAGCTGCTGATGGTTACTACAAATACTTGCTCCTCCTTCCTTGAGCAAGTTTCTTCATATTGTATTTTCCTCATGCAAAGTCTACGGTCCCTCAGTGGCTGTTGTGAAGTCCCAGCATTACGAACTAAATTTTCTAGTTTTAGGGGAAAGCCATTTCTCCAAGTTCCTTCCAACTTGGCATGACTACTGTAGTCGTCACATCCTTATAATGGTCTTCTTTTTCTATTGTCCTGTCAGGATTTAGCTGGCTCCTGATTTTCTATGGAACTTAGCAATACAGTAGTTTCATGCTTCAACCAGAATTAAAGTCAAACGTAGCCAGAGTGGGTGTCCTGTATTGCCACAGGCAACCTTGTCTATATTTTTATGATTACTTTTCTTTGAAATTATTGTCTTTCATTTCCAAATCCTTTTTCATTAGTACACATTAGCCTTTTCCTTGTGGTTTGTTTTGCCATTGACAGAACATCTATTTTTATCTGTGAATGTGAGAGGAACTTGTGAAGCACCATCAGAGCTCAGTTTTTGGCCAGCTCTAATGGTTTTTCCTCTGAGGGCATAAATACACATCTTAAATTCCATCCAAAAAGAACTATGTTTTTAGGGTTTATGGTTCTGTGTTAAACTAACACTGACCCCAGATTTGTTTTCATTTTTGGTTTGGGTTTGTTTTTTGTTGTTTGTTTTGTTTGATTCAGTGGGGAGTAGCTATCAAGGATTTCTAAGTTCTGTAGCACAGAAAACATCTGTTTATGCAGTTGGCAGGCTCTTACAGAGTTCCTGTTTCTGTATGAAAAGCTCCAGGGTTTTCTGATTTGGACGTCAGCCATCTCTTCTTGAGCCCTCAGAGAGCTGACTTTTAAGGATCCATCTGTATTAGTAAAATTATGAAGGGAATTTTGTGGTCCTGAGGACTAGTAGTATGAAATGGCTGGCATCCATATGGCTTAGCTTTTCCCATGCTCTGCTCACAAAATGATGGTGGTGGCATTGAACTGGTCAGAACTAATTCCTGGTCTGTGCAGCTCCTCACTCCTGCCACAGCATTGCTTAGTTTCATATGGAAAACCATGAGAGTGCACTCATGCTTAAATAGGGTGGGCCCCATCAAACCAGCGGTCAAATGTGTGCCAAGGTGCTCTTTAGTTTTCTGTCTTTCTCTGTTCAAAGCACTTGGTGAACTTAGAGGGCTTGCACACTTCAGAAAAGCAGGAGGAGGATGAGCCAAAAAATATAGTGTAACATGCACATCTGTAGTAAGAGTGTCATGTGAGTGTGAGGTTAAAGTGGACACTTGAGAAAACAGGGGGTTTGTGTTCTTAGGAGTAGTGAATGCCACATGGAGGTTGATACTGATTTCACAGGAAAACAGTTCTTTTTGCCACGATGATTGTCTTCATTACTCAGGTGTGCATGCTTAAATCTCAAAAATCCTCAAAGAAAGGGATGTTTCTATCTTGGAGAACTTACTACATTTTTTTTTTTTTCTATATGAAATACCTTCCCTGTAATATTTATATCCTGGTTGTCTTGGAAGATACTCTCAATTTCTTACATAGAGAATTTCCTATTCTTTGGGGTTTTTCCCTCTCTCAAATTAAACTGTAATGTATGGCCTGGACAAAAGATAAATGTTTTCACAATAAGACCTTGCTTATGTGAAGATTGTTCAAAATTTAGTCGGTTATAATTACTCAATTTTCCTCACAGCTCTCTTGCTATCAGATCACATGGCATCTTCATTATTCTGTGTGCAAAGCAAGCAGTGCACAAGGTCCTTTGTAGTATAGGGAATTCACTGGGGGGAATGCAAATGAATGCTGAAAACATGCCATATCAAATCTATGCCTGGTGTGAATTTACCAAACTTCACTAAAGTTAACAGAGAATGAAGGGTTATCCTGTGGTCAGGATCTGGTTGCATTGTTTTTATTATTACCTTTCCAAGTATATGCTGTATCCTACATTTTCACAGAAGGTAATTAACAAAGAGATAGTTATCTAATCATTGTATTATATTATATCCAGGGCTGAGCTGGAATTTCCTGCCTAACAATCTAGTAAAAATCTCTTAGCTATGTGTCTTAAGGAAAAGTAATGGAAATTATGAATAGTGTGTTACAGTTGGAGCTCTATGACTAGCTATTCCAAGACGCAATTTATTAAAGGATTGAGAATTGTTCTTCTGCACTTCATCCTGTCACAATAATCTACAAAGTTTTTGTGTAAGTAAGTCATTTTACCCGTCACTACCTTTATATTGGATTCCATAATTTCTTTTCATTCCCTGTAAGGTTTCTACAATTGAGTTTTGCAGATCCTCTCATATACTTTCTTTCTTCTTAGTCTTCATAACAGTTTAATTCAATTGTTATCTACTGCTTTGTAAACCTGTACTTGTAAAGTTGTACTTGTGCATTTGAATACATCTGTCAAGGGCAAGGAGAGAAGAGAGGAGTTCTGGGTATCCCTTAGTAAATCTAGAATTTAGATGGTAGAGTAAGATTTGAAGTAAACAATGCTAAGAGCAGAGTATTACCTTCTCAGGGATCTGCAGTTCATATAAACTAATGCAGTTCCTTATATTTACATGTAATTCTTCTAAAGCACTCCTAACAAATTACATTGGATAGGGAAAGCAACCTCTCCCCTAAAGCTCAACATAAGATTGATATAAATAGTAATCATCCCATACAAACAATTTTTCGATATTTAGGGAGAATAAAATATTGCTTAGGATACAAGACTAAGGAAAACACTAAATTCTGATTTGCTTCTGGCAAACGGCCCAAGACTTTGATTTGAACTCTTCTTGCAGTCCAGTACTTAGAGAGTTAAGTCCATATATGAGCAATGTGAGCAGTGTAGGAGGGTGTAGAAGATGAGACTTCAAGCAAGTGTGTGTCTGGTTTGCAGCTTTGGAGGTGTGATAGATTCAGTTTGGCACCACAGCTATATCAAGGGCACTGGTGAGAAGCACATCAAAGCAGGGATAGATCCCTCCAGGATCTCCATTGCTGCTACCACAGCAGGGGTGGTGTGCAGACCTGAGAAGGAGGCTACTAGAGGAATAAAAGAAGGGAAAATTAGGTTCCCTGGGCTTCAACATGGAGTTGAGACACCGTGAGTCTTGGTATTACAACTGAGTATGGAATTTTTTCAGAAAATGAGGTGATATGAGGGAGAAACAATGCCTAACTGAAGGATACATAGTGTAACCAAGAAACAAATTCAGAAAACTCAACAATGTTCAAGAGTCATTAAGAAGACCTAGCAGATTCTTTCCCTACATTTTTTCTTCTCTGATTCAGAGTTTTGTGGTAGAGACCATTTATTTTTGTATCTTTTGCATTCTTTCTTCTGTGTGTGCCTATCTTTCTCATCAGCAGTAAATTCCAAGGTCTTTCTCTGTCTTTGTACAGTTTTAGTGTAATTTTCACCACTTGGCTGGAATTCTACAAGGACATTTCTGCCATTTGCCTCTTCAAACATTCAGAGTAAATGATTTCTTCTGTGTGCTAAACCAACTTGCTGATTGGCCTATCTTTGTAACATTCCTGGACAACCTGGGTATTCTGGGTTTGATGTGGTTCCACTGTCTAGATTATTTGCATAAATTCCTGTCTTGTGTTTTCTACTGCAGAGATGTATTTTTAGAAACTGTGAGATAGTGGCAATTCTTTTCCATATTCCATTTGATCTTCTTTCCAGATACCACTGAACCTTTTTCCGTTGTTACTATCTACTCATCACTTTATCTCTCCTATCTGATTGTTTTAAAACTCAGTGAAATATTGAGCCACGTTAACCTCTTTCTTTCATCACTTCTTTGTTTACGTATTTTCTTTCAATTTTCTGCTCTTCTTCCTTTTTTAATCCAGTTTTCTCTTAATAAGAATGTCAATTCCCAATTAGTTCAAAGAAAGAATAAACTTGTCACTTTCCTGACATGCCTGACTGGACTCTGTCCTGGCTCTTGTGGCTGTTGGACAAGTTATAAACTCTTCAGAAACCATTTGGATGTTTTCTATTGGAATTAACAACATCAGAGCCATATGGTTTGAGAAGCCCCGCCCAACAAAAATAATTCCTATAGTAAGCATAAAGGGGATACTCCATTCCTGTCTTAACAGCCTGATGTCTGTCATTTTACCAATTAACCAAGAGCATATGCAATGGCCAAAGCATGTGCTAACTGCAATAAGTAGGTCCACAGATACAAATGAGGACTAGAATAACCCTTCCTTCTCAAATGAGAGAATCTGTGTAGACCTGATGATATCAAGACCCAGTCAGTATTGTTATCCTTTGAATGTTTTGGCCTACCCTTTTTGGACATCTCTTTCCACTTTTAGGAAGACTCATCCCTCAAAATTCCCATGCAAACTAAGATCCAAATCTCCTTTTCTTCCTGCTCTTTTAGAGGAGTCACATTGCATATTACAGTGTCAGGAAGAGGCTTGAAAAGATTGAGAAACTCAAGAACTGGGTTTCTGTCACCATGACCAGCTGAATGTGCACCTTTTCTCTGTCTACGTGCCAACCAGTTCCTGTGCCTGCCTTATCCTCTATAGCTGTCAAACTGAGTAACTGATACCAACATGAAGGGAGCAGAAGGAAGCTGCAAAAGTATCATGTTTGTACAAGGGAAAAGGAGCAAAACCTATTTGTCCAAGGTTGCTGACAAAGTTTATTAGCTGCCAAATTTGATTTGGAACCTCAGCTGTGTTCTGGGTGGTGCTGGAGCATGGTTCATTGCACGCCTGTCTCTGATGGCCTCAACTTGCCATGTGAGTATTTTCTCTCCCTGTTCCCTTCCTCCTCTCTGCAGATTGTCCCGTGTTTCTGTCCCGCCGGTGCCACGCTGTGAGAGTGAGCTGGGAAGTTCCCAGCCATAGGTAACTGTCCCACTAATGATTGGCTTCATGGGTGGCCATGGCAGGCCCTTCCCTCCAGCAGCAGGAGGCTCATTGAGGAAGCTGAGGGGGTCAAGGTACAGCTTCAAGCTCCCCAGTCTCCTAAGAAAGCAACAGAGGTCACTGAAAGATCGATAACTGTATAAGCTGGGAAAAAACAATGCTCTTTTTACTCCTTCCTGCATACTTACTGCCTTTGGTGTTGTTCAAGTTCACCCCTGCTAAAGTTGAATTTTCATAGTACGTCACTGCCTGATTCCTTCAGGAGAGCTTAGGGAGCTATCTAGCACAGGCAGAAAAGTGAGGGAAAGAGAAACCTGTGATTCATAACACTGTCTTTGCAGAATCCTTCCATCCTAGACTTTTTAGGATCTTACATATACAGAGTTTAGTTAACCCTTTCCAATGCAGTTAAATATATTCACTAGAGCTGTAGCAAGTGAGGTTGAAATATTACTGTGCACAGTCCAGGTGAACTAAAGAGTTCTCCATCTATTCAGCAATTAGGTGGAAATTTCCCCTGTAAAGGCAATCCATGGCACCACATGGCAAATTCATTTAGCATTTTAATATCTGGGCAATTATTCTGTTTTTGCTGCTGATTGATGCAGAGTGTGGCATGTTTGTTTTCAAAAGAAAAAAAACCAAACAAACCACATGCATTAGTGAGTTTCTGTTCAGGGAAAAGGAATACTTTCATATTCTTCTAAGAGTTTTAGCAAGCTGCCTCTGATGTCCTTCCTAGCCTGGGACAGCATGCAGCAACTGCCATGCTGGCAGTGAGACCTCTGGAGTTATTCACATAGATCTAGAAAATGCTTGCTTCCTTCAGAGATTGCCATTGCAGAAGTTTCATTCTGAAGCGCTGTTATATTTGAGACCATTTACTTGGATAGGGGAGTTTTAGTCATGTAAGACTGAGGATTTCAGGAATTCCCAAGGAAGGGCCGTCTGGTTTTAGTCGAGTGTAGCACCAGGCAACTCTCCGCATTTGCAGAGTTTACCCTCCATCCAGACCCATATAAAATACAGCAGTAGTCGTGAAATGAAGGTGAAGGAGATGACAAGGCATGTCTGGTGCTGCTTCCAGGGAACCTGCGAGGGCTCCCCTTCCCCGGGGCCGAGCGGGAGCGGGACTACGGGACCTGGTCCAGGCTCCCTGGCTGCCGCTCCTACGGCGCTCCGGCGGCACACGGATGCCTCCTGTAGGACTGCGGGGGAGGGAGAGATGCTCGCAAATAAACCTGGCATTTGTATGTTCCATCAGCTGCTCCTGCTTTAACAGAGACTTAGAGTGTCATCAGGATAGTTATTTGTTGTCTGGTGAGCTGGTGGGGATATCCAATTGCATTAATTTTTGATGTGATACCAACTTTTATTTGAAAGAAACAGGATTGCATGGAGAAAAGATAATAGAATTTATTTTGACTTAAATCCATTCCTTTTTCAGATCCTTAACTAATTATATTTTTCTCTTGTGAAAATACATCTAGTCACCAGAATTTAGTAATTTAATATTACTGTATACAAATATTTTAAATATTAAACATCTTATATATAATATATTGATAAACTGCTTTGACGGCATTATTTTTTTAAAAATTAAGCATTATGTTTCTCTATAATTCTTTTCTTTTTAGATATTTGAGAAAGATTTCACTGATCTTAGCAACTGTTAATGTCTTTCTTTTTTCACATTGCTGTTAACTCCTCCTGGTAAATATACTTCCTGTTTGATTCCCAGCAAGTGAAATAAATGTCGAGTAACAAAATAACATGACTTTTTTTTAAGGGAGTTAAGGGGTTTGTGTCACCAATATTCATAAAGCAGTACTGGGTGCATGAGTCATGTGCAGCCGATGGGAAGACCAACAAACAAAGAGCAGAATGCCAAAAATAATAGGATGAGGCAGGGGAAAGATTTTAAAGTGACAAGAAAAGGGTCCTCAGAACAGAGGCACTGAAATAACAGAAAAACTATGTCAGTGTTATGGGTGGGGAGAGAGGGAGAGACAGGAGGAAAAAGCAAAACTGAACCAGACTGGGAGGAGAGGAGTAAAGCAAAGAATCTGAGGAGGAGTAAAAGGAAATTCAAGGGAGAATGGCCAAGTTAGTAAAGGGAGGGGTAATAAGACAGTTGCAGAGATGTGTTAGGATATCAAAAGAATGAGAGGGGCTGGGTGGAAAAGGACCACCCTGAAGAAGAGGGAATCTTAGTTGAAGTCTGCCATCCCCTCTCCATCGAAGATTTATGGGAGGTGGTCTCTTCACCTTCTTTCTAGTGCTGGTGTGTTATTGTGTCATTTTGCTTGCTCCATTTTAGATACTTCAGAAAAGTCCTTTGTTTGTTCTTGGCACAGAAATCTGGTTAGGTAGTGCTCACTTTTGTCTGGGCTTCTGAAACCTACTGCAATCGTGCTGTCCCTTATCATTGATCTGCAGTGTGAGATCTACTACTGAGCGATTATTTTGGTATAATTGACACTTAGCTCCTGATTGTCTTTTTCACACTTTCAAAAAATTGAGCAATAGTAAGTGATAGGGGGTTTTTTTGTTTAATGCTGTATAACAATATTACAGATTACTTTTAATTAGAGTACCTTGAAGTTAAGCTAATGATTTTTTCTCTTAAAATTTCGATAAAATATGGCATCATATTTATATTGTGTTAACAAAAACTGGAAATTTTCTGGTATTAAATGATGAAGGAAAACCATAAAAAACTCACAGTGATTGTGGGAACTGAGAAGGAAGTTTTGGGGGGTTTAGCTTGGGGGTTTTTTTTCTCTACCTCTTTGTTTTCAAAACAATTACCCTTCTGGAAGATACAGTTTATCCAGGGAACAAAGTGGGTCAGGTTGAGCTCAGCAGGGAGGTGGTGAGCTGCACCATCAGTACATTCTATAAAGGGTGCTGCTGTGAACATCCCTTTTGCCCTGTGTGAAAGTATCTGAAGGGAAAGAACAAGTGATTCTCCCTAACCATGATGCCTGTTGAAAGTAGGCATTGTGAGGCCCTTTTCAGTTGGAAAAGACATTGGCCAGTCTGTGGGTTAAGGACAAGAAAGAGTGAGTTCAGAGGTATTTGAAGAGAAATGGAGAATATCAGAAATTTAATCAATTCTGATGTCTTTGATTTCTTGGGAGAGAGGAGAGGAAAAGAGCCCTCTTCTGTTTCAGTACTGAAATTGCTAAACCTCATTTTAAAAGAGCACAAGAAAAGAACAGGGTGTAGCATTTCTGAAATCCATGTACTGAGCTTCATGAACTTACAAAGGTGCTTTTATACCTCATTTGATATAAAACATGATCTACAGTATTTTAAAATAATCTGTGTCCAAATTTAGCATGACAGGCACCCCCTTCCATTCTTACTTTCATCTGGTGTCACATATCACTCAGTGCAGAATAAAAGGATCAGTATTGTTTAATCCAACTCTTTGAAAATAACAACCACATGCATCTCTATCATCTTTGAGTATTTTACTGTTGCTGTCTTTTATGCTTGGCACCAAACAGCACATACTGTTAAGCATACCAAGGATAAATTCATTATGCTCTTAGTTTATCATACTCCAAGGTACTTTACAATGTGCAGTGTGGCAAAGAAGCCACCTGGAGTAATACTTTACTTTCTCTCCTTGCCTCTTAAACTCCCATCTGTCCACCCACCCACACTTCCCAGTTACCTTTTCCTTCAAGCAAACACTGACTTGGCTTTTTTTCTCTATTTTGACAATTGCCTGCAACGTGTGTTAATTTTCAGTGATATTGGTCTTTTTTGTTCTTTGCTTGGCATGTTTCAGCTAGCTCAACCTAACTGCAAAGAGTTAAGATTTGTATATTTGGTAGTAATGGCTATTTTACATCCTGAGAAAAGATAGAGGGAGGATGCAGGCAAAATTCCTGTATAAACTATTTGTAACTTGCCTTGGAGTTTTTTGGCATGTTTAAAGTCAATCAGCCAAGGCCTAGAGCAGAGAAATTGTATAAGAATGAACCTACTTCACCCTCATATTTTCTTCCAGAATGTATATAGGTTTAATGCTCAGTTGTCTTTAGCACTAATGAATGGTTTTGATTTGTACCAGCCTAATCTTCATTATTGGCTTCAAGCTACTTTATGTTTCTAGTAAACTGCTGTTAAATCAGATTTTGTTACTGTATCAACTCTTTTTTGTTTGCTTTTTTTTCCCCCATAAAGAAGGCTAAATTAGCAATAATAATTTCCTTTGCCTACAACCCTGAATGGACATATATTGAAAAGTACAATGTAGTATTAAAAAAAAAATCCTGGAGATAAATGAATGGCAGAATAAATAATTTATGCTAATGAAATTACTGCAATTAGTAGTTCCACAATGACCCTTTTAAAAGCCACAGCTGTTAATGTCAGGAAGTGCTGTCACCGCTGACCTTATCATAAGAGAAAGTGACAAATTGAAAATGCAGGGAAGACCAATCCTCAAAGAGGTCTGTTCGGGAACGATTAGTGTTTTCTGAAAACCAGTGTGAATTACAACCAGCTGCTCTCTGGCTCGGCGTGTCTCCCATGCTGTGCCATTTTGTTAAGCTCCATAACAATAGTTATTTTGCCCCATTGAGACAAGTTGTCTCGGGCCACTTCCAGCTCTACCGGAACCCACTCTGTCCCTCACTGATTTACAAATGAAACTGTTGTTAGAGAGCTTTTCAGGGCTGCTGAGTAGAGACCTCTCATAAGGATCATGTGTAAGGAGGTTGTCTTTCACTGGGAAGAGCTGTACTGCAGGGTGTGTGTGTGTCACAAACAATGAAAAAAGGAGAAAAGGGCTGAAACGCATTTCAATTGGAAGCTAAATGCTGCTCAAATCTGCATAAAATGTCTATTCCTGCTGACTAGCCTTGCTTTTACAAACAATTTTTTTAAAAGATGAATTTATGCTACTTTACTTCCACTAATGATGTTCTGGTTTTTCCCATTTGTAAAACAATTTGCCTCTCCTTTCCCTAAATGCAAATCATTCTTTATTTAGTTCTTGCTTTAATTTCTGTTTTTCTGATCATAGGTGAAATAAGAATTCTTCTAAACTAGCTCTTAAAAGTCACAAGAAAATAATGAGTTTTCTTACTGAGAAAAATGGCAAGTCTTTCTGCATCAACCTGATTGTAATATTAATGATGTAGGCTTAAAACATTTGACTGCATCAACAGCCACTCACGAACAATTTTCCCAAAGTTCCCTAAGCATTATTGACAATGCTTTGGTAAATTATGTGTGACTTTCCTAAGAGTTGGTGTAGCTCATTTAATTCATATTAATTGATTTTTGGGCTTCCCTTGATTAATTGAACTGGGTTCATCTTGTACAGAATGCAATAAATAATCATTAAAATGAGGGAGATGTGACTCTGCAAATGATAAAGTTTAAGTATGCTAGAAGTCATAGAGGACAAAATGAAAGTTAGTTACAGTGATGAAGTTAAATGGGTTTTTTAGCATTTCCCTTTTAATTTTGCATACAGTAGTCTTGCTTAGACATGTATATGAATTTATTCTTATAATATATGTGGATAGGGTCCTTTAAAACAAACAAAAATTAATTCTGGGGATTTCTTATTTCTTGTTTATCATGGGAAAGTATACTCTAATTCAAAGAGTGGAGTGGTATCTTGTATTTGTTAGTTCAGTTTTCAACAAATGTAGAAAAAGAACCTTTGAACTTTGATCCTGAACCCTTCTTCTTGCTGTCAGAGGTGAATAAAGACAGGCATTTTACCTCTGCATTTTGCTCTGAAACACATGATTTAGTGACCATCTGGAGCTGTTTTAAATGTGCCTGGCCTATTTTGATTTTTACATAGTACGTGAAAAGAAATTTCTGCTCTCTGGCTGCATTTTGGTTCCTGTGATGAGAGAGAAGCCTCACGTGGTGCTGTGTGGGACCCAACACAGGGCCACAATAATGCTCTGGAGTTCCTTCTGCAGTGTGCTGAGATCTGCTTGCAGCTGGAGTTCTAGTTGGTGGTTTGATGCCTGGGTGGCACATAGGGAAGAGTGCCCACTGTCACAGCTTGGAGTGAATCTGCACCCCAGGAAGTCACAGATACTTTTATGTCAAATACCCCCTGAAGCTGATAGAAAGTCACTTCAGCACAGAAATGTTGCTGATTTTCTGACATTTTATGGTCTAGAGGCTCAGCTTTTGGAAGCACTCCACAGTAGTCTAAAGCCTGCCCTCGTTACAGTTAGTCCATCTTTCAGAAGCACAGATAAGCAGGGATAGTATGACTTAGAAAATCTAAATTGTGGTGTCCAGTTTTGTTCAAATTGAAATTAACAGCAAAAATGCACTTCATTTTAAATAGGAATTTGATGATATATGAAGTATGTGGGAACCAGTACGATTAAAGCAACCACTCTATTGTGTTTTTTTTAACCTATAGAGGATTTCTCTTAGACAGGAGTTCCAGAGGTGAAGTAGAAAATCCATAGAGTATTAACTCTGCATATAGCAATATAGTGCACTGGTTTAATCTCTGTTCCTAGTTTTTGTTTATCAAAAAATATTAAAGTATGTTGAAACACTGAGCTTCTGTGGTGATGAAGACTTGATGAATGCCAGTGCAAAATTAATTAATTTATATGCAAAACAGTTGGGGAAGGCTCATTTTGCTTTAATTTTTTTTATATGCTGACAACATTATATTTAGGGTCAATTGAAGAAGGGTTTTGTGAATGAGCCATCCTTAAAAACATGTATGAATATACCTAATTTTGGAAGCATTTCTTTGTTCCTGTGTTTCTATTTGTTATTTTTCCTTGGATATGTACATCCACTCATCCAAGACTCCACTCCATGGTTTATGGGGATCTCATGGCTTCTGCCCACACCAGTGTGAATGTCCTGAGTGCCAAGTACAATTCTAATAAGAGGCGATACAATTACACCACTCCAAATAGTTTTCTGGAGCAAATCATGCTCTTTAATATCCTTCTAGACAAAAAAGGCAAGAGGATGTCATGACACACGGAGCACTTGGTAGATGGAATGCAGAAGCTTTCTTTAAAAAGAAGGAAGGCAGCAGCTTTCCAGGTAAACTGTGATTACAGTCACAACCTTTTCTTTCATTCTTTATAAATAATCTTTGTTTTATTGCAAATAAAACATGGTTGTTGCATCACCTTTTCATTAGACTGGTTAGTTGTGGGGTGGCATTTTTGTGTTTCTTTGAAACTACCTGATTTTTGAAACTGGGGCTTGCAGTTTTTTTCTTTGCATAGAAGCTCTTTGAGCTCTTTAGCTGCCTTTGGAAAGGGGGGACTATCCATTTAAGCAAGGACAAAGTCTGGAGGGAAGGGGACTGTGGAGGGGCTACAGTAGAAAGGTGGGAGGGGAAGCAAATGCCACAGTAAAAGCTAAACCCAGGGAGAGACAAGAAGCAGTCCCATACATCTGGATTTTGTGCATGCCAGTGACCAGCTGAGGAGTAATGAAAGCAGGAGGAACACGTGTGAAGCCTTTGCATCAGGTGTTGTCACCTCCTTGTGAGGCTAGTGCCACTTAGCCCCCAGACAGTTCTTCTGCTTGCACTTTATTGGTGGTTGATCAGCCCACAAAGGCAGAAAGGAGGGGAAATTGCTTGGAAGCCTTTACCCCATCCCACCCACACACCTGTTCTGTAACCCCCTTTGCAAATGCTGAAGACAAACCATAATCCAGTGATTTCTTTATTAAAAACTAAAATTCTGTGTGTTTTTATGCAAATGAAATGCTCAGCTGCAGTCTTTGCGTAACATTGCCTCTTGATGCTGCTGCATGAGGTTAATAATGGGAGCTGGCTGGCTTATTCCCACTTTGTCAGCTGAAGACCTTCAAAAAAATGGTCAACAGAAAAGATTGGCTGAGTTTTTAAAGTCTGTTTTTAATAAAGTAGCCCCCCACTAGTAAATTATTAAAATGCTCTTTTTTTCTGATTTCTAATTCGATGATGACCAAATGGTAATTGGACAATTTCATGTGCTGCATGCTGTGTTGGCTGACAGACCCACAGCTCCAGGCATTATCTAGCCAGGCACTTGAACACTGAGCCACTTTTACCCTGCACTCTGGAGCTTTACAGAATGACATCAAATGAAGCACTGTTTAGTATTTTTCTTAAAGAAAAAGACATAAAGTCAGCCCAAACAAATTGAAAAATAGAGTGAGTAGAGAGATTTGAGATCTCTACAGTCATCTGTTAAAACTCAGTATTAACATCTCTATCAAATCAAATGGTCAAATTTTGAAAAGGTAAATTTTGTAGGTTTTGTAAGATTTCAAGAGCCCAAATCAAGACAGTCCTCAAAACCTTCCATGTGATTAAAGTTTAAGCCCTCTAATATTTGTCTTCCACTTTGTCTTATCACTCCTATTCAGATCAGATTAACAAGACCCCTCTGGTTAAAATAAATCTTGAATAGCTGCCAGAAAAACTGATTGGTAGGTTAGCAGAAAAACAAAAAAAAAGCCCAAATCATGCCAAACCCACAGTTATTTGAAACAATTCCTTTATGTGTGAAAAGATACTGTTGCTGGATATTTTGGTATGAGCTTCTCAACTGCCAGGCAATGAATTGCTGTTTCAGCAAACTCACAGGTAGTTTTTGTTCAACAGTCTCTGAGTGTGCCTTAACCTTTCAGCAAGGCTCTGCTGGAGTTATCTGCTCAGAGTGAATACCAAGCATTTTCCACAACATCCTTGTGCCTCTACAGTGGCGTCTTTGCCGCAGCTGCGCCTCTGTGGCACGGCTGAGACACCTGGTTGCAGCCACAACCTCAGCAGCAGGACAGACAGCTGTACATCTCAGGCCAGCTGTGGGGTCTGTGGTGGGAGCACTTAGGCTGTCATTATTAAATTATTTATGTCAACAAAATTCTGTCAGGTACAAACAGAAAAAAGATGAATAATGAAAAGAAAATGCTTCTCGTTAGAGACCCACAAAACATGAAATTTGTTTTCAGCACAGCTTTTGGGTCTCAGAACCATGCCTAATGACCTGAATAATGCATTACCTTTTGTCCTGTAGGTAGAAGATCTAAAATCCAAACTTGCTACTGAAGAAGTAGAACTGCAACTGGAAAAACAAGATACTGAAGCTTTGATTGCTAAGATAGGGTTTCAGACTGAGAAACTGAGCCAAGGAAATGCCATTGCAGATGTAGAGGAACTAAAGGTCAGTCTAATTCTCCTATTTACTGATGTTGAGCTATATTTAGCACAAAATAAACCTTTTTAGGTGAACAGTTTTGAACAACTTCCTCTCCAGGGAGCACAAAGTCTAAAGAGTTATTATACTTACATGTGTAACAGCATTTCACACCATGATTACCACTTGACCTTTCTTTACATTATGCCTTTTCCTAACCTTTTAGCTGTTTTAATGAGATGAAAGAACAATAAATACTGAGCTCATTCAAGCATTTAATGGATGTGGATCTTGAGAATCAGACCTCTTTGTAATACAGTAAAGGTCAAAGAGTCATCTCTTAGCACTTCAGATTTCTAAAGGCTTTGAGGCTCTAGGTAAATTGAACAACTCAATTGATGCAGAAGTTCATTCCACCATCTTACAAGGTGCAAACCTTGAATCTTAAGATTATAATAGCATTCCTGATAATATATGTCTTCAGTGTTGACTCTCCTTTTTGCTCTCAGTTCAGCCTGTTAGCATTAGTTATCAACATCCATGTTGGAAATGCAGAGGCTTGCATGCTTTAGTGTTCACCACAGAATGAATAGAAATGCATAACTTCATCAGGAGTCTAAAATTTCGATCCACCGTTACAAGTATGGCTTTTGAAATAAAGCACCAGCAGTATGGAATGCTGTAAATTGAAGTTCCTTTGCCTTTAAAGCCTGGGAGGCTCATTCAAGCCTGGCATTTTGCTACAAAATCTCATGTACATTGTGTCATTTATCAGTACTGCAGAGACAAGTTCTTAATTGACTTGTAATAGTTGTTAATGCCTGGTTTTGAGCTATGGAAACTTCAAATTGCCAAGAATTTTGTAGTTTCCAGATACTGACCAACAGGGAAGACTGTCCTGTCTAAATCACAATGGTCTCTCATTTTCTTCTGTTTTGTTTCTTAAATACTTACCATTAGATGATATTTAATACCTTTCTAATAACCTTGTGTCTGATCCTAATTTTATTGAGAGAAGAGTGATTTTTGATACTGAGATAAATGAAGACATGATCAGGACCTTTATATTTCTCTGGATTATGCAATCTACAGACTTCAGACTTTTGCTGATCCATATCTTCTATAGGACTTAAAAATGGCCATGAAGTTAAAAGTCCAGATAGTGCAATTAATTAAAGTTGTACAAATTGGATCCAACAGCTCAACATCCTACCAAACACTTTTCAGTGCTGCTTTTCCTGTATTGGTTCCATATGCTTCTGATAAATTTGGATGTTCAAAATACACCCTTAACACAATTTTAATTACTTCATTAAGCAGCTAGGTGAAACACATAGAGTGATTATTGTAAGATAATCACATCTTTGGGCCACTTTGTTTCAGGGATGAAGTTCAGCGCCTGACACTAATGATTACTGCACTCCACTGTTCATTGCTTTATTGCACTTCTGAAATGTTTTCATTGGAAATGAAAATGTCATTTAGTGCTACATTAATCTAAAACTGTTTCGTAAGGCTAACAATAGTTTCTAAACACTAATCTTCTATCATTTTTTTTGTTACCAAAAAAAAGCCCAGCAAATGAGAATATATCGTCAGCTAAGTAATTTGTGAAGACTCTTCCTAATTGATTCAAAGATGTCACCCTTTAAAAAATTATTCTTGCTTTCATGTTCTATAGATTTCAAAGTGGAGCTTACAAGAGCTTTTTGACTTTTACAATATTAAGCAAGTAAATACCTTGGAGGTATTGACTTAGAGTGAAGTATTACTTAAGAAAGAATAGGTGAAGAATGGAAATCACTTTAGATCAGATTTATTAGTAAAAGTGAGGTCAGTCTGGATTCCACATAAATGTGGCAGGGCTACACACCTGTATAGCAATAAACAAGAGTTTTACCACTAATGTGACACTAGTAAGGTTTTAAAATAGGGGGCAGTAACACTGCTGTCATTTTGCTGGCCATTTTTGTACTCTGAATGTTGTCAGCCAGAACAGTTTATAGATGAAGGTGGATATGTCATTGCCTTTTAAAATAGGACCTAGCCCTTTAAAGAGAAAAAGGTGCAGAGCATGGTGTAGGTATGTATGCGATATTTACATTGGTTGAGAATTAGGAACAAAGATGGATTGAAACTGATCAGCTATTTTATTTACCGCCCTCAGCTGAAGCATGTTCTTTATTTGCTTGGTATAATTGAGTCACTGGACTCACTCTCTAATTGCTAAGGGCACACTGCTTCCAGCTTTCCTAACAATTTAGCCACCAAGAGCTCTATACTGGAGAAGTTACTGATGTGAAGAGGACTAAACTTCTGGAAATAGGAGTGAAAAACTCCTTCCCTTTGTAAGGGGTGGTAGATTTGAGAAATACTGTCCAAAGGCTTATCTGCAACCCTGTTCTGTTTTATTTTTTCTCTCTTAAAAACCAGTTATCCTGTCAGTTATTTTGGGGGGCCATCAGCAAGAAAAGAATAACAAAGCATTATGAAAAAAAAGACAGAAATATAACTAACACATGACTTACAGTAGGTGTTTATTTTAGTGAAAAATACCATGCCATACTATAAGCACCATGTACTGTAAATATCATACTTGTTCATCAGGTAATATCTCTAAAAAGTTGAACAGAATGAACATCCGGCTGTTCTAAACTTTTTACTTGCAGTTAATTTCAGTTGCAAGGGTCTCAAATCATGTTAGAGAAAATACAAACCACATCAAAACTCCATGTGTAAATGCAGTACTTAATTTTTAAGATATGTTGTTGCTAAGATGCAAACCAATAAACATTGGGAATTACATCTTAAAAGCTGCATCACAAGAGGTGGGGAATGTATTTAACTTGATTAGTACTTGTCATTTATAATGTAATGCATATTGATTTTTAATATTTGTTATTTCCACAGACAGTACCTGTGTGTGTCCTATCTAATGAATGTGTACATGGAAAATGCTCCCAACAATTGTAGAAACACGTTTTGTAAGGATATTAAATTCTTACACAGGCTTGTAACTGCCAATGCAGAGTGCTTGATCCAAATATTAACATCTTGATCACTGTAATATCTTCTTTCTCTGTAATTAGACTTTGTTTAAGCAAGACCTGACAGGAAATGAGCCTGTGAGATGAGCATGAGGTACAAGGATAAGGATGAAGCAAGTATAACTGACTTCAGCCTAAGGCAATGTATTTCTAAAAGCATGTATGATAATCTTCCAAATACACAATTGCTGATGATACAGAATGCCCCCCAGGGTTACTCTCCCAGACAAATTTGCACCAATGAAATCATAATCTGCTTTTAAACAGATAATTAAATTGTTGCAGAAAGTTGTGGAAGCACTCAGATTTCATGTAAGACTGCTGCTAGCTGATGCAAAGTCGCTGATCTAAGCCACTGTTAAGCCAAAATAATTGTCTTGACAAAGCTGCTCAAACTGGTGACTGTTTAATTTCCAAACCTGAAATTAAGTAAGTGTCATCATATAGGATATTTCCATTTCTCCCATTGTCTCCTTTCTTGTGACCTATGGTTTCAGATTTGGAACTGTGGAATAAAAAGAAGAAGGCAAATTTGGCAAAAGATGGAGGCTGGTTTGACAAATTTTGTATGTTTTCCTATACCTCAAAACTGGAGTGAGTGTTTTACTATTTAGGAAAAGCTCCAGTGCAACACTGAACTAATCATTGGCTTCTTGGTATTTCCTCTGATTATGAACCCTTTGAAGGGGAAGAAGGGGCAATGAGAGAAAAATGTTCATGGGTCTCAAAATTTTAGCAAAAAATCTTCACTCTCTTGTTTAGCTCCAGCTTTTACATTTGAACCTAGATCATGAACCGCTTGCAGCTTAGCTACTGCAAAGGCATAGGCTACTGAGTTCCTCCCTGTGTTCAGCAATTCCTCAGGAGTAACAGACTGCCCTAATATTCCCCAGCTTTTTTATACAGATACTTTACCTGACCTCCTATTCTGCATTACTAGACAACACCCCATCCCTCAGGCATATCAGTCACACCACTCACTTTGTCATCATCTGCAAATTTGCTGAGGGTGAACTTGATCCCACTGTCTATGTCACTGATTAAGATATGAAATGTCCTGATTGTGTCTCCTCCCAGCCTCTCACACACCCCCAGCCCCTCACCAGTGCTAGAGCACGAAAACCAGAAAAAGTTTTGGCTCTAGGTAAGCCTTGCTCAGCAGTAACAAAAACATCTCTGTCTTATCAACCCTGTGTTCAGCACAAATCCAAAACACGGCTCCATACCAACCACTGTGAAGAAAATTAACTCTACCCTAGCTGAAACCAGTATACTGTCGCATAAAGGGAAAGGGCCTAAGGACCAAAGCTGGAAAACTACAAAAGTCTTTATAGGAAAGGTAATTAGCAAAGGGACATCAGATAATATCTGAGATGAGAGAGGAAAATAATAGTTAAGAAAGAGTTAGAGAAAGAGTAACTAAATGACAATTTTCTTCCAGCTTGAATTTAGGGGGAGAAGATATGACCCTGCATTGCTCTTTTCTGTGTACCTTTGGTGACAGACTCAAGCCAGCCTGAGCACCACTGGGATTTATTGAATGCAAAAACAGGAGAAAATGAAAGCGAGAGCATTTCATTATATTTATCCCATCTATCTCTAATTCCTCAAGCAAGACATAAATCACAAATTGTGTTTGTGACAGTGAATACTTCTGGCTTTTGAGGGAAATATTTTTGCTTTGTACTGAATAACATTTCTAAACCAGTTAACTAGTGCAAGATTCCAGTTTTACATTTGAGATGAAAGCAGGATTTAACTTCTACTTCTCAAAAAATTGAACATTACATACACTGGAACTTCTCAAACGTTGATGACTCTTTGTAAGATTTAATTGACTATGATAAGGAGCATATTTCTCAGAATTGTCTGAAGGTTGCCAAGGAACATTACTTGAAGAATCCAGATTTCAACCCAAATTATCTTCGTACAAAATCCTTTGCAGCAGCTGGTCTCTGTGTCTGGGTCATCAATATACTAAAATTTAGTGAGGTATGTATATATCAGCTCTTGAACTAGCCCTGATGGAGGAATTTCAGTTAATTAATTTTTTATTATTTTAGTAGAATCAGCTTAGCGTTCTGGGGAGCATGTAACAACAACCAGAGATAAAGTGGGAAGTCTTCCATACTTAGCAGTATGTAAGCATGTATTTATTTTTAGTAGAAAGTGGTAAAAAAAGATGTAGCTGTCCAGGACTTCTCAATTGTCATTACAATGCAACAGTTGGGAAATATTCTCCAGATGTACATGTTTCACTTGAAACATCTGACTGTCTGGAGTGTAAGACAGGGCTTATCACTTGTGACAAGTGACTCCCTTGAGCACCTGGCAGCAGGGTTTCTCCATTCATCCTAGTATTATACCATATTCTCATTCAATTACAGAATAGTAAAAAACTTATCAATTTTAGATGAAATCTACTCAAGTGTAATGCCTGTCTGATTTTCACCTGTATTCTAAAATCATGAAAGTGATATATATATAAATTAATTCTACTTGGAGAGTAGATCCACTAAAGCTACATTCAGTTCTGCTTAAGATATCCTTCTGCAGACTATCATAAAATCTGCTGTAGTCTTTAAGTCAATAATGAAAGAAATCTTTGCCTGACTCACTATTGTGTAGAAAGATGGGTCTAAAATATGTAATGAAAGACTACTAGGATTATCTGAAAGTCTTTCATCAGGAGTAATTTGTAATTTTTGTAATAAAGTGAGACCAATTTCTTCTCTAATGTACCTACATGGTATGTCTTTTTCAAGGTGTATTGTGAGAGAGAACCAAAATGTGTTGTGCTGGCTCAGGCTAACACTGAATTAGCAGCAGCTACAGGATAATAAGAAGCTATTGGGGAAAAGCTTCTTGTAGCTACTGCTTGATTAATAAGCTTCATTCTCTAACACCTTGACTCCACCTAATTTCATTATTTTTTTATTTATTTATTTTAATGTGTTTTGATTTTATTACTAAATCAAATATTAAAGATATGCTCTCATTAGGGATTTACACCACTTTACCCCAAAATATACTGAAGAACATTCCACAGTTTGAGAGGCAGCCGAAGCTGTTTATTCAAAATGACTGAATTTCCTCAAAGCCATCTAGGCACATTATAACCAATAGATTAATAATTGAAACGATGGCTGATAGAAGTAACTGGCTGTGAGGTTTACAAGGAATATATGCCAAGTGTTTATACAAGTAATGGCCTACTTGAGTATAGCAGTAACACCAGAAAGGGCTTTGGGAGCTCACCCTCGTTTGCGTTAACCTTTGTCATTAAACACACAATAAAAACAACATTAAATCTCTGATTTTTTGAAAAACCCACAAACACAGATACACATGTGTGCACACATGCACACAGAAGAGCAAACTTTAGTTAGTCTTTTACTGACAAGTGTTTTGTGAGTTAATGATTGAAGAGCACACTTGCCACCAAGTATCTATTGAACTTTTGAGACGAATTATTTGTTATTTAAGTATTCATTTAATGGAGCAACTGCAGCACAAAGCACTCTTGATACAAAGACGTCTTATGGTATCTTGGGAGATAGTGGGTGGAAGGAGTTTCTGCTGCAGGCTAATCACTCTTACTTAGCAAAGAAAGCTTCAAATGCTTCAGAAACTATTGCATTAATTAGGTTTAAAAGACTGTCATGGCTTCAGACTCTTTTTGTTGGTAATATTTGGATCTGAAATCCCACAATTTAAGATATCAAATAATAAACAAAGGCTGAAAATCTGTAATGTGGGGTTTATTCTCACTGTTTCCTTTTGAATTAGCATTTTAAAAGAATGACCAAGATTCACTTTTATGGAAACCTAGAAGCCCGTGAGTTATGGTATTTTAGAATTTAATTCCTTATTTCGGGAATTTCCTGGTTTTCTTCCTGCTATCATAATAACCATTTTTTTCTTGTTCTGAAGAAGGTACAGTTTTAATGGCTGGACAAAGATCGCTTTTACCATCTCACTTTCTCTTCTGACCCCTCTGACCCCCACCCTAAAAATCCCATCAGCTTCTTCAGCAGGTATTTGGCTTCCGTGTGGAACAGCCTGAGCCTTATGACCTTGGAGTTGCCCATTCAGATCAAAACCTGCCCTAATGAAGCTCGAATCTGCACTAAAAGACAGCTTTATGGCAGAATCAGGTTTTTTATTTCACACATCTATACTGATGTATGTTTATTGAGTACAAACATTTCTGGACAAAAATAGCGTTTTAATGTTGTTTTGGGGAAGGGGTTTTTTGGGGTTTTCCGGGGTTTTTGTTTTGGTTTGGGGTTTTTTTGTTTTGTTTTCAGGGGGTTTTTTCTGCTTATTTTTAACACACAGCAGTCACCCCTGAAACTCCTGGAATCTTTTATTGTTTTAATGTGTTCCTCTGAAAAGAGCACTAATACATCTCTGTACCTTGCCTGACAGTATCTCAAATAACCTTGTCCTGGTTTAGGTGACCTTGCATTCAATCAACCTCCAAATTTGAATCACCATTTTTTTTACGTTGGTTTACTTCCCCTTTTTTTATATTTAATTACTTCCCCTTTCCTCTCCTCATGCATTTTTCTGAAGGATTTTAGCAGCAGTCTTTCTCTCAGCCATGCTTAGTGCCTAATAGGAAAAATTCTGCACCACAAGCAAAGTTGCAGTTCCTTTGCATTTATCTGTTTCCCGTGTTAGGCCAACAGTTGTCATATTATCATTTACTGTGAATATTTTTATTAACCACTTTATAAAATCCATACTGTATATTCAACTAAGATTTCCTTTACATAGTGGGAGGATCCAATTAAAACTTTTATTTTTATAACTGATTCATACCCTAGCTGATCCACCTGATGAACTTCTCTAAGGAACTATAGCTGTAATTTTTAATTCTCTAGCAGGTATTAGTCATAACAATAATAAATTTCAGAGCTCATGGGGTTGTTGAATGGATAATTCTATAGTTGGTCAAATTCACTGTCGACAAATGCAATATAATATGTATTTGAGCTTTTTATGAATACTTCTTGATTGCTGTTTGTTTATTAGTAGCTTAGGGAAGAAGATATGGGGGCTGATCATGAAGAATTCAAAGACAACTTTGAAGTTAGTCCTGTATTGAGCTGAGAGTAGGATTGGATTACCTCCAAAGATCCTTCTAAACAACACTATTTTATGATTCCAAAAATAAAACAGAAGTTTAGTTCATCCAGTAATATTTTACAAGATAATCTTCAGCTGAAGAATAAATAGGAAATACCTGCCTATGCAGTGTGTCTATTATATATGCTAAGATGTATTTGTAACATCTAAGAGAGCAAGAGGTAAGTGTTGTATAATAAAAACTGCTGCACACATCACTCAGGAAAGTTTGACTTTGACTTGTTTCTTGTAACTGAGTTATGACTTAGTCCAGAAATTTGAAGATGTCAAGAGGAGATTCAGTTTTATTATATGAAAAACCATAAAAAATGTATACACTTACATAATTCACGTCTTAATCTACCATTTCCTTACTGAAGATTATTGGCAAAATTATTTTTTTAAGGCAAATTATTCCTCTTGGGCATTTCTGTATTTGCATCTTGTGGTCCACATGTTGCATTCATCTCTCAGGAAGAATGCACAGTCACCATTTTTAGGTGCTCTACTATACAGCCTCCAATCACTTCACTTCAAAATATTCAGCTGCAGTGCAATCCTTTGCACAGGCCAGTGCAAAATATTGTTCATTCAAATGTCTTGCAAATTCCAGATAGGAATAGGATTCTCATCAAATATGTCATCCTTTTTTCCATTTGTGAGGTGGTTGAAGTTACTGATTTCCACAAACTGCTTACATATACTTGGACTAACAATGATTTCTATATCTATTGTACTCATAGAAGAGAAACCATGTAATTTCTCATTACCTGAGAGGATTTAAAATGTTAATTAAAGAAAATATTTGAAAGTGATTGAAGTAACCTAGTTTTAATTATATGTTTAATTTTATCTAATAGCTGTGTGGCAGACTGGAAATTATCAAAATGTCTGTAAGTAGCGCATAATATTAAAACACGTGTAACAGACATTGATAGTTTCCCCAGAACTGGCAGCTAGAAGGGAAAAAAAATAAAAATTGCAAGTTAGCAGGCACCAGAACTTCAAACAATCTATGAATCTTGAATCTTCAAACAATCTATGTTTCTAGAATTATAACAAGTTGGGAATGGGACACCCACTTTATAAAATGTTAATCCAAAATGTTTCATCTACAGGAAATTCTGTGGCAGAGAGATTCATTTCCTCTGATGGTTAGTGCCTGGTTTCCTACCTGTGAAATGTTAGAAGATGATGAGAAGCTGAGTTCACTGAACATTAGAAATGTTCAGTGGATGGAATGAATTCTGCAGACTGGTGAGTACAGAACAGGATCCTTTCCTGGGTTTGCACTTTACTTTCTGGGCTCATCCTTTTTCTCCATCTAAACACGCACAACCTGGTCAACAGTGAATAAATTTCTCTGCAGATTTTCATCCCTATTCAATGATACTGGACTGCGCTGTACAATGTTACATTTTAAATCAGTTCGGCTTCCTCAGCTGGAAACCTGTATTAATCCATATGCTAAGGGACACTATGTGCAACATGCTGTTCATGGGGATGACTGTTATGTACAGCAGTAGCATTAACCAGGATTAGCTGATGGAAAGATGCAAATCCAGCATGAAACATTGACATTTTGCTGTCATCCACTTTTAGAGTTCAAATAAAATGCTGTAGATATATTCGCCAGTACTCTTTGTCTTTTCTAGAGAGTTTACATCTAGCAATTTTTCAACAGTTCCATTTTTCCAACCATGGTGCTTCTTGATCTGCTTGATTTAATTCTTCATTCAGTATTTTCTAATGTGGACCCCTGCCCTATGCAACCTGTTCCAGCTGGCTCATCTCAGGCTTTTTAAAGGTAAGATTCATTGTGTAAGAAAGCCTGTGAAATTAGTATAAAGGAAAGGCGAGCTTGTATTTTTTTCTGGGAAAAGAAAAATGAACCATGCAGGCACTGGTTAGCAACAGGTACTTACATTTTATTTACCTTAGCTGCTGATAACCCTGTGTACCCCATCAGCCTGTAGAAAGCTCTTAGTCTTTATCTGCGTTGTGTGAGTAAACACAAATGTTGGGCCAAGCTGGTCCTTTTTGCAGAAGTGGTGCAATTTGTATTATTTATCATTGCAATCATTGTTATTAATATATGAGAGAATGTAAAATATACTCTGTGCCTGAAAAGGATTATACAAGGGCACAGTCCAGCAGGCTTGCAATGGAGAGTAATGGCTCTTTGCTGTGATTTGTGGAACATAGTCTCCTGGCACTAGCTTCCTCAAAAACAAGTGTTTTTAAAAAATGTGATTATCCCATAGAATTTAGGGTGCTGGGGTATAAAATGCAATATGTAATTCTGCTGGTGCTAGACTTTATTTATGTTACATGCTATGAAGGAACGACAAAAGAGAATGGTGTGTTTTGTAGTGACAACTTTCCTATTCAAAAATCACAGGGTAAGAACTGCTGTGATAAAGGAGACTATTATATATCCAAAAAATCAAATCCCACAGATATTGAGGCTTTCCTTACTGTTTGTCTCACTCTCTCATCTTTACCACCTGAGTCTTTGATGGATGAGTGTACTTGAACTACAGTCAGATCTGTGTTATCATGCAGGGAAACTTGAGGTGTTTAGAAATAAGTCTCTCCTGAAAAAGAGTAGAGAACTGTTACTGTGCTCATTTTTCTTTTGCCTTGAATGCTAGACTAATGAAATTTTACTTATAGCCCATCTCTGTTAGGCACCTTTATTGAGTGTAAGTCCTCATTAGTCTCTCAATTTAAGATTAATCATCATAAAAAGTGCATTGGCTGCCTCATTATCTCTAAAGAAATGAAGTTAACCTTCTTTATTAATCTATAAGATGTATCTTTTCCCCTTTGCCAGTAAATGTCTTATTTTTAATTCCAAAATAGTTTCTAAATTTCCTGGTTGCACATCAACAATTCAAGCATCAAACTTGGCAGAAGAGATTCAATCCTTTGATCCTGTAAAACCAGCAAAAACAGCTTTTGTGAAAGTATGCACACCTTGCTTCTGTTGTTGTTCTTTCATTTAACCCAAAAGAGGAAAATTTTGCCCTCAAGTGGAACTCACTGTTGTTAGCTCTGTAAGTTACTCTGTAGAAACAAAACACTTTGAGGCAACTTGTTTTGAGGCACGTGCAGTATGAAACCCCTGAAAGCAAAGCCAGGGATGTTGCTGCCTTCTGAGCAGAGTGCAGAGAAATATAGTTAAAGATCTTTGGTGAAGGTGCAGATCAATGTGCAGAAGACCTGCATGTGTTCTGCCACTAATCATGATATCTGCCCATGAGCAAATTGATGAATCTTTTTGTGTTTCCAAGGTCATATGCAAAATGAAAATAATAATTCCGTCTTGCATTTTTTTTTTACCTAAATTTTTGTTACTTAGCCTACTTATATTGGTCCAGAAGCTGCAGAAAAAAATCCACAGAATACAGCAAAACATTTTCTCTGATGTTTGTATCCCTCAAACTTAAAAGTACTATGTAAAATAAAAAAAAACAAAAAAAAAAAAAAAAAAAAAAACCACCCCAAACAAACAAAACCACCAAACAAACCTTAGCTATACTATTTACCCATCCCTTTTCTGCATAAGCTCACATCTTCACTTGCAAAAGCAGTTGAAGAAACAGCCCGATGTCAAGATGATGTCAACAAAACAGACAAAATTACTGGGCTAGCAAACAGATTGATTAAGTGACCTGAGGTAAGAAGATTTTGCCTGAATGTTCATCCTACTGTGAGTTTTTAAATGGCTGGAATTTTTTGTTGAACAGGAAGCTAAGCCTAAATTTTTGAAGACTGTGTGGGGAAAAAAGGCAGGGAGAGTGTGGAGGAGGACAAAGGTGACAAGATGACCCTTATTAGAAATCCTGTAAATCAAAAAAAAAGACCCAACTAAACAACCCCAAACCACAAATAAACTCTCAATAAAACTGGGTGAAGTAAAATGTGCTGTACCACAATCGTATTTGCTAAAAAACAAGTATTGGTGAGAAACTGATATTGGCATGATTGCTAGAGAGAAATCTCAATAACTAAGTCACCACATTTATACACAACTGTGAACACATTGTGACAGCCTGGGCAGCCTCTGGTTAATGAGTAGAAAGACTGAATAATCCTCTAGGTCAGGATGGAGCCGCCCTGCATCTGCCCTTGTTGCACTTTAGATTGCAAATAAGTGGAAGGCACCCATCAGATATTTGCTATTTGCTTTTGGATTTTTTTCCCTTTTACAGAAACTAATAATTTTTAAATAAGAATGAAATGTATTTATGTTAAAATTATATATATTTCAATGTGGTTATTAGCTTTATTTGCAGACAAACATCATTAAAGCTACCACATGCCTATTTAACAAAATCACTCAAGTCAGCCACAGCATTGCTGAGCAGTCTCTCCTACATCTTTACAGAAATCATTGTCTCAATTCATCATCTAGAATTTTAACAACTCCTTCTTTGACAAATAAGTGTATATAACAGCAAATAGGAAGCAAAAGGAATAATTACACTACACCATGAATTCCCAAGGCAGTCTGAATAAATATTTTAATTTGGATTTCTTAAAATCCTTGTGACCTTGCTTTCTAAGATCAGTGTGGATACTTTTGTTTCTGCAAATGTCTCAGCAGAAGCTAGCAATCAATATTAAAAGAGTTTGGAAAAGAATTATTGTAAGAGCACAAAACTAAACAAAAAACCCCAGTGCAATTAAAACAGATACATTTTTTTATCTGATTCTGAAATTACTATGCTAGAAATGTAAAAATATGTAAATAATCTTTCCTTTGCTAGAAAAACAATTGAGTTGATGTTACTAACCGCATACGAAAACTGTTGTTTGCCCTAAGATACCTGATATGGTCCCTATTGGCCTTGCCTTGCAGACCTCCAAAGCCTTTGAAAGCTCTGTGGAAGTCAATGGCCTTAGCTCATAGTTAGTCTCCAGGTCTTGAAGATTTACACATAATTAAATAAGTTTATCTCCAAAATTTGAGGTTTTATTAGTGATCTTATTGTGTAAGTTAAGGGGGAAAATATTGGAAAGGATTAATTGAGAATGTCAAACCTTTTCCTCTGAGAATAAATTCTTTTTGACTAGAACAGGAGACAGTTAACTTCTGAAAAGCATCAAGACTGATGATTTTGTCTATATAGCATTGACCTGGAAGCTCAGCCATTCAGACTAATAAATCAGGCAATTTATATTTAATCATTAACTAACTCCCGAGCTGAACAGCTGTTCAAAATTAGAAATGGGTCACCCCGGCCAGGATGACATTACAGGCAATCTATAATGCATTAGAATAAAATTATAGTGATTTTTAACTGTCTGGGAATTTATTACACTGCATGTTCCAACTCTTAAACCCTTGTTAACCAATGTCACTAGTGATTTATGGTGCTTGGCTGGTATGGTAAAATTACTGAAGATTTAAATAGACAATCATTCTATGTTTAGCAAATCTTCAAATTTCAAAGCTGTTTTGGAGAATAAGGTGGGTGCTCCTTATTGTTTATGACTTACCAGCCAGTGACGACAAGAAGAGAGAATGGATAAATCAAAAAGCCCTCTTGTAAATTAATGGATTTATTGTCTTGTTGCCCTCAGTTAATGATTTAAAGAAAAATCCAATGGCTTCTGTAGGCAAAAAATGGATGTCTAAAATACTTCAAAGCAAAACTGCTACATTGCAAAGATTGCTGTTAGAACGCTCAGCAGGAATGCTTCTTTACTTGTCATTTGTTGGACATCTCTTATGAATGTAACTGGGGTTTAAGAGGCCTTCACACACCAAATTCCTGTGTTTATACTGTGAAACATATACATGTTAGCTCTTTTAAGCAGCATATTTTGATTAAAGATAGTTTTATTTTCTTAGTGGATCTTCTATATTCCTCTTTTATAACAAAGGAGTTTGAGTCTTCTGTTATCGTTGAAATCTGTGTCTGTCTTCATAAGATTGAATGTTTAACCATTTCAGTATTTCTGATTTTTCTGGAAAATATAAGTGGAAAATACTTTATGAACATAAAATTTTAAATTTATTTTGTTACTTTGGTTTTGCACACATAGAAAATTATTTTTAAAAGAAAGTCCCTTTTTTGAGATTGATTTTATAATCTGTACGGCTTTCAAGAACGAGCACATTTAAGAATTTTCTTTTAAGCTCTTAAGCAGATGACACCAGCAAAACCCCATGCATTTTATATCAAATTATATGAAGTACAGAGGACACTTTTGATCCAGAGATTTTCATTGATTTAGATTACATCATGTAAAGAACTGGAAAAATATTATTTGATTACTGTCATTGCTCTGAAAAACAAATGTCTATATGGGCAGTGGGTAAATTACTGTCCTTGTAAGTAGTTCCAAGGTGCTTTCCTTCTTTCATTCTGGCCCTTTTTCTGCTTCAGTCACTGGAGGATGATTTCTGAGATTTCCCTAGTGCAAGTGAACAAACTATGAAACAACTTTATTTTATCTGCAGTATTTCGAACAGTACAAACAAAGAAGAAAAGTTATGGCAGTTTATTCCTATTTTACATCTAGAATTCTATCCATTTGAAGATGATTCTAATGGACAATCAATCTTTATCTTCCTCTCCATGCCGAAGCTATTTGAGCATGCCTTCATGCATACATCCATTCCTTTGCTGGGAATGTGCCAATACTGCTAGTTTGGGGTTTATGCTATGTCACAAATCCTGACTGAAAAAGAGAGGATCCATATCTTAAATGTTGACTTTCTTTAAAGAAGATGCTTTCATTTTTCTGAAATTCTTTAGTAGCCAGCTCAAATTTTAAATAGCTAGTGCGCTGTCTTTATCACATAACTGGAATAAAATAACAGCATTCCATGTAGCTGCTTATAAGAAATCATCAATATCTGAGACCAATTCTGACTATTCATCCAAAATATCCCAGGGTTAGCATGGTTAAGATAAACACTGTAGAAAAACAATGGAAAAGAGGGCTCTCTGTAGGAAAAAAAATATATGAAGAAAGTAATTCTGGAGTTAAACTTTGACAGAATCATAGCAGCTGGAAAGAACCTTCTGAGATAATCTAATCCATCTCCATTGATCAAATAGGATTGATTGGACCAGGTTGTTCAGGACCATGGAAAATCTGCAGCCTCTTTGGGCAACCTGTGTGTTTGGCCATCCTCATCTTTTCTCCTGTCAAAATTCCAAATCATTGCAGCCTTAGCTGAGTAAAGTGTCTGTAGCTAGTAGGTAAAAGAAGACAGATAAGTAAGAGGGGGGAAACCCTGCAAATCTTCACAGAATCGTAGAACTGAGTTTGAAGGGACCTTAATGACCATCTAAGTTCTAAACCCCCTACCATGGGCAGGGACACCAGCTTTAATGCCTTTCTCTTCCCCTCGGAAAAAAAAATGTGAAAGAAAAAGTAGAAGTGACATCTTTATTGAGATTGAAAGAGCTTTTTCTTCTTGTTCTTTTTTGTTTTCTAATATTCTTGTTTCCTTACCTTTTTTGAATGTTGCTGGAAATGCTTGCACTGGTGGTAGGACACCAGATGATGCCAATATTCCAGTGTGTCCACCGTGATGCATCTGATCTAGACTAAAGCACCAATTACTGAAAAAAATCAGTAGATAGAATGTTCGACAAAGAGTTTTATCGTGTTGTTTTCAGCTTCAAAGGTTTCAAATCATCACCAGAAATTCTGGATTGTTTCCAGTCTTTGCAGTCTTCAGAAGTGTATTTCTTGTTGACAGACTACTTCTCCCATTGTACTTTTATGCACTTCTGGTTAATAACATGGAGCTTAAACATTCTGTCATTTTCATGGTACTCAGGAGGTAACATTTTCTACTTTTGCTTTCCAGTCCAAAGACATGTTGGAGCCAATCCATCGAAAACCTCAAAGCACAGAAGAAAACTTTATGTGATGGTATCTTATTGACAGCAGCATTTGTGCCTTACTTTGGACCCTTCGTAAAATAACATCACCAGGAACCAAAGGGACATTTCTGGATTCCTCCTCTAAAGGTACAAAAAGTAAAATTTACTGTACAGAATGGGAGTCTCCACTGAAGTGCATGGTTTGTTAAAGTTGCTGTCTTTCAAAAATTTGAAGCACAGATCTGTATATACAAGTGCTTCTTTGCGGGTATTTGTTTTCCAGGATATGTATATATGTGCACTTATATATATAGGGTGGGTGCACATGGGCATGCTTTCCTCATATTACAAGTATCTTTCGAGGCAAGTGAAAGAGAGAGGTTCTCTGGTAAAAGAACATCCCTTCCCTTTCCAATTCTCAATGCCATAGTCTGTTCTTTGTGACACCTTTGTAACAGCAAATGGTATAAAAATGATAGAGCTGTACAGAGAGACCTATTCTGCTTAGATTCTCAGCTCCAGGAAGAGCAGGTAGTTATAATAACCCCCATTTTTCTGCACACAGAGGAAACCATAATAGTACTCAGTAAAAGCATAGAAGTTCTAATCCTTACAGCTGTCTCTGCAGAGCTTTCTCCCTCCCTACTTTTGAAGTTTTTGACCATTTCTTTCTTCCTTAGTGCAAATGCTTCCCACTCCTTCCTATTTGTTTCCTATTTCTATGTGCATTATGTCAAGATTAATGTCTTTTGTTCTCAGAAATATGTGAAATGGGCAGCACTTACCTCATTTTCAATCATAGATCTGCATGACACAGCAGGTGAGCTGAGTTATGAGGACCCTCTGGAAATATAGTTAAATCCAAAATTGAGTTTCCAAGGTCAGCACTCAGAACTCTGGAGACATCTCTTTGTAGGCATTTGCTTTGTGCTAGAGTTTAACAGTCTCTAATTTGTGTGGAGCTTTGCTTTGCCTGGAACATCTCCTTGTACTTTTCCACCAAAAACTTGTCTGCAGATAAAATCCTTTCCCAGAAACCTCCTTCTACCTTGCAGCCTAGTGCTGATAGGTGGAAAAAATTGCCCCTGTATATTTTCCATAGTAGGATTCTGGAAATAAATGTCATTCTTAGCTCTTTTAAGACTCCTCTGAAATGGATTGCACATTTTTATGAATAAAAATACACCATACTGTGATGTTTTGCTTTTTAAGATGCTTTCACAGAAGAGCAGTGAGATAAAATACCTCATTTCAGTTTTGATTATTTTCCTGCAAGTGAGGAAGAGTGGAAAAGAGGAGACAAATGCACTTGAAAAGTAGTTGATTAATAGTCTTCTATAGAAGGAACACCAAGTAGTTCTATGTCATTAAGTATCAGCTTTGTGCAGGTACAGTGACAATAGCTGTGTCTATGTATTCAGATATTTTTCGTGCATTGCGTGAAAATTAATATTAGGAACCCTGATAATACCCCAGTGCTATTGTTTTTCACAAAGAAGTATTTCAGTTCATGGAAATTATTGTACTGGTTATCTTACAGTCCAGAGATAAAACAAATCTTGTTTTCAGTCTTTAGATATATTTAGATGAATGTATTACACATGGGAGATAGATATGTTGCATGCTTGCAGAGGGGAGTGTATGTCTGCTGGGAATTTTGTGTTTGTATTTTCAGCACATTCATCAAAAGTTAGGTTTATTTTGGGCTCAGAGATTAGAATCAAGAGTTAGACAACTTAAGGTGGTATGTGTTCTGTAATAGTGCGGTAACTATGACACTGTGCCTCAGAAACTGCACTAGAGCTATGGTACTATTCTTATTACTAATAATTGTGCAAATTTGGCTCAAATATATGTAATGCTTTTCATTAAAAATAACTGTCAGATATACATGCTTTTTTTTTGTTTCAGTGTACACTTTAAAAGAAGCTCCAGTCTAAAAGCCAGCACTGAGAACTAGATGTGTCCAGGGAAAATGAAAGTTTTGATGGAAGAGTTTTTAAGATACTTCTGAATGTAGGAGAAGATAGTGCAGGCTTAATACTGATGATGCAGTGCTTTCTTTTATTTATGGCTTTTGAATTCAATCCAAAAATCACAAATAAGGAAGCCTGGAACAACACCATGAAGAAATTGGTGGGGGTTTGCCCTTTTCTTCAGTATGGAAAAAATTAACTCCAGGCATCTGAAATATCTCTTTTATTATGCTACCAGCCCCTCTTGCTTGTTCCAAATAACTTATTTATTCACTCTTTCTTACTCTGTTGTGCTGCATTAGGCATTTCCCTTCCCACCCATACCGGTTTGGTAAGCACTGATTTCAGATGTTCCATTTCTGTTTTATTACATCTCCTTGCAAGTGCCTGTGTCGGGTTGGCATCCAACAAGCATGGCTGTGAGATGGTTGCTGTGTGCCAGCCTCCTCCTCAGTGAAGGAACACTCACGAGAATATTCCTGCAGCTGGTGCCCCACAGGGAGCTCCACAACTGCCTCTGCCCCTGGAGATGACCCCATTCCCTGGTTTTTGAGTGTAGCTGAACTATATTAATAAGATGCCATGGGAATCCTGCTTTTATCTTTTTTTTGTGTGGATAAATACTGATTTATGTTCCAGGAATAGCTGCTCAAGAGCATACATAAGCATTGAATTTGCAATATCAGAATGCACTGAAATGTACAATATATGGTGCATTTTTAACTTTATTGAACTATAAATATTTTTATGAAGTAAATGTCTTAAGAGAAAACACTTTTTTTTAATCTGTTATAAATATGATAAACTGCTTCTCGTCACATCTCCTCGTACTTTCTTTTCATCTGAAACTCCACAGGGATCCTCCTTACTTTTCTGCCCTGCTTTAATTTATATCTCCCCAGTTATCTTGTGCATTGCACTGAGTCATGTCTTGCTCGTTGGCAACCTTACAGGATGATTATCCTCCACTCTGATTCTAAGGCTCCTTCTCCTGTGACCGAGGGCCTGGACCCAATTGCCACATTGACGGATGATGCTACAACTGTGGCATGGAGTAACGAGGGTGATGGGATGTCAACAGAAAATGCCACTGTTCTAAGAAACTGTGAGTGCTGACCTCTGATGATAGATCCCCAGCAACAGGGAATTAAATGGATAAAGAATAAATATGGAGCTGACCTTAAAGTCGTACGTCTGGGACAGAAAGGATATTGTACATGCTGAAGGATTGGCTTTCATGTTTGCTGCCTTCAAGTTCCCCTAATTTTCGTAAGGGATTGGTGTTCGTTGAAATTCACTTACTTAAAGAATTGAAATATTACAACGCTTCTGCTTATTTATCCAGAGCATCATTTTCCTTGTAAAATGGTGCTTGAAAAGGCACCCTATTTATGTTGCTTTCAAGTGTTGAGGAGGAAATGAAGTGAAGGTTGAGGTGCACTTCTTGTGAGGGTCAAATCACTTTTTCAACAGATAAGGTGCAAAGCCTGCTGATAAGACCTTACTTATACTCTACAGCTTAGTCAGCAGAACACAGCATGTGCACCTCACGTGTATGTGCAGCATTCAAGGCAAAAGCCAATATTGGGTCATTTCCTGGTAAACAAACATGTTTTTAATTCTTATTGTTATTACTGAATTATATACACACTGAGAACACTAGCATGTTACTGATCTCTTCATACATTTTCTTAACTTTGCTTAGATTTAGGGAGATAATGCTCCATTTCCAAGGGTTTTCAGAGTTTATTTTACTAAATTCCACGTATAACGCACAATTACACAACACAGTAGATGGTCATAGTAATGCCTGAGTTTTAAAATAGGTCTTAATCATCTAGCATGTCTGCTCATTTGAATCAGCTCTTTTCCCTCATCCGTCCTGCTTTGTTTTTTATTCTTTTTTAAGCTCTCAGAAATAATCAGGATTTTTCATTCACACTCAGTAGTACCCTGCTCTGTGAAGCTATGTTGTCTGGCTTCCTTATCTTTCCATTATTATCTACTCCTTTTCCCATGCCAGTGGAAACAGATTTCTCCCAAGTCATTAAAATTCTAACCTTTCTAGAAAGTGTTTGTAGTTTAGATGAGGATATACCAAAAGCTGTAACACTAGAACATATAAATATATATATACTCCCCCAACATCTCTATGTCAATTCCAATGTCTTCCATGTGGGGCTGCACCCTTATATTTGTTTATAAGAAAAGCCCCAGCAATATATTTTTTTGTTTTATGAGGAATAGCAAAAGCATAGGTAGAAAAATGTTGAGCTCAACATTGTCAAACTCTGAAGCACTGGGCAATTCTTAGTGAACAGTTTTCCATGGTTTAACCATGTGCTTTTAGAAAAACCTCGACATTTGTATTATATAAAGGAAATCTTTCTGTAACCAACATTAATCTAATATTGGGTGGTGGGGGAAATATTTTATTTTTCAGGCAAAGTTTTCTGAAGACCATTGAAGGAGCTTTAGCTTTTGATGAGACTGTACTAATTGAAAACATGTGTGACTCTATTGATCCCATACTTGATCCTCTGCTTGGAAGACACTGTTAAAAAGGGAAGGTACGTATGCTTGGGTAATCAGAATTTTTCCTGGATCTATATTGCTTTGATTGACACCTTTTGCTTAGTGCTTCAAGTCCTCATGAAATAAATGATTTCTTTTTAAAATGCAATGGCTAAAATCTGGGGATGAGTGGATATTAAAATATTAGTATCTGCGTCTGATTAGATAGCAGAATTATGTTCTCAGTTTCCAAATCAGACTCAAAATACTATACAGATGTGTGTGTTTCTCAAACCAAAGTGAAAGTCTTTACTTTTTTACTTCAAAAAAAGGAATAAAACAAGACAGAGCATATGTTGTAATTTGGCTCAAAAGAAAGTATTTCCTTTCCATGTTAGGCATCTATAGCAAGAGCAAAGGCATTGGAAATGACAGGCTACATTTGGATTTAACAGTATAGGGTTTTCTAGCTGCAATATCAGCTTAAGAAAACTATGCCTTCACTATGCGATAATTGGGTTTTGGGTCACCCTATGAAATAATGAAGTGTTTTAAAAAGGAAAAAAAAAATCCAAGCAACCAAACAAAAAAAGCCCAAACAAACAAATGAAGAACCTGGAAAGTAAGACAAATGAGGAAAAAATGATATGGTAGAAGACAGGGCAGAAATAAGTAAGCCGAAAACGGGAACTGTTTACATCGGTATTGCTGCCAACCTCCCATGCATCAAACCAGTCCGGCTGATCCTGGTCACAAATTCATCGAGGCAGATGTGACAGTGGTGTCAATGCCTGCTCAGTTCTACTCAGAAACCTGGTCTGCCAGCATCAAAACTCACGTGCTCCATTTTTGATGCAAGTACTCTGAATGCTCAAATTCAGGGACTGTTCTGGGCTCTCCCTCCCAAGGAAAGGGCTGCAGCTCCACCGACAGTGTGAGCTCCACCCCAGAGGTCTGGAGCTGGGCATTTGAGTAGGAGACTCAAACTGGGTAACACAAGGCTGAGTTAAAGAGTTTCCTGTGTTCTAACACAGCAGTGGCAGGAGTGGTAGATGGTACAAGGGAAGGCAACCTTATGTTCTGACCTTTTTGGGGTGATGTCTGTGAATCTCATCATCTCATCTTTCACCCATGCCCCCTTTTTCCCCTTTATTTTGAAAAAATTGACAAACTAAGAAAATATCATTAAAAATATTTCCCAAGATGTAATTTAGATATCTTTAGATCCACATTTTCAGGATGATAATGGGGAAAATAAATGAGTTTGTACTTGGTGCAAGGGAATTTCAGTCTGTAATATCTTCCATAACTTTTCACAAAAATTTCGGATGAAATTGTTGAGTCCTCAATGCAGATGTCAGCCTAAAGAATAATGTTGATTTGTGGTCGCATGAGAGTAAACTTGTTAAACCTCATTCAAGATTTAATCTGATGAACTGAAATGCCATATAATTGTTTCTGCTCAAATGTGAATTTATTTTTAAGTCTGAAAGTGACCCTCTCTTCTATTCTTGTTTGTAAGCAGCACATCAACAAGCTAGATTTTTCATGTTGGAGAATGTGATGCTTATTCTGATATAAAGCCAGACGTACTCCTGGAGCATTTCCTTATGGATCCCAAATGTTAGTCAAAGAGTGGCTATAGTGCTTGCACAGCTTCAGATTGTCAAAAGAGAAAATATGAAAGAAATTATAAATAAAGAAGTTATCTTATTTTGGACAGATTACCCAAGATTTTTCTCCCTCCTTCTCCCCCTATATATCAGGGGTACCTGCATTGGTACCTGCACAGTAAATCTAAGCAGCAAAAAAGAGCTCAAATTTCCTTGTATGCGTGAAGCTCCTGGAAGATGCACTCTTGCCCTGCACTGTAAGACCTTGAAATGATCCCCCTTTGTTGCATTTTTCTATAGCCATATTTGAAGTACTTCTGAGTAAGAGCACGCAGCTTGCTTTTCAGAATCCATAGAGGAGAAAGTCTATTGAAAATTAGAATTATACTGGTCTAAAAGAGAGATCAGAATTTTCACAGGCTAGCAGACCTTTAAGGCATGAGACAGAGGGATGTAAAACAATAGAAAGAAGTTGGACGGAAAAGGACAAGGGTCACAGCAATCTAGTTTTGCATTTACTTAGCAAAGGCTTCCACGTAGCACAATGAAGCTGTGTACGTGTACACAAAAGCAAATATATGAAGCTCTCCAAAAATAGGTTCTTCTGCCAAATATTTTAGGCAGCGTTACATGACTAGGCATTCTGTGCCTGAAGATGCACAAGTCACCTTTGAGGGGTACTTGTGTGTGTATGTATACATGTATATAAAGATATAGATATATAGATATATAGATATATAGATATACACACACACACACCACTATATATATACACACATATATCTATATATATACCCACACAATATATACTCCATTTATTACCAAGTAAGCAGAGTTTGCCCTCATTCTCCATTAATTTCTGTCATTTGTTTATTTTAGTAGTTCTGTCAGGTACTTTGAATTCTTTTTCCTAATAAAGAAAGACTAGAAAGGTATTTGTGATAGATATGGTGCAGTCCAGCAGTTGAAGTTCATTAATAATTGGAATGTTGCAGAGTATGAAGTAATGAATACTAATTACTCCTTTCATGTCTGACAGCACCCCATGGACCAATACATCAGCCCAGACTTTAATTTGGTTCTAGTAATGGTTTCATCAATAGTACATTAATTCTGTGTTTGAAAAGATGTACAGTTGAACCTGACCCACACAGTAGATACCACTGTCATAAAATGGCCACATACTGACAACAACTGGATAATTACAAATAATTAAATCCACTGAGCTTCAGACAATCCTAATTTTAAGTAAAATATATCTTATCATATCAATCGACAGAAAGCATAGCAAGGGAGATTTATCAACTTGTACTCCTTCCAAAGCAAATTTACTAGCCTGTTTATTAGAGAACTTGCTGATCTGTGAAGCACTTCATAAAAGTACCTCTTCCCTTCCTTTTTTCAAGATGGTTCTTATGTTGCACTCCTGGATATTCTGTAACACCAGCTCCTGGTATTGTTTGTGAATGAAGCCTGCAAAAGAAATTCTCAACCTTGGGGAACTTCAAATGGATACATTTATATTTTCCTCAAAACCGGGTGACCGTAGGGTGAATTAAATGTACTTGTTATCTCTGAAAAGCAGACTTCATGCTTAAGTGCCTTAGTACATATTTAGACGCCTAACAAATTTTAGGTGTTCAAATTTGGATACATTTTTATATAATTTTGGAGCCACAAAACTGCTCAGTTGTTTCTAATACACTTCAGACTGTGACCTTATGTTCAAAATGGCTTTAAAATGCTAAGATTTTTGCTAAAATATTTCATGATATTTGCTTTGAGAAGCAGGAGAAAAGGAAAAATAAGTACTTTTAAGAAAATCTCAGTTGTAGAACATAGCTTTATGTAAGCGTGGAAGGCACAAGAAAAAAAGTAAGTGAAATTTGCATGCAATGTGTGAAAAAATGATTCAAGATGCAAATACTTCAATTTTTTTGGAGAATATAAATCAAGATGTGAAAGTAAACAGGTACCAATTCTATGTGGTGTTGGATTTCGGCCATCACCTGCTATAAGAGAAACAATGCCATTAGATATGTTTGGTATGGATGGCCCTTAATATTTGAATTTTATCTCTGTGTGTCCTATCCTGTTTCCCCAGCACTGCTCTTTTGGAAATCACTGGCTGTGAGCATTAACTATAACAGATCAGTGTTATTTTGACTCAAAGGAGAGAAGACAGAGGAATAAATTCATTGTTCTTTAGGCTCCTCTTTGCATTCGCACGAGCTGTTACACTTGCTGAGCTTCTTTGCACAGTCACAAAGAGGTAGTCGTGTCTCTTCAGCTGCAAGATTAGGTTATTAAAAGATTCTTTAAGATGTCTTGAAATTTGATTTATGTGCAAATGTAGCTTGTATGAACAAGTTTACCTTCTTATGAGGCATGACTATTATTCATGGAACAGCAAGACAATCCGCTCAGTTTCTCCACGGGGAGAAGCTTTCCTTGCCTTGAACGTCTCGCCAGCTGTGCAGCTTCAAGGCAGTGCTTATCCCACTGAACTAGTTTGACCAACTTGCACAGTTTGCCTACTGAGATTGCCTGGTAACAGCTCCATTCTGCACTTGTTTTCACCTGATTCATTCAACTTCGTTGGAGTCTGCAAGTCAGTTCCAGAAGCTTTTAATTTTAAGCAGCAGGAACTGAATGAGGGCTCCTCTGGAAAATGTGTTTATTCCTCTTTCTTCCCACTGAAAAATATTGTTTCCCTTTCCTGTCCAAAAATTTATCACTTTTTTCATTCTTGCTGAGCTCATCCAAAACATCTCACTACAGAAAGCTATCCTATGATTTGGCCATTTAGAGTTATGGTGTGTTTTGGAGAATATCTGTGCTGAATGGTACTCTTTAATTTTGAGTTGCGTGAAAGTATCTGCTAAGAAAAGATTTTTTTACTATGAAGTCATGTTCCTATATTCAAAATTTCTCACCTTCATGAGTTCCTGTCTTTGAAAGACTTAGGCATTGTTACCTTAGGCAGAATATACACAAGGGAATAGTAGGTCTTTGTGTCAATAAATCAAGTTTGCAGATCAGACAAGATGTTGCACTAGTCCTTGTCTTCTCATAGCTGAGTGCTCATGTTACCTTCTGGAATTTATTTGGTTTTATATTTGTTTTTGCTAAAAATAATTTATACCTCAAGGCATATACATGTTTTTTAAAGCTTTGTAAAACCTTTTTTACAAATCCCATAACCTACTTTATTTCAAAATCTATGAGAATTTCAACAAGAAAAATAACTAGTGGGGAACAACCTCTCTTTAATTTACTTTGTTTGTTCTAAAATACCAGGGAGCTGGGACTCACATGAAAGATGCTACGTCTATTCCTGGGTAGAGTGGTGCATTAGTTCCATCCATTCTCTCTGTCTCAGCTGATGGAATAGGGTATTATGAAGAAAACATTACCAAAAGCAGAACTTGCCTTTAGAAATTTCTTTAGTGACTATTTTTTTATATTTCTTCTATCATGTACTTCCATTATTTGTGCTTATTTTGCTGCATTTCTTCATAATCCAGAATTAACCTCTAAACAGATACATTTTACTGATAAAAATGAAGTCGTCCAACTGGGTTCCCCACCTCTCTGTTTATCGTTGTTGCTTATACTCTTGAACCGTGCGAGAGCGATAACAAAACATTTCTTTTTCCCAAATCTGTAATTAACAGAAAACCTACAACAGCTGCAGTAATAAAACACACCAAGTCATTATGTAGGTTTTGCCTTTCATAGGTGATAATCACAGAAATTGGTTATTTATTGCTTCTGTGAATTGAGAACTCCTAAAGGAAATACTTTAATCCAGAACTTTAAAGCTTGTTATACTACCACATAGACATTCTGAAATGTAGCATCACTCCCTTAGCAAAGGTTTTTCTTCTGACAAAGCAAACTGAAGAACTTGTCTTTTGTCAGATTTCTTCTTTTGTCTGTGTGTGTCTTGAAAGCAAGGTTGCTTTCTCCATGTCAAGCTCTACAGCTTTGTTCCCTCCAGCTGCAGCCAGTTTTGAAGGCTGTGGAGAGACCATGATGCAGAACTGGAAAATGAATTCATGTCTACCTGAGAGAGGTTGTATAATCTGAAGGATATGACCATATGGCTAAATTATTGCAGTATTATACAAGCATAAGCCTGGAAAACCCTCCTTTAGTAGTTTGCATGGCATTATTACACAACATACATGTCTGATGTTGAGTTTTGTAGAATCATAGGTTTCCCAGCTCTAGACATAGTAGGTTTCCTTAAGGAGTTCACTTAAAGGATATCATAAGCAACTTTCTTTTCTTCCTTATCCCTGGTGAAATGCAGAAGGATCTCAGCACACCATTTCATTTGACTATGTCTTCTGGCTAAGGGCATGTCAGAAGCAGGCAAGGGTGTTAAGAGCTGAAATCTATGTCCCTGGCCCTGGCAATGCCCTGTGATAGCCTAGAAAGAAAGCAATGTTAAAATTTTTACAGAAAGTACTTGTTTTATTCATGTTCTGATGTGACTTTCATAAATTGCATTTTGAGTGTTTAGTACCTATGTTAATGCAATCATTTTCAAAATTGAATTAACAAATGCCGATTTGAACTTTATGAAAAGAGTTTGTGTCTTCCTATGTTCCATGTCATAAATGTTCTATTGACCCCTTTTTTAACAGAGTTTTATTACTAATATTTTAATCTCCTTTCTTGGCAGAGAACGCTCAAAACCATCGCTGTACAGAAAATACTGGGTTTGTGCTCATGTGTGGCAAGTGAATCCTGAAAATTGACACACTGTTCACTGTGGAAGTCAATGACAAAAAGTTGTGTCACTGGGTCACACCAGAGGAGAAACATGGCACGCACTGTAGTCTACAAATAATCTTTCAATTTTTTTGGTGCTGTGCCACAGAAGCAGGAAGGTGAACTTCATGTTGCCTCACTGCTGGGCTCCAAAATGGTACTCCAGCAGTAGGAGTGTGGCTGTAGGATAGGCTTCACCCCTCATTGAAGATAAGGGTCCAGGAAATGACAGCTCTTCAATAAGGGATTTCAGTAAATAAAAAGTGAACCTAGGATAACTCATTCTTTCATCCAACAAATAATTAATTTGGAACAAAATATTTTGTAAATTACCTTAAAAAAACATTATTTTTGTTGTTTCATTTGCCAGCCATTATCTCTCCTCTAGGCTATGCATTTGTTATAAATACATGTCCCTACTTAGTTTTTTAAGCTATATATTAAAGGAAATTAAAGTAAAGACTAACAACTATCTCATTGGCATTTGTTTGAAAACTTTGCTAAGTTTCTGGTGAGTAATGATTATAGACATTTACCCCTAGGCCACAGACTCTTCAGGACATCAGTGAATAATCTCCCTATGTCTGCTGTATATGCAAATGAAACTACACCAATTAAGAAATACTCTCTGTATTCTTCATATACATTTGGTGTGTTCAATCATCTTCATTTTGTTTCTTAAGTTGCAGGCACCTAAAGTTTGTCTTGTATGCATTTGCTATGCTGCTAAGATCATACAGTACCCATCATTTGCCATCTAAGATACTTACGAGGTTTTAATTTAGTAAGATCGCTGTTCTTGTGCATGTTCTTCCTTCCCAGGTTTACCAAGATTGAAGACAAAAAATGTGAATTCAACAAGAATTTTCATCTCATCCTTCACACTATACTGGCTACCCCTTGCTTACAAGCCAGAATTGCAGGCTCAGACCACCCTCATTAATTTGACTGTCACCAGGGACAGACTAGAAGACCAGCTGTTGGCTGAGGTTGTTAATGCTGAAAAGCAAGACTCACAAAAACGTAAGGTAAAGACTATCTTTTGATATGTCTGTTGCTTGTTCTAGGTTTTAAGGCTAGAATTAATATGCCTGTTTGAATCTAATGTACAGTAATTGTTAGTAGCCCATATTAGAAAGATTTTAAGGGTCTGCAAAGTGTAGAAAGTACTTCTACTGATTTGCTCAAATCTGTGATCCCAAAGGGCTTGTCTTGACCAAAAGCTCTGCTAGAAAATAAATGTATTGTGATATTATTCCCATGCTTCTCTCTACCGATTGGTTTGCTCTGTGTATTGCATTTAATTTATGGTGCAGGATTAAAGCCCTCTGCAGTGCTTTGTGCTTCAGTGATCTTGAGCCAATAAGTGTAAATAAAATTTCATGCCAGTCCGTACGAGGCTATGATGGCACTGTTAGGAGCTAGGGCATTTGGTTAATAAATCACAATTTATTCCTTCAAGGATGCAGTTCTGTAGCTGCTGCAGTCATACCAATCTATAGCAACCTATGAGTAGAAGTGCTTTTACAAGTGGTTATTAGGAAGGACTTTGGGCAGACTGTAATCTATGAGATAAAAAATGAAAAGAAAATACTTAGGGGTGTGAAATGAATAACAAGAATGTCTCCTGTTTCTCTAGTGTGTCTTTCCATTTATCTCATGTAATTAACTAACTCCATCCACAAAGATTTGCTCCACCTGTTTGAGGTACTGCTGCTTCATGCAAGGGCAAACTGGGTCAGGGAGTTTAATCACCCTTTGAAGAATGAAAGCCATATACTTGGGAATGCTATCTGAAAACAGCTGTCCATTTACCTCTGCATCTGCACGTTGTTCCACCTGGGACTGCATGCTTACAAGGCCTGGTGTGAGTCAGAGACTGACTGAGAGCTCCCCACAAGACTAGTCAAGCTCTTGCACTGTCAGAAGGTCAGTCCAGCAGAGCAGACTACGACAATGTTTTCCCATTCTGTTTGCTGCCAAAGTGAGGTTCTCCAGCCTTGTGCTATTCTCTGGTTTTCTCAGCTGCTACCTAGAATACCACTTGCCATCCCTGGCAAGATCACAGTCCTTTTGTGTAGTCTCAGGAGGAAGGACACTAGGAGAGAGATAAGTCCATGACACTAGTCCATGGCGACCTTCTTGCTTTGGGTGTCCAGAACCTTAGATCTAGTGTACTGGGACAGAAAGTAAACTATCCTTTCAGAAATCAAATCAACTCAACTGATGTAATTAAACAGAAAATATAGCTCACAAATGCTGTAAAACATTATTTATTGCTGTAGTTATTTAAACACAGTGTTTTTGTTCCCTCTGCTAGTCAGTCCTCACCAAACAGCAGAACAGTTTCATGACTGAGCTCAGGCAGCTGGAGGTGGAAAGGCTGCTCAGCCTGTCAGCTGCCCAGGGCAGTCTCCTAGACAACAGTGAACTTGTAAAGAAAATCAAACCAGCAAAGTCAACTGCAGCAGAAATACAACCCAAGGCAATAACAACTGAGCTGTTTCTAACACTTAAAGTCACCTGTAAAATGTCTATTATTAATTATTTTTAGTGCAACATTTCTATGAGCTAGAATGTGAAGAATCAAATTCCTGTCTGTCCAGAAAGGGCTGTCCTCCCCATACCCACATTTTCATATATGTAATATGTAGTTGTCACATGTTTGATTTTTTTTTAGGTGCTTGAATTAGTACTCATAAAATTAATAAATATCAGCATGAAATTTGAATAAATGTATTAATATATGATTGTCATGTTTTCACAGATAAACAGGCATATTGCTGCAGAAGACAGTTATTCCCTAATGTTTGTCTAAGATAAGAAACTTTCTTACTTTAAATTATTGCTACTGTCTGAAATAAAGTCAGTTTTCTAGACTATATCCTTATTCTTTTCTGTATGGATAGGAATGTTTTGGTAATTGTGTGGGATAATCATGGCACATTAAAAAATACGGACAACAGTCATCCTTTAAATAGCTGAAGCCAAAGAAAATGAAGTTCAGGACAACACAACAAGAGAGCATTAGAGACTGATAGCTGGAAGAGCATCCATTCCTTACTCTGGGAGCATCAGCCTGGGCAGTGTCAACCCCATCTACCCATTTTCACTGAAGGTAAAAATGCCTCTTGCTGACTTGGTTTCAAAGTGCAAGGAACAGAATTCTGCCTCCAGCAGTGATGCCTGGTACATTAGTTATTACTTGTACCAGATGTTTACACTGGCAGGGCTGCGTGTCTGAGGAGAGAGAACATGATGTGATCTCCTGCTGGTCTGTAAGACAGTGCATCCCCACGGGTCTCTTTGTTGGCTGCCTCCATTCTGACAGTGTTTTCTCACTGTGCTTGCAAAGGTTTACCTTCCTTGTGTTAAGCTATCCCACAGGGTCAGGAAGGAAGAGTTTGGAGGAATTCTGTATAAACAGTTCCCCACCGTAAATCTACCAAATGACCTAGTGCTGTGAGTAAGGGAGATCACCCACTGCAAAATTACCAGCTTGCTTAAGTGAGAGAGTCTCTGTGCTGAGTTAAATAAGGAAGCAGAAGAGTATTGCTGTTTGCAGCCCTCACCCCTGGTTTGCTGAGAGTTTCCTTTAAAAGTCTCTTGTCAGTCTCTTGCATTTTACACTACTTAGGTCAGGCCTTTATAGGAGTCTGCAGTAAGAAACTGATTATCTTTTGAGGAGAAAAGCAAAAAAAAGCAAAATTCAAATAAATAAAAATAATTGTACTAACTTTCAGGCCTTCAATGCATCTTCCACAAAGCAATTAAACAGGTTGACAAATCAGGGGATATTCAGTGTTGTATCTCTAATCTGAGAGAAGCTGTCACATATTCAATCTTTCTTTTCATAAGCCAAGGACTTTTTGAAAATGATAAGCTCATATTCCTGGCTGAAACGGCTTTTCAGGTGAGGAAAAATTTTCAGATTTGTGATACTGACATTTACTGGATTCACTGTTTCTTCTCTGGAAGGTGATGCCTGTGCCCAAACCCTGTAGTTGTGCAATTTCTCACACAGGGTAACTGCTGCTTCAGTATCAATAATAATTGCAGAAATTCCAAAGATGCTATCATGTAATTATTTTCATTTAAAATGCTGCAATGACTTCATGAAGCTAGGTTGAGGATAAACAGCATGAGTTAGCTGCTTGCAGTTGGATAATTAGGGTTGAAATTGATCTGGTATATAAAGCAAGAAGTAAATAATACATATCCAAATAACATTCAGGCTGTTGGTTTTCCTTTTAATTTTAGTAACTGTATGCCCTGAAAAAAGTCAGGGCTCAGGTGTACTGGGAGACAGAAGTGTCTCTGAAACAAGTCTGATAACCTTTTTCAATTTTATATACTGTCAAGATTCTGCTAAGTAGTAAAGAGATAGAAGTCTTTGAATTGGATTTCCTTTTTCAGTTCAGAGTTGAACACACAGGAATCCTGTTGACTTTTTAACTACTCAGCCATGGAGTACCATTAGAGTAGTCTGGGAAAATTGCTTTTCAGTTCTAAATCTTTTTTGTTATTATTTCTGGACACATGCCTCAACTAGACAATTTCAGATAAGGTCATACATTGTACCATAATTTTTTTAGTAGAACTAGTGATGTTTTCAAAATGCAGTTTTCTTTACTCTTTGAGTGCCTTTTTCCTTAGGCATCACATATTGTATCTTGTGAGGAAATTCTGTTTTACCATAATTTGTCTACTCCCCTAAAAATAGAATTTTTACTCCATGCCACTCCTTCCTGTAATAAATGTCCCATACAAGGTTTCCAGTGTTGCTCAAATCAAGATGTTTAACGGTAAGCAGACAATGGCAATACCACCCAAAGTAAACTCTTATCAATAATATTGGGTTTAGGTATGTGTGCTTGTGTGTATATATATGTAATTCAGTATTTTAAGGCAAGTCCTGAGTCCCTTGGTTGCTCTAGGGTTTTTTACATACCTCAAAAATTATCAGTGTCATCCTGTTTCAGTCATCCTGTAAAACGTACAACGTCTGTATTTATGTCTTTGGCATGTTTCCATGCTATGGCAGTGATGGATGTGTTCAGAGGGGTGGATAAAGATATTTAAAGACTCACCAAGAAATGGAAGAATTGGGTGAACTCAAAATATCCAGAAAAGGAGAAGTTCCCCCAGGAGTAGACAAAAAAAAGCTCTTTTCAGGAACTAGTAATACTGTCCCTCAGGACAGAATGTCATATGCTCTGAGGTATGAAATCTGAGGGTTCATTTTCCAGGGCAAGCGTGTGTGAGTGGTGCCTTGCATGTGTCTGACAAATTCAGATCTTAAGAAGCAAGCAAATAAATTCTAAAACTGGGTGGTCAACCAGAATTTGAGATCAATTACTGTGGTCCTTTACAGCCTGTTCTCCTGATGAAAAGTTTATGAAGAGGTAGTGTGGTAAGACATGAGTCACAGCATATTTTGAGAGCTGTGATTGTGATTTCTTTTAGATTGAATATAGGTACCTGAGGAGAACAGTCATTGATAAATAGACATACAGTAAGCTATCCTGTTAATAGTTTAAAATGTATTTTTCAGTGTTAGTTCTCATTGTGGTATTAGAGCTGGTAGGTAACCCCACAGGATGACAATTTTTCAGGTCTCCCTTTTGAAAATGCTGTGGTACCAACAAAGATTCAGCTGTGAATACTGACACATTTGTTTTCCAGTTGTACTGTTTTTGTCTTCTGATCCCAAGTGATGGTCTTATAGACCTGTTGTTCCACACCCCAATACCATAGTTCTTACCCATTTTTACATGACTTCTGAGAATGCAAGTTTTGTCCTGGGTGTTTATTTTGCCCAGCTGCCCTGGCTGTAAGTGGCAGTATTGCCTGCATATAATGACTTCTTGGACTCAGTTATTGAAGAGGTCCTTGTCATTCAGAAGTTGCTGTTTCCTGTCACATGGCCACTATCCCACAGGGAAATGGGAAAGGTTGTCTGCTCTCTTGCTTCACCACCTCCCTCCTTTCTTGCCTACAGTTCACTCTCTTGATGATTTCTCCAATGAAATGAAGATTGTTGTCAGATGCTCAAGTCTGGGAATGGTGCAGACCTAAAACACTTATCAAAGAATGTCTTTTGTGTTTGGCAGATATTTTGTCATGTATAGGAACTCTGTGGAGGAAGATCTTGGCTCATTTATGTGAAAAGCACAAGGATGGATTTAGCAAAATGCTAAGAAGAGAGCAGTCCAGCCACTCCTGTGTTTTTCATCCTGTCTTCATGACTAGGCCCACTTGAAGATCACGAGACAATAGGTAAGCCTCTTATTTGCTTCTGGTTCAAGGATCACTTGACTGTCCTCCCATTAAAGAAAGAAAATTGGAGCTTGAAAGTGAAATGGGGCATGGAGGGCTAGAAATGTAGATAAACTGATGTGTGGTTATATGCTTGTGTGTATGTGTTTCTACACATATATGTGTAGATTTTTTTTTTTTTTTACTGAACAGAACAAAGCCTTCTGGAATCATCTGTCACTGGGATGCAATATGCATTACTGTGGGAAAGTTGGGCACAGTTTATTTTCAGCAGATGATTCAAGTGCCGAAGTTTCTTCCACCCCCACCATATTCATGGCAATGGGGTGGATGAAAAGTGTAAGGCCATAAGCACTACAGTATGAAGAAATTTTTAGAGCATTCCTCTGCTTGGCATAATGCAGGTTTCCTTTGTACTGTTTTCTACCTTTTGACTAGATGAGGGCCAGAGGGCAATTTTCTCCATGCTCATGTAATCTTGTGCCCCCTGTGACTAAATAATGGTCATTATACAAACTATATTCAATTGTATAGGGCTCTGTGGCTTTATACTTAGGATTACTATTCCCCACAGACAATAGTGAGAATACCAGGTTAATACAGCTGTGACCTCACTGTGCTCAATTTAAGCTCAGGCCTCACAAGGTGAGAGGCTTGTGCATTTACCCACTGAACCAATCAGTTAAAAAACTGATGTGATATCTACCACATGTTGCTCCCTTTTTCATGAGGGAATTGCTCTGTACCCCCCATAAGAGTTTCTAAAGCTCAGTAACAATGCCGAGCATCTATCAAAATGTCAAAAGGTTCATTATCTTAAAACCAAGGGAACAGATTTCTGCAGGCTTTTTCTAATACCAGCAATAAGGCCACTGTTGAGAGCTCGCAATTTTGCTTGTTGAAATTGTAAGGGTTTAGTGAAGTGCTTCAGAGGAAGTAATATGCATTGCACAAGTGATAGTGAAATTAATGGAGGCATTATCATTCTTTTTCCTTTCTGCTCTGCTAATTTTCCTATCTCCTCCCCCTCTGTCACTCATGCTTCCCCAATTATTTCTATTGCAGGCAAAAAGCCCAGGTTCACTATAGACTCTGGAAGATTTTGTAACATCTCTCTAGGACAAAGGCAGGAGATGTTTGCAAAGGAGGCACTCAAGAAAGCTGCCCCACATGGCCATTGGGTTCTTTCCCAAGTGAGTGTCAAACTACCTTCCTGATAGGGAATATCTCCTCAGCTAGAGGGATGTTCCCAGAACACAAAATATGCAGTGGGTTACAGCAGAAGTTCTGAACAGCTAATAATCTTGTTCCATTTGCTTTTGCTTTTGGTTGTAACTGGGTAAACATCACATTAATAGGGTGTATGTCATGTTTTGCTGGACAGTGCACTCTCCCAGGAGGAATGGGAAAGATAAAACAGAAAGCCCCTGGTGGGTGGGTAGGACTGCCCTCAGGCACACACTTACCCTGCCTAATTAAGAGCTCCTATTCCATTCAGAAGGCCATAATGGAGACTTTAATGAAACGGCTCTGACTGTCCCTGGGGAAGCTGTATAATTAGTCCTGGAGTGCTGCTTTTCTGAGATAGCAGCCATGGCTTTGGCCAGCTTTGTATGGACCAAGAACCCACTCTCAGTGGACAAAGAGATCCGTGGGATGCCCTGGCAAGCCGTGGTTTCCCAGCACAGTAAAGGAGTGAACAGGAGCACTGCAACCATAAATGCTACTGAAAAAGGATGCTCCCTCCCCAGTGTTTTATGCTAAATAGCCAGTGCTTGTACGTGACAACCTGTCAGCCCTGAAGCAAACAATGAATGCATGTTTCAGGCCTTGATATTAAGGAGGTTATGGGAATGGGATGATTTCTTCCTCTCCTGGTTTTAACCTCAGCAGTCTGCTTTGTCTGCCAACCAAGTTAACTGCAACAAATTAAGAGGTGAGTTAGAGTCAGTGTTTTCTTACACATGAAACAAAACCATCATGGGATTAATGAGAGGCTCTGGTGTGCTAGGCACTGTGGGAGCATGGACAAACTGCCCCCTTCATCAGCAGTGAAACTGGAAGAATCTTTAACCATATTTCATGTGAGTGAGCTAATCATGCTAGTCTGAAAACAACCCTGCATAGAAATGTTGTGGAGGGAAGAGTCAAGTTGGTTTTCAGGGCAATTTCAGGGTTCTCAGCTGCTCTGGGAGCAGAATGAGAAAATGGGAGATGGCAGAGGCATTGTTGTGTGTCTGAAGCCACGTGGATGGATGGGGAATATCTGAGAAGCTTCTGGTGTTACGGACCTGCTCCATTTTCCAACCTGTTATGCCTTATTTCAGAGGGAGGAGAGAGGCAATGATTTTGCTATGAAGATTTTTGATAGTGAAGAATTGTGGGAAGTCTGAAAGGAAACTTCATGAAGATGTTTGACCAAATCCCAAATGGTGTTAAGCTAGCTAGAACTGCTGGGATTTGGATGCACTCAGTGCTTCTCAAGCTTTAGTCTTCTGGGTTTTGGCCCAAAAACCCTGTAAGCTTAAGTTTCAAAAAAACTGTGGAGCAAAAAGATGAAGTATTTTACTATGGATTTTTTGGAGGCTAGGGAGTATATAATTAGATATTAAAAAGGAAAAAAAGGAAACCAACCTACACCTGCTCTTCTGATTGACCAGGGAAATATTTTAAAAATTACTTTGGCTTCAGATCTAGAAAAAGCAGTTGGCATAGTGGTTGGCAAACTGGCAGAAGAAAGACTGACTTCTTTTTTTTGGTATCAGTTTTAACACTTCTGTCACTTGTAATTAATATGTCAAATTCAGACATCTGATATATTGAATGTTTTTGTTGTTATTATATTATGGCTTGAAACACTTCCACTTTGCATTGGATGGTTGTAGCCTACATGAAAATTCAGGTACCACCAGGCTGCAATCATGTAATGTGATATGAAAGTCTCTCTCTCTTTCCATTCCGCTATTCCTTTTTCCACATGTCAAGGGACAATTTGGGAATATCCTCCCCAACAGATCTCATAATAAAGTGATGCAGCAGCCAGGGTGTGACTGACATGTTGTCTGGAATTCCTCCTTTGCCGCATGGAGATTGCCAGTGCAATCAGCAGGTTCTGGCACATCAGTGAAGGGCCAAAGAAAAGCTCATGGATGAACTGCAATTTAAATTGAAATGTTAGTACTGTAACAAAGAAAGGTGGAGTGTGGGCTAATGGTATGGTTAAAACATGTTTAACCCAACCACATTTTAAACCATTCTTGATATTCCTGTTTTTCACCAGTAGGTGCTTTGGAGGCAGATACTTTTCTATTATAACTCTCTTCTCTGATCTATCAGTGTCTTTCTACTGTCTTCATATATTTAGAACTTTAAAGATGGCTACACTCTGAAGTAGTGTGAAACTTATTTCCTAAGCAGCAGGATAACTGGAACCATTTTTCTGTCTTGCCGCTGGAATGTATTGGACAGGTTTTGTCTTAGGTCCCAGTTCTACACAGAACTGAAGTAGAGTCCAGGTGTCTTCTGAGCTATGCTTGTCTTTGTATGTGATAACACCCACAACCATAGATCACTTAACCCTGAGTTTATAATATTTTCCTTGCTTCAGAATCAAGACCCTAAATTTTAGAAGCTAACAGTGAAACCTCAACACATACCAAGAAATGACAATGACTTAATTGTTTCCCATTATAAAGTCACAATGTCAGTGTCTTAAGGATAACAAATTTATTTGATTTCCTACAATAACCATATTGGCTGTTTTTCAAAGGAATGTTCATCTAAGTAGCTGAGTAGTTCAGAACCTTGGACAAACTCCTTGAGCAATACAGTACATCATCCTGATTTCTGTGTCTTTATCAGTGCTGGGCCAGCTCCAATCCCAGAAGAGCACATCATTCCCCAAGGAATACTAGAAAATTCAATTAAAATTACCGATGAACCTCCTACAGGGACGCTGGCTAATTTCTGTGCTGCTCTACCTGGTTTTGACCAGGTAAAAGCAAGCTATATTTTTTTTCCTTTTGTTTGCTTTAATTACTCCTTCCCCTGTGGCAAGAAGTGGTAGCATTGACAACCATTCTGTGGGAGACCAGGACTTTGGGACCGTTGTGATTCCAAACTAACTTGACAGCTGCAGGGTGGCAGCCCTCTGTGCCCTGCACTACCTCTGTGTTTCCCATCAGTGTTGGACAGGAGGAAAGGCGTGACAATAACACAAACATTTGTACTACTCATTATAGACATGCACAGGTATGCTTGCAAAGATAGAAAGAGCATTTATTGCACCAGTTTAGCCAGTGGTGTACTTAGGAAAAAACCTGTACATGCTTTAAAGTCAGAGCTCTTTATTCAATGGTACTCACGTATTTTGCTCTGCTATAAATTTGAGTTGACCAAATGCGTGGTCATGACTATTCTCCCACAGAGTGGATTTACATCCCTGGGTGTTCAGGCAATGGCTCAGTACCCTGTGTTTAGATTCCTGCAGTCAGGCATAAAGACAGGATTTAAAGAGCAAGGCTTATGTGCTGGTTGTTTTGTCTTTTGCTCTTTCCCTGTGTAAGGTTCTGCTTGGTGGGTGGAAAGAAGAAGGAGGAGAAAGAAGACATGAGAATGTGAAGAACAGGCACATCACGGGTTGTGCGTAGCCTCCTTTCCTGCAGATCCCTGGTTATCCCTGTCTGCCACCCCAGGAACTTGTAGAAAGGTCTTCAAGCCCAGTGTGAGTCAGCTTCCCTGCAGCAGTGGAAGTGCTGGGGCAGTCGCTCGTTGGTATCAGCAGAGCAGACCGTGACGAAGGCAGCTGTAACTGCACGCTTTCCCTTCCAGCAAGGTATTCACATGTAGTTACTTGAGCACAGCACATATGAAGGCAGAGCTGGGATGTGAAAAGGGTAAAAGTTCCTTTAAAAAGGAATACTAGCCAATGCCAGGGGGGAAAAAATGGAAAAAAGCTGTGTCAGAGCTGCAATTGGATTGATTTTGATGGTATGGGCTGATTTGGAAAGATATTTGTGAGAAAGGAAGAACAGCTGTGGTTTTGTAGCTGAGCAGCATTTTGTTCTTTTTTCAATTTTTTTATAACTTAATATTATAATACTTTTAATGGAATGTTTAAAAATTTAGACAAAGTTTTTAATAAATGTGGTTCATATACATTGTTGTCCTGCTTCAGTCTGTGTTTAGTGAAAGAATATACATGTATATATTTGAATTAACCAATTTCTAAGCTTCATACTTTAGAGAACTCTTTTTTCTCACCCACTATTCTGAGCCACAGGTGTTTGTGGCTTACCACAAACTCCTGTGCAGACACTGTCTTTAATATATTTCTGGTTAAGGTGTTTAATTTTTTTTTTAATTACAATAAGAAAATCGAACTATGTCTAATCCAGATAGAATAAATTTCATGGGTCTGTGGTTTTATTCAGGGTAGAAACTTGTGGTGTATTTTTCATGGTTACACTCAGCTTTTTGATTTAAGGAGGCTTTTTTGTCAGACATAAAATCCTTCACCTTTGCCCAGATTCTGCTACCTGTTGTTCAGCTCAGGATGATCTATTTCCATTTGAAAGACAAGAGTTTATCCCTCTGATGTTCCTTCCACACATCATTGTTTTCAAGGGTATCAGAAGTAATTTTGTTTTGTCCATTACTTCTTAAACTAAAGGATAGAATACAGAAAAATGTCAGAGAAATAAGGATTAATTTCTGGAAAATGCCAAATAATTTAAAAACCAGCTGAGGCCCTGTGCTGAATCTCATCTTGCTGAGATTCTCTACGAACACTATAGATAGTGGAGGTAAAAAAAAAAATTAAACCTCAATTTCAAACATGACTCTTGGGGAGATGGTGTAAAATTTCAAAGAGTTTGAAGGCTTTTTAATAAATGTTAAAGTAGTGTGCTGGTTATTTATAGACTTCTAGGTAAAGACTCTATTTTTATTGGTTTCAGTAGTACAACAGTTCTCCTTTCCTAAGGGACGTTTGGGAATAAAAATGTCACTACCAACAATTTTCATGTGGGAATTACTGCAAAAAATGCTGCCCAATAACCTCTGATTCTTTAGGAACCTGTTTCTCACTCTCCTTCCAACTGCAGGTTTCTGAGTGCTCCCTTTTGGCAGCTGAGGCCAGCACAGGTCTTGATAACGCTGCCAGTTGTTAGAGCCTAAGTTACTCCTTTTCTTTGACAGGATACCCTTGAACTGTGTACCAGAGAAAGAGAATTTAAAAGCATCCTTTTTCCTCTGTGCAATTTTCGCACTTGCGTTGCTGGGAGACTGAAGTTTGGCCCCGGGGGCTGGAATGGAAGGCACCCGATCAGCACCAGAGATCTCTGTCTGTGTCACTGTCCTCGGCAACTGTCCCGAGGCCCACACGAAGGTAAGAAGTAGTGGTCAGGTAACCACCCACCAAGGTCATTTCCACTCCACCACGTTTACACTGAATATGGGGGACACAGTTCTTTCCCTGAAGCTGTTATTTAAGTAGCTGGTGTTACATGATGCTGTTGCTGAATATGAAAATAAACCAGATCAAAGGGGAAGGGGGGTTGTGGGGTTTCTTCTGGCAGTGGATGCTTGAACTTTGTAATATAGGTCAAACCAGTTCCACATCAGTAGCTTAGGGGGGAAAAAAATGCCCTTCATTATGTTAACAAAAACAGGGGTTTACATGTGCATATATGCCAAATTCATTAGGCAGGTAATGAAGCATTTGCACAAATGTAATTACAAACAGCAATTCTGACAGTTCATAACACTGCATTAATAATCACTACAATTAGTTCTGATGATGGAAGCAATTTACAGCACGTCACATGTATAAATAATGGTGCATTTCCTGAATGTGTCATTATTATGTATTAAGGATGCCACCTTGTTCTGACTTTCTCAGTACTGTTCCCCTTGAGTCAAAGTTAAGGATACATGAGTGATTTTTTTCTGAGCTACAACATATTTCATACTTGTATAGTTTAAATACTGAGTTGAGGTCATTTGTGTAAGTTCCGTACGTGAAAATGTGAAATGCCTAAATAAAAAGCAGTAATTATTTGTTACTGCATGATATAGGATATTATTCAATAGATGCTCTCATTTTAGTAATTTAAATAAATTTCAGAGATAGTTATAAAGAAAAAGAAGAGACATAAGTGTCCCCCCTTGATGATATGGTTTTCTCCATATCTCCCAGCTTGTATTTAGTCTTAGAAAATAATTTTCTTTTTGTCTTCATACCCCTACTAACCTTTATTTAGTTACTAGGACATCAAGCTGTTTTTCTTTTATGTGGTACTTGGTGTCATAGTGAAATAATTGCTTAATTTTATTATGATGATTTAATAATGTTTCCCATTTAGAAAACAAGTCTATAAAATCAGCTTATTCCAACCCTTAGTTTTCTTTGCTAATAAATCTTGCTGCTTTAAGCTGTTCTTTTCAAACCACAATTCATAAGCTGGATAATTCATTTTTCTAATTAATGAGAGGGAGGATTCTGATGGCAGGGAATACTAGAAAGGTCTGTAAGAGCAAGAATTATTTCTTCTCTCCTCTTGGTAATATTGCTTATTGGCCTCTCTCATTGTACTGCTTAGTGATTCATTACCCTGTGGCTTCATAAGGAGTTTTTAAATGTAGATATTGAAGAGAGAAATAAGATAATTTTTTTTTTAAATGTGACTTCATATGTATATATGCATGTCTATGACCTTGTGCGTATATACATATAGGAATATAAAATCATATATATAATCTTCCAATTCATTGTCCTTTGCAAAGAACTTCCTGAAGACAACTAGGGTCTGACCAGAAAGCAGAAAGCATAAACTGGGCAACTTCAGCTAGCCCATCAGCTAGTGGAAATTGCCATAACTCTGTTATAACTTCCACCAGTGTATAGTGTTTTCCTGTGAATATTTAATCTTGTATCTCAGTTTTTCCTGCTGCTAAGACAAACTCCAGCACACCAACCTACAATAGTTAAGGTCTCTTCATGTGCAGTAAATGATGCCTGATCCTGCCTCATTGTCCCACTCTTGCCCTCCACCTTCTGATCCCCACACACGTCTTCGTGGAGTTGTCGTTGGATATTGTAAAGGAGGGATGTAGATTTTGTCCTCTCCATTATCCACCCAGTCAGCAAAGGCTCTGTGGGTTTTTTGGGTACAACAGATCACTTTTCTATAGAGTACAATGGCAATTATGTGAACCTGACAGCCCAAAATATTTCTAATGCAAACTCCACAGTCTTCTCATACTCGCAAAAATGTCCCTTTTATATCACCAGCTTTGATTATATCAGTATAATCAATGTTCCAGAAGTGTGCAGCTGAATGAGCTTGTACTGCATCAGAATATTGATCTTCCAAAAGACAAAGGATAAAGCAATTTCTTGAGATAAATATATATGAAATTAGAAAAACATTAAATGAGTTTTTGTGGTTGACAAAGAGAAAAACAGGTTTATTCTAACTGCAAGAATGTCTCGTTCTAAATCCAAGTTGTTGGCATTTTTCACAGGGATTCTCTGTTCAGCCTTCTCATCACAAGCATGCAGCACTGCATATTATACTCCAGTGGCTTTTTTTAATTCTTTTTCATTTTCTTTGAACCAGTTTAAAATAAAGATGGATTAGCATTTCACATAATCAAATTGCTGCATACAAGTTTATGTAGCAAGCAGGCTGGAATAGCTGCAGCTATTTTACTTGTTCTGTTCTGTCACATCATGCAATATTTAAAGCCTGTAATTACGTTTTTGCTTGAACTGTTGGGAGGCAAATACTGCCCCCAAGGGCGTAAAGGTTCCCATCTGCAAAGGTTTCATCACAAACTGGCATATTTTGCAAACCAAAGGGGAGCAAAAGGAAGCTTCAAATGCTGTGAAAGCCAAATAAAAGAGAAAGACAGTGGTTCCCTGAATAAAATGTTTTACCACCCTTAACCACATGCTTTATCAGTGGTATTATGACTAGAATTCTACAATAAACTTAATGCTTATATGATGTGGTAGTAATGGAATTAATATTAATTCAATTTTTACTGAAGTTTTTGAATACTTCCCAAATTCAAATAATGTAGAATTTCAGTTGCTAAATGTTCCCTAGTGAGGAGATATAAAAGACTGCAATCAGATACAAGTTTTTTATTTCTCCTCCAAGAAAGGCACAGTAGGTTGCCTTCCTGTCACTCATGAGGATTATGTTTTTAAAGATCTGTATGGAAAAATACATGCACTTGTTCACGAAGTTATGTTCTCTCATATCATGTGGTGTTTTGAAAATGTGGTTTTCTCTCAAGTTTTTTTATAAGGGCTAAGGTAGAAAGCATAAAGGTTGGATAATACATTTTACACCGTTACTGAATTTTAGTCACAAATTTGCTATTTTTGCTCAGATACCTCTCACTGGATTGAAATAAAAGGAATCTGGTTTTAATGTTATTTGCTGAACAAACCAAACCCAGCAATGCAAATGTATATCCATGAAGCTTTCTGAAAGGAAGTAGTTGGATTTCATTTGTGTCTCATAACAGCGTTTGTTCTGAACAACTTTGGTTTGTCCTTTAAGCTGCTGATTTGTTTTATTCAGTGATGCGTTCTATTTCCCAGGTGGGTTCCAGGGGAAGACTTGCATTACCTCCTCGGTGAGATCACGTAAGGTGGCCACATCACGGGACTGTGGGCTCTGCTGGGTCTGTCTGCAGGAATCCCTCAGCCCACTTCTGGTGAGAACTTTCACACGTGCCTAAAGCTCTTGAACACGTACACAGTATGTTCAGCCTAAGGGAAAGAGAGGAGCACACGCTTTCTCATCCAGGCGGCCCCACCTATGGCAAGGTCTTGTCTGGCTGTGGGGGAATAAATTTGACAGTGATTTATCATGAGCAGATTTTGGCTGAAAGGGTTTGTGAGTTGACATGCTGTTTGTCTACTTTTGCAAGTACCATTAATTGGTAATTTGAATTCAGTACTTCATAGTACTGCTTGTATAGCAAGCTCAATGACACTGGATATATTTAGGTTTCCATTTTCCTTGGAAAATTATTTTAAGGTGCTTCTGTTTAGAAAGGTTTGGGTTGGCATGGGAAAGTATCTTTTATGGAACTGCACTTTAAGCAATGCACTTTAGACTCACCAGTTTCAACAGTCCAGAATGGCACTATCCTCAGAACTTACACTTACTCTTTGCACATTTTCTTCCTCAAAAAAATAATAGAATGGAAATGTTATACATTTCCTTGCATCTCCCTCTTTCTAAAATAGGGGAAATAGCTTGTAAGGCTGTTTTTAATTTTCTACTACCCTCTCACGCGTCTGTTTCTGTAGCTTTGTCAGGTTATCACCAGCTGACATATACTGAATTATTCAAATTTCACTATTGAGTTTTTGTCTGGACAGCAGTGTATGTGGGGCATCCATGACTCCACAGTGCCAGATTGCCACAGTTGCTTCTAATCAGCAGCAAATGCTAGCACTTTTGAGGCTACGAAAAGAAAATGTTGCTTAAACTTTAGTTCTAAGAAATTTTGCATGGAAACTGCTTTAATCTATTTTCACATACACAGAGTTGTATCAAATGTGGATGTTTATAGAGGGGTGTGTGTATATATACACATATATGTATTTTATATATATATATATATTAAAAAACCCTGTCTGCTTCTCCTTAGCTGCTGAAGAAGTCACTTTAGAGAACTGATTATACACAATTTCCTAAAAACAGGCAAGAGATTTTTCAAGCGCCCTTTCCAGACTTGTTGTCTTTCATTGTCCAAAGGTAAAAAGCTCATTTATGAGGGGAAAAAATTTAAAATTATCATGTTATGTGTGAGCAGGGCATTTGTGGAGCCAGGCTAAGCTGGGGAAAGTGCCCCTTTCACCCCTGGCAGTGGGCTGGAGCCTGCCTTTTGGTTGTGAGTGAGAGGAGCGGGCTGGTGTCTCCTTGGTCCCAAATGAGCAGGATTTCATATGTCAAAGAGCCACACTCAGATGAAGGCAATTGGAAGTAACTGCTCAGAAGAAGATGCCCAAGAGTAAGTTGCCATGGAGATGGAAAGGCTAAACACCACTGTACTCCTGACCTCGAAAGAGGCTGATTTCTCCACATGACAGCTGAGGTCGTGGGGGCATGTTGGGAAGCTCATCCTGCCAGCTCTGGCTCTGCGTCTAGCCTATGGATAAGTAAAGAATTACTGCTTTACTACTTTAGGTAGTCCATTAACCTTCACAAGCCTGAACTTTCATTCAGATAATTGCAAAATAAGTATAGGTGGTGAAACCTGAACAGAATCACTGCTATTTGTATGGCCTTTGGAAAGTTTAGGGACCCAACCCTGAGCGTGGATCCACTGGTATTTTCAACAGTGAGGTGTCTTTCTGAGCTTCTTGCTGTAATTGGAAAAAGTTAAAGCCTAGAATTACCAGCAAAACCAGAAAATCATTCCGTGACTAGCAGCCAAATGAATGTAAACAGGGTGGTCTTTCATCAGTGGTGGGGCTTTGTGTTCACTGGGGAGGTTACCTTCTTTTTTTACCTACTTGCCTTATGATGAGTTCTTTTAGCTATAAATTCATTCCAGGAGGTACATTAGAATAACCCACTATGCGTCACCTTTGATAGACCTCACCCAGGAATAGTTATAAAGACAGAAGGGCAGCAAGTTCCTGCTACAGACCCCAGTAACCCACAGCCTCCCTCTGTGCACATGACTCCCATGGATGCAGTAAAACCTGATTTAAGTGCCAGCAGAGAGACTGGTAAGTACACATTGTCTGACAGAATTGATCTGCCACTCGAGGTAAATAACAGGGCTTTTTTCAAAACCTCAGCACTACTTCAAAGTGGCATCTTAAGATATAGCTTATTGTGGGTGAGGTTAGTGGTGCAAGTTCAGGCACAGGTAAATGGCTGGTTGCAGAACCAAAATGACTTCAGAAATAAGTGCTTACTGGTGTTATTTTGAGCAGTAGCTTGCTGTAGACTGTTCTAAATGCCAAAAGCTGTTAAATGTTATTGTGATTTTGTGGAGTGGACCCTGCATTAGGAAGAAATAGCTTTTGTGAAAAGTACCACTTACAGCTAGAAATATTTTTCAGCAAAAACAACTTCAAGCTTCGTTTAAATTGCAGACAGGTCTATGGCAATATGTTCAGAGAAACTCTTTGAATCCAGTGAAGTTCTTACAGCACAGGAGATGGTGAAGTCTGGAAAATAAATGTGATTGCTACAGCTTTTATCCTTATTTTATTTATTACTTTCTATTTTATTTAGGAGGTCAGCCCACTGAGAGTACATCTCACCAAAGTCCTGTCTACCTACATAAACCTTGATCTGCTCCAAAGTCCAAGTCTTATATTAAATATCCTGACAGAATTAGGGCCTTTCTGCTCCTTAAGAACACTGCAGTTAATAGTACTGGGCTCAATATTGAGCTAATTGAGACCTTAATTTTTTCTCCTGTTAAAATTATCACCACTGTCTATGTCATTGAAGCCAAAGCAGCAGCACAAAACCCCATGCAAGGCTTCCACACTTGGAGAGATGCAGTGAAGCAGCTTGATTTTCTCTTCTGTTCCAGCTTCTAGCTGCTAACAGCCAGGCAGGAGAGAACGGAAGGGACATCAACACGTAAAGGAATGTCCTGACCGGCAACCATTTCTGTGGGAAGTGGAATGGGATCACTGTTTCTGACACGTTGCTAATACTCTGACGTGTGATATCCCAGTTTCACACTCCGTTTACCTGTCTCTTGTACCTCTCTCTCCCTGTGACCTTTTCAAGGTTATTATGAATGCAGAGTATTTGTGCAAAGCCCCTAATTAATGACACACTGAATAGAACTAATGCTATGGCTCATGTTAATACCTGACAGGGTTGAGGTGGGTTGAGGCCCCAGTTCTTCCTCTCCCACAGGTATTCTGTCCGACTCTCTCCTGTCTCAGACTCATCTGCAAAATGGCATAGGAATCCTTGCTTGGCTGCTGAGGGGATGCAGATTTTCAGTACCTAAAATACACTTGCCTCAGTAGTGACACTCCTTTAATGCAAACCATCCTCATGAAAAAAGAAGCAACAGTATTTCAATCCCACAGAAAATGGAAGTGTCTGGAAATTATGCAAATAGTAATTATGTTGGGATTACTTTGGTAATCCTGTTCCATTGTATCAGAACCTGCAGGTGTCATGTCCACAGATGTCAAACAAACATCTGAAACTTCATAGATACAGAAGAATATTTCAAGAACTTGTGCCAGCATTATCAATAACATTATTTATTCTTTTCCTACAGCTTGAAGGGGAACTGGCACCATGTTTCTCGACCCCAGCAAATCTGGATCATGATGGATACTATAAATACATAGATGAAATGCTTCCATCTGAAAGTCCTGTACTATATGGACTGCACCCCAATGCTGACATGGGATTCTTGACAATAACATCAGATAATCTCTTCAGAACTCCTTTGGAAATGCAACCCATGTATACATGGGAGAGGGATCAGGCCAGTCTGTAGAGAAAGAGGTGAAGTTCTTCATCCAGTGTGCTGTCAGTGCTGTTAATGACAGGTGGAATACACATCTTACTGTGCTATTTCAGCAATAGACTTGATTTCTGGGGGGAAAAAAAAGGCATCAAATTAGAAAAGATCAGAAGAGTGTTAATGGTTGTGATAACGCACCAGCCTGGCTAAGGTGTACTGCACTAGGAAGACATTTGGACCAATTCTTCTACACGTTGAATTTAATGTGGAGCGAGAAACAAGGTATGGATTTATCTAATGCTTTTTTCTTGTATGCTTTTATAAGCAAGTACAGCAACAATAACTTACTTTAAAAAAGGCATTCCTGGTTGAACTGGTGGGTCTAGTCTTGACCTCTGTCCTTTGTTCCCATCTCCTGCGTGATAAAACCCCTTAGGGGAAGCTTTCCTACTCCTTCCCACTTGTGCCAAGCATAGGAAGTCCCTTCCAGCCTGCAATTCGGACTTTTTCTGCCGTGTGCACAGCACAGCCTATCAGGGGTGTGCAGGCTTTCCATGCCAAGAACAGCCCAAGCACAGGCTCTCCCACTGCTTCCCTTCCTGGGCACTTGATCTGAGCAGGAACCTTGTGGCTGCTCCAAGAGACTTCCCTTGCAAGCAGTAGCACAAGAGGAGGTTTTCAGGGAATTTTGGTTTTCTGGTAGTCTGAAGAAGTGAAATCTTACCAAGGAGGTCTGACCCTCTCTTAGCCTCAGCACCTCACCACAGAACCTGTAGTTTAGCAGGACAATGACATTAATACTCATAAACTATCAGATGCTGGGATAAAGGGACCAACCCTAATACAAGGATAAGCTTTGTCGCTTAATATGGAGTTAACTGGGACATTGTAGTTCTGTTCATAGTCAAGATACATCAGACATACAGATACATTAGTTTAGCCAAACTCATTCCAGAGGAATTTAAAAGGATGGGTTTTAAGCATGGAACATCACTGGTGCTGTGCTTAAGAGATTAAATGAGCAAAGGAGCTGGGAAGGAAAATGTAATCACAAATGTCAGCCAGTTCTGTTTTCAGATCTTGCCGTCTTCTGCATCTTCCTTTCTGGGTGTAGATCTGAGAAACTATGTCCAGATGCCCCAAAGCCTGGTATATGATGAGACTGAGCCTTCAGCTCCTTATCCTTACCAGAGTTAATTAAAGTCCCCTGTGACTGCCACTCTGGTTCTGCATCTCTCCATCCCTTTCTTTACTCCTTCCTCTTCCTCTGAGTACTTTTTTTTTCCCCCCTCTTAATCACTATCAGATCATGGAGGTTTTGCAGGAGGAAATGTGACAGCTCTACATGCAAGTAGCCAAACATTGCTTCATCTCCTGAGGGGAGATTGTGCTTTTCACGCTCAGTTCCCATCCACTTTAGGGAGTCTGGACTATAATATATGGCATTCATCATTAAGTCTGCCAAAGCTAGGGCTGAAACAGAGGCTGAGCTGCATTAATGTTGTGATTTCAATTCCTGCTCATTAGTACTGTTATGAATTGTTCTTCATTTATGTTCTGTCTCAGTTCCAGAGCAGGCCTGCAGGGAGAGAGGCTCTTTTTGGGGGAGACGTGTGTGCCTGTGCCTGTGCCTGTGCTATGTTTTGCCTAATGCCTGAGACAGCAAGGACTGTGGGCGGTGGAGGGGGTGATGGAAGCTATTAGGTACTAGAGAAACACAAAATATTGATAACACTTGACTGAAAATCAAGATAGTTCCAGGGTAAATCCTAGTAAGAGTAGTCATCCCAAGTCCAAGGACAATTAGTTAGTAGGCTTCAAGGGTCAATGTTACCTGAAAATGTAAAGCTAAATAGAACCTGCTAAGTGTTAATTGGATTGCAGTAATTCCTCTCAACACTGTTGCCAAAAAGACAGAAAAAGTGAGGAAAGGAGCATCTCTGTTTTTTATTTAAGAAAATGAGGTATTTGTGCTTTTCTGAAGAAATCAGACTTGAAAGTATAAGAGTTAGAAAGAGTTTATTGCTGGGATTTCTATTGGCTCTGTTGCATTGTCCCAGACAGGTTATGAATGTCCTGGATGACATTCTGGAGATGCTTCCTGAGAAGTTTAACATAGCAGAAATCATGCAGGAAGATTATTGCCTGGAGACCTTATGCTCCTGTTTGCCTCGAAGAGTCTAAGATGATGAACCTCTTCCTTTCAGGGATCCGTGGGTCTTTCAAACAGCTGAACCTCGGTCTGAAGGCAAATGACTTATTTATTAACAGTACTGTTGCTCTTCTATGTATTTCTGGGCTTTTTGTGGCTTTTTTGGAAATGAAAGAATCATTGTTCTTTATGTATGCTTTTTATTTTTCTCCAAAAGAGGAGTTGTTTTCTGCTCACATGGAAGTGCTGCAATGCACACTCTTCTGTGATGTCATGCCAGACACATGGACTAAACCAGCATATCCGTCCACACACAGCTTTGTCCACTGTAAGTACCCCACAGTGACAGGGTTTAGCTACTATGCACAGAGCTATTCCAGTACTTAAGCCCAGCAGCTTTGTTCCATTCATTTTTCTTCCAAATTTTGTCCTAATGAAAGTCAGTTTTCCTTTGAATTGGGTTTTGTAGAAATGCCAAGCACTTTGCTGAAGCAAAGGCTCTGTCACCTCCCTTTGTCCCAAGTACTGGGCATGTTCAGCATCTTGTGGGATTCCTTTCCCTTAGCCTGCCACCAGCAGTGGTTAGACATGGATGAAACAGGCATTGTTTCTGGAAATTATTCTGATACCTCATGGCAATGTATGCTGCATTATACCATTACTCAGAGCCTCTGTCAGACTCACTCATGTTCCTGATTTGCACTTTGCTATGGCTTATTGGAAGTTTAAATGTGCGAACGAAGATGACATCAGACAATTTGCATTTAAGAAGCCATCAGCTGTTAGCAAATTCTGGCAGTTTCTGAAGGTGTGTTAACATTACTCATGGTGATGTTCAGGTTTCTCCCTGAGACAGCAGGTTTTACAGGACTGAGCATACTCACATTCTCTGCTGCCAGCAACCCATTCCATGCTGATCACCTTCTACAACTGATTTCAGACATACTTACATCAGGGAAACAACAAATTCCACTGAAACAATTATCTTATACTGACATAAACTTATACTTTCTGGTGAGTTCAGCAATGTACTTTCTCTGTAGACAAAAGGACTCTTTACACTTGAAATCTGTAGTTTGTCTTAAAAAAGCAGTTCACATACAGTTAAGGCAGAAGCTGTTGATGCTTCTCTTTTAGGGTTACTGATTTTCTCATGTGGTGCCAAGCTGCCAGCAGTGATGAGGCTTTCCAGCTCGTTCCATCCTCAGTCCTTTCTGACAGGTCAGCAGTGATGGCTGTAGGGCACCAAGTATATGGTTTCAATGTCAGGCATTTTTCTTTAACTATTGGTGTTAGCTATGTTTGTGATGCTGTTTAGAGTTGATCACAGTTTAAAGAAAAAGATAAAAATCACCTTAACATCAGAATAACCATCTCCTGAAAGCAGGGGGAACAATCCAAACTTGTCTTCAGGCTACTAAGCAGTGTGAAGACAATGCAGCTAAGAAAATAAAAGCTTGAATTTTATAGTTTAAAAAAGGTTTAAGAGTGCAAGTTTTTCTACCATTATTATTTAACCAATTCAGTGCATATGTCATAGTACCATTCTGTTTTCTTCTATAACATAGTTACCAGGCTATGGAGAAAAATAAATCAGTCTCTTTGTGTAGTTGCTGCCACAGTAGGGAATGGAAAACCTTCAGCAGTGTAGTGAATAAGCAGTACATCCCATTTCTTGTCACAATCACAGTATATTAGCTGAGTTGGTTAGAGCATGGTGCTACTAACATCAAGGTTTGTGGATTCAATCCCCATCCGGATCATTTATTTAGGAGTTGGACTCGATGATCCTTGTTGGTCCCTTCCCACTCAGAATATTCTGTGAATCTGTGAATGTATCCTTGCATTTATTCTGAAAACCACAGTGGAACCACAGGAGTGCTTAGTAACAGTGTAGCTCAAATTCTGCATGTTCACTGAGATAAATGCTTCACTTGCCTAGCAGAAAGGTGGCCAAGAGCTCCTCACAAGACACTGGCTGGGCTGCCATCATTCTCTGGAGAAGGGCAGACCCCATGCAGTCTCAGGCTTGAGCATGACAGCCCAAGAGCGGTAGGTTGACAGTTCTGACATTAAAATTACTGTCTGGATATTGAATTATTGAAAGCACTTTTTTTTTAAAAGCTCTAATGCAGAGCAGGAACAACTGGCCTTTGGATAAGGTATGCTTGACTGCAGATATTACCAAAGAGACCAAAGAGGAGTATGGCCACCCAGCAAGGGAAGGAGCCTGTATCTGTGTGCTCTCCAGGGAAGGTAAGAAATAAACTGAAATTGCTTGATCTCCTAGTTGGGGGACTCTATCAGGTGGTGAAGTCGCATCAAGAGTTGCACTAAAGCGTTGTAAACCTATGAACAGCACCAAGAAGCTTAGGAATGGTGGTGGATTGTTGGCATGTGTCCTTGAGACTTTAAATTTCATACCAGCTTAGTATCCTAATCATTAAATAGACTTCCTGCATTTAAATAACTGTTAAGTGTGTCTGAACAAGGTCTGCATTGTAGTAAAGCAGCAACTCCAATGTAACTGAGATTCAGAAGCTTAAAGGCTATTCCAGAATCTATAAATTTCACAATAATGAATTTCTAGAATTTTTTTGCAGCTCTCAGAGGTGCAGAATAGGGTTAGTAGTTACCACATGTTGACAACCTGGACCAAGTAATCTACATAATTGCAATTAGAAAAAGAACCCCAACAACCTAACCCCCACAAAAAACCACCAACCAACCAACCAACCAACCAACCAAAACATCAAACCCACAAACAAACAAACAAAAAACACCACAAAAATTGTCTTTATCCTGTTTTTTTCTTCCACCTTGACCAATTCTAAATGAACAGATATAAAGAATTTTGAATGTTTTATTTGCTGGGTCATAATACTTATAGAGCTTTTGGGGAGGACATACCAAGAATAAAGGAAGTACTTGAGAACACCTGTATTGTGGGTCCCTTCCAACTCAGATTACTCTGTGATTCTGTGATTAGCATGAGGTATAATGACACAATTAGGTGGGCAAAGTGTAAGAATTAAAAGAGATTTTTTCATCTGAATTCTCAAGCAGTCAGTTATTGCAGTAACTGTAACAGGGTTGTAGGCTGTCCTGCATGGAAACTGTGTTCACCTTTTGAGCTGCAAACCCTCCTTTAACAACTTTCACATGATAAACATTGTACTTTGTTCTTTTGAATCTGTATCTATCTGTATCTTCCTGAGACTGAAGCGTCTAGTTTAGGAACAATTCAGGCCTGCTGTCAACACAAGATTTTAACTTCGAAAAGCTGTCAACTAAGTTACAGCTCATTAGAGAAAGGTGAGTGACTCCCAGAGGCAATTAGAGAAACACCATTGTTACTCATCCTCTTCACCAGACCCAAATATAATAAAAAGAAAGCAACTGTTTTGGAAGGGAGTTGCTACTACAGCAGGTAAACCCCAAGGGGAAAGTTAGGGTGGGGGAGTGGAGCAACGGCAAGGATGTAATTTGAATGTTGCTTTTTGAAATGGTGGCATCAATTTGTCAGAGGTATTTTTTAAGACATCTCTCAGTCCAAGGGCAATTGCGGTTCATTCCTTCTCTGGAGATGAAGGAAGTATCAAGGAACCAACCTTGTGAGTGCAGTTTGGGCTTGTGTTGGTGTTTCCATATATAAAATTTCCTGTCACTATAGTCTCTGCTTTTAGTAAAAGGGTATGTTGATGAAACCACAAGTCCAGATAGATGCTATGTACTCATTTCTGCATTCAAAGAGATGATGCACAGCAGGGCAATTAAATCCAAATCTAAATCAACCAAATCTAAAATCTACACTACATCTGTATGTTCAAATGTAGTCTCAGTTATTTAGCAACTGTTTAAACCCAAATGATTCTGGTCTTGCACTACAGAACACCATGTAAAGCATGTGCTGCAATTACTGCGGGCACCGCATGGGACATCCAGTGGGGCCCACAGAGGAAGCATGGTTCAGGAATTGACTTCAGCAATGCCAGCCATTTTTTTAAAGGCTATTCCAGTGGATCAAAGGGAAACTAAGAATGTTTTATTAATGTCTAGCTTATAAAAACAAAAGCAGGAGGACAACTTATGTTTTGACTTTCAATTTGAAAATCAAGAAGTCAGGTAAATGGATTCTGGCAGGAACAGCTTTACTCCTGGCAGTTTTGTACTAAGCCTTCAATAAAATGTGCTGCTTTCTCAATCTGCCTCATAGTTAAAGCAAAAGGAGATAAACATTTTTCACAGTCAGCTGGAGCAGGAGATTTGCCTCACAAAAACATAATCCTTAATGTAACACTTATGTGCTCTATGTTGTTATTTTCTCATCTGTCAATGTTGTGTTCATGTGTTTCTCCACATAATGATTATTGATCTCCAAGCACCATTACACCTGCTATGGGAAAGTAAATGGGAAACATCAGCATCGGGGTGTAATTTGACTCACAAAATACTCCTCTTTAGATCAGTTTTTATTCTCTCTACATAAAATGGGTATCTTACAAGAATTTTAACATACTTTAACATGCAATACAAATATGTTGCATTTAAACAAAGTTGTTTGAAAGCCTGGTTGTACAAATGAAAAAATATCTACATATGAACCATAAGTAAAAAACATTAATCCTGAACTCTAATTTCGACCAGTTACAACTGCTGGGTAGATGCTTCAGGCAGCAGGTGCACTACACAAAAGCTACTGGTGAGAAGTTTTGTAGGTTTTTTTTTACTGGGATGATTTTTTAATTTTTTTTTTTTTTAACACTCTTCTACTTTCATGTTTCAGTGAATAATTGCACTTTGGAATAAAATTTTTTTTAAAATCATCCTCCCACTGCTCGATTGCATCAGCTTTGGCTGGAATATAATGACATTCAGATAAAAATACCCTATCCTTCTTTGCAAGGATAAGTTCTATAAACTACAGGTGATGGAACAGGTTCAGAAAGCAGAGCTGGCAAAATGGATCTTTATGGTTGAGTTGGTAGACAAGGGTGTTTTGGTTTTTTTAAAGACAGGGATGCTTTGAAGGTAGTTGTTAAACACCCTTTCTGCAAACTTGCACAATTATATAAATAAAAATATTGCTCAAATTAACCAAGCTCTCCATCATGTGGTTGTGTAGCTCTATTAAAAATTAACCACTCAAGGTTCAAGAGTGCCATTTCACTTAACATATAGGTCTGTGCATGTAGATTTCTCTACCAAAACATTTTCCTGAGAGATCTTTTGCATAAGACCATAGCAATCAAAAAGTTCCCAATACAGAAATGAATATGCTATACACTACAATTCTATTTTATATAAAACATAGTAATAAAACTTTTGAAGTCAACAAAAGTTGTCAACATATTAACCAGTTGCAGGCACAGCTTGAGTTCAGTGTTCTCAATTGTCATCCGCCAGTTGTTTTTGTAAACTAGAAGATGTGAGAAAACAGTGTTAGTGTTTTAGGAAACTCAGGCTCCCCATAAATTTCTTACACTGAAGATGGTAACTTTCAAAACACTTCTATACACTTCAAACAACCAATAGGGATTTCAAAATAGGAAAAGGTCTTTCAATTTTTTAAGCAAATTAGTCTGTACACATACTATATACCTCACTTTGACAAAGCTGATTTCAGCCTAGGAAAAAATCTGAAATGCAATAAAATACTTTTGCGTAGCTGCAGGATTTGCCCCAGGACACAAGAAGTCAAATGTTATTTAAAGGGCTGTAACAGTTTGAAAACAAATGACCACAGGGCAGAAGTCTCACCTTTCCAGGTACTCCTTGACATTGTTGTAGCCGTAGAACTTGGCCAGGTGGATAAGCATGCCGGTGGCACAGCGCCCGTCCCGCCGGCGGCAGTAGCTGCAGTTGCACACCCCGCGACAAGGAGGACAGATCCAGGCCTGCAGGAGTGTGAACATGGGAGGGGGTTAAAAGCAAGTTATAAAAAATGTTATATTGGCCTTCCTGTTGCTCTGAGAAACATGAGTATGGCTGCCCTACTATGTGATTGTTCAGGGCGAGGTTTAAAAAGCCTCTATAAGCCAGTCAGCCAACTTTATTAACACTTTCCAAATTCTGCAGGACTAGAGAAATTATTCAGTGCTTGAATACTTCTTGCTTTTGAAGCCTCACGTTCTCTGATGTGCTCAGTACTGATTTTCAGACTGAAGTCATCTGTAATGCCTAACGATCATTTATTCTACGCTAGGCTGACTGTAGTCAACTCCCTAGAAAGAGATGGGTACCCACTCTGACGAGTTCCTTCGGCTCTCTCTGCCTGCTGGTACAGCACAATTCCTGGGACTGAATTAGCCAGCTGGTACGTGAAGTTAGGCATCTCCAAGCTGCTCAGCAACTGCACATAAAAGCACAGGAGCTAACAGAGCAGCCACTGCCACACTGGGCCAGCACATCAGAGCCACTGGTTAGCGCTACAGATCTGCTCTTGGCAAAAAAGTTTGGACATCATGTTACCATGAGCATATTCTTATCATCACTGATTACTAACAAAACTGTATTCATTACACTTTCACTCCAGGCTCAAGAATGATACCTACTGGATCAAGCAGAGCTGACTTCACATCTTCACCGTATCGATTTCGCAGACATGGTCCACAAAACTGGCCCCGTACTCCTCCACAGCCCTGGTTGCGACAGATTGTCTTTGTATCAGTTGTCTTTTGTCGACACTGGTGGCAAGTACTACCCTAAAGGTGGGAAGGAAGAGAAAAACATATGTATGAACGACATCTTAAATGCTCACTGATGAACTTGCCTAATAATCAGCACAAACTTCAAACCAAAGTCAAATGAAACAATGAACAGCAAGTTCTGTTGTTATGATAACTCATATAGCAATGCTAGGAATTTTACAGAGATGGTGCCCAGTTTCAGTTGCATTAGAAGTCTCAAGTTACATAAACCTCATGTCACAGTTCTGGTCCATCCTCCTCTCTAGGAAAAACCTATAACTATTGAGCAAGTGATCTTGTGACTCATCTGTGAAGCATGAAATACATGGTAAGCTGATCTTTATGATAATCAATAATAGCCAAATCCAGTGAAAGCAAGGAAGGAGGAGTTCCATTAAGAACTTTGGAAACTACACAACCTGTACAGAAATGTCATTTACAGGGGTACAAAGAACAGCAGGGATCACTATTATTTAATGGTACACCACCACATTTTTATTAGAGAGCGAGAGAAAATGGATGCCAACTCTTACCAGTGGCAAGTAATAGCTATAGCAAACGTCACAATAGCTCTGTGGCACAAAACCACTTCTTTTCAGAGGCAAAAAGCCAGTGGGGAGTATCAGTCACCACAGCCAAGCCCACAGAAGTCTGGCAAAGCTTTCGAAGCTTATGTGACATAATGAGGAGCTGCACTCCCCAGAGTCTCAGGAAGGGACACCTATTAGCAAACATCAGTGAAACAGTGAGAGACTTTTCCTTTCAAGCACACAGACACACTGAAGAATATGGCAACCACTTACTAGAACTTTGTCATAGATTTTGTCTCTAACAGTGATTGCGATGTTGTCCAAGTCCTCCTCCGTTATATCTTCCACTGGACGATGAGATGAATACTTTGATGATCTCCTTCTTTTGCGTACTCCACAATCCCCCTGCTAAACAAACTCATCTCAGTACCTTTTGTCTGGTGTCATGAAGCCTCTGTCACCACACTTGGTGACAAATTCCTTCATTTACAACGTGTATGCTGTCCAGAGCTGGTGGACTACAGACTCATGCACCACTGGAAGAACAGGGAATAGTTTCCAAATCATCACTGCCTCTTTCTCTCCCTCTCCTCCATAATCTTTTCTCTACTACACTTTTTATTCATTTTATTTAATTCTTTTCCATCACTACTACTTCTGTTTGCACAAATCCCTGACATGTTTTACTGCTAATTTTTCTTGGCATTCCCTGCACTTCTCCACTGTAACTCTTCATACTCCATTTCTTCCCCCTCAAAATAAGAAACTATCATCATCTGCATTCCCATGCTTTCCTCCTTCAATCTTCTTGCATATTTGCTAATTGTTTTCTCCAATGACAATCTCTAATGTCCTGCAAAAAAACCTTTACTGAAATTCTAGTAATACCCAGCCCTTTCTTAGTATCCTGTTTGTTATTTGGAAGAGAGTACCCCACTCATGATTCAGTGATCTTTTTTCCTTGTAAATATCATTCTCTTTGACCCCTATTCATGAATAAATCTCATCTGATTCTTAGCCTTTCCCATACCTTTCTCTGAAGACCTTATTTGTCCTTCACTCTAGGTCAGTCCTGTTCTGTCCAAAACAGTAATTTACCAGTCCAGGTTCTCATTTGGTGCTACCCCTCTTCTTCTAATAGCCAAGTTCCCTCTATAATGCTTCAACTATGCCCAGCACCTGTTCCTACAAGCAGAGCTTGTAGGAAGCCTGTAAGGATTCAAACTTAGAGTCCTCCTCATAAGGGCTATACAGAAAATATAAGCAAGACAAATGACCACCATAAGTTAGGAAAAAAATCAGATTTTTAAAAATAGGGAAGAGTAAAACCTGCAACTTTACAATGGCTAGCCTGTACATTAGCAGTTTGCTGGTGCAGATTCCCTTAATTCTTTCTGAGTTCAGCCATAAAACTCATATCTTCCTTCTGCTATTTCCAGAGAAGGATTTTTGCCTTCTTTTTCTGAGTCTTAGTAACAGAGAAGATCTGCTTTGCCACCTCCATCACCCCACTGTCTTGCCCCTCCAAGGCCTTCTACATTAAAGGCTCTAGTAATTTTCAGATGAAGAATAAATAACAGACCATAAGTAAACTGCCTTGTTATACTTGAATAACACTGGTCACAAATAGAGCCCACTTAACAGGTGAAAGATGAGACAGAAAGGCCTGGAGACAACTTCTTCTGTAGCTAATCCCAACCAAAGATTTTCAATAACTTTGTGTAGGATATGACATGTGGTCTGAGTGCTGGCCAACAATTTAAATGTTTCCTCATTCCTGACTACTGGAGATATCAAAATCTGGCAAATACCACACTGAGTCTCTTCAAGAGGTTTTGTTGTCTATAGCTACGGATGTGTTCTGCAAATTTAACAGCCGACACAGTAAATTTTTCCAAGGCAAATTTTTCTGGTGGACGAGCAGTTCTGGTTGGGTTCATTCGACGTGTTATCTGGCCTTCAGAAAATGTTCTCCTTGGGGTTTTTTTCTGTTTCTAGAAAGAGAAGAAATTCCAGTAACTGTCTTTTCAGTTGTGTTTGTAGCGTTAAACACTATGAACAATCTGAAAATGTCTGTACCACACTTGTACTATCATGAATTGATCTGCTGTTCTCCCACTCCTTATCTGTTAAGTCAAACCCCATTAATTATATTCCCTACACACTATACCTTTTTGCTACTTTTAAAACACCACATCTTCACATCAAATTCCATTCCAATTAACATCACAGACCTATACCAAAATGTAACACGTGGTATATTAAGGTTGAAGCTAGTTCTCACTGTTCTTTGGTCACTAAATATTCAGATTTTCCCACAATCTGAATACACAATCGAGGAACACTGAGGAATACACAATTTGGGGAACCAGCTGAATTCTAGTTAATTTTCTTTTAAACTTTTTAAACTGAAAGGGCAGTAAGAAGCTGCTTCATTTAGTTCAAGATGCCTAATTTTGGAGATTCTTGGAGGCGCAAGATACCCTCTTCACATTGTCACACCTGCCAACTGCTGCATGACTGAATTCATGCAACAGAAGTCCTGCTTGGAAATCTACCAAAGACAGGGCCCTTCAATGTTTCCTCAAATCTTTTCAGTTTATAATATATGTGAAAAACTACAGAGAACTACGAAGGGTTGACACTCCTCTGCTTAAAGCTGAGAAAAGTCAGTTGAAAGAACTGTATCATTCCAGTTTGTGTTGAACAGTTCAACTTCATGAGCATAGCCCTATTGGGAAGTGTGGATTGTAGAAGAAAAGCCTACAAGAGGGAAATTATCAGGATCTAAACCCAAAGTACAGCAACTACTCTTCCTTATTCCCACATACAGACATTTGTCTAAGATCTCAACAATATTTCTGGATCAAAAATGATAAAGTAGCATTTCATCTTGGTCTTTGCATTTCTTCATAAATTACCTTATTAAATTCCATTTCCTCACAAAAATCTATACAAATGTGGTGAACAAAACCAAAGAAAACCAGAAAAAACTTGGTGAAAGTTTCCGAGAAAACACGTTAATCATAAGTCTAACAAAAATTGTTGTCACCACCAAGCAGTACCGGGAACTTACCGAGGGAGTCGAGGCAGGCGTTTTCACTGGGAACAGGTCCGGTATGGAATTCAGTTCTGCCAGCAGCTGGGCAAGCTGGAATCAAGTGATGTCACACTGAAAACTCATTGCAACTTGCAAAAAAAGTAACACCACCTACCATCCATTCTTCACATGCACTTCAAACTATAGCTAAACATGTGCATGAAACCTTTCTGGAAGCACTTAAATAAAGCGGGGCTCATAAAAGGGGTTCATTTACTCCTGAATGAGCAAAAACTCTGCCAACAATACTGACCTCATAGCTCCCACTAATTCTTACTGGGAATTACAGCTAGCCAGATTTACATAATATCTTCTCAAGACAGCACCAAAGTGATGCATTACAACATGGTAATGACTGATAACAAGAAATTCAGTTCATATGATAGGAAGGAGAAAAGAAAGACAGGATGCCAGAAGACAGTAAGATGTTTCCAGTGAGCTTTTACTGACTGCAGATACATCTGTGCTCTTTGCCAGGGAACTCAGCATCCCCTTAAGCAGTGCAGACACTGGGAACACACTCACTACAAAGTCATAGAGCAACTAAGCCCCACTGGCAGTTCCCCCACCGCATGCGTGTTCTGATGCATGTACAGCATCAGAAGCACTTCTACAGGATGATGATTTCTTGCACTGTGTATGAGACGTCTTGGAGGTACATTTCCACAGAAGCAGTGGCTGATAGGTACAAAAAAAACACTGACCTGTTCTGGAATTCCAGAATGAGGCCACCTTCTGAAAAGCCAGTGGTTGTGGGGATGAACCAAGCTGCCAGCTCTCTGAGACTGCCACAGCCATCAAGAGATTAAAAGCTGAATACAGTATTTCTCAGTAAATACTTCAGTGCAGCATTTATTAAGAGCTATTTAATGCCATTACAGTACTGTTTCCTAGGATGCCAGTGAATTTCACAGTGGTTGAACTGCAAGGAAGAGTGGAAGGTGAGAAGGACCAAGGAGCAGCAAGACCAACACAACAGCAATGGGGATACATGACAGATTAGAAACACAGGTACAATGCCAAAGCAAGTTTTTACATGGCAGTTGCAGGCCCACACACCAAGAGGTATTGCCTGAGCCCCAAGACTGCTTGGAAGCTGCAACTTTTCCTGAAACACAGTAAAACTGAAGGAGCTACTAAAGACTGAACATCAGTTCGGATTACATAGCAGCATGATAATTAAAGGGAGCTGGTGGCATGTTGGATAATAGAGGAAAAAACATTAGGAAACAATCAGTCGCTCTTTTCCGCACCTACACACACACACACACGTTCAGCAGTTATACAGTACAGCATTACTGTAAAAATCACATCCCACACAAATGAAAAATTACATTTATCATCTTCAGCAGCTTTTAGCTGACTTTCCAATCAGTAACTACAGCAGATCTGTCATACACAAAAAGTAGAAACACTATTGTGCAAACAACACCATAAACCACCTGAAAGGACCAGCTGGTTTTCTGACACGTTCTGAATATAAGGCTGTAAAATTTGGTCACTTTTAACTTTGTTCACGTCCACATTAAAAATGCTTAGTTCTACTCTGGTTTTAAACGTACCCAGGCTAGTCCTACTTGAGGTTATTTTAGGGGTAAATGTCTGAGTGCTGATAGTCCTCTAGGGTTTTCCCAGGTAGAAAAAATCACCATAAGATTTTCCCAGAGTTCCAGCACAGCACCAGCAGGGACCCTAAAATTCAAGTACTCTAAAGCTAAGTACTTGGATGTAAATATCAGAGAAGAAAACACTGCTCTTAAGTCTTACCATGGCTTTATTTTCTTTTATATTTATGGCTCTCTTAAGCAGTGCATCGGAACTTTCCTCCTGTGTTTCTTTAATGTCTTCTTCAGACTCTGAAGCAGAGCCCTCTGCTTTGTCTGACCGCCTGAGGCTTATTTCTTTTGAAAGAGGTGTGAGGGATTCACTGTCCTTTAGAGGTAAATCAGACAAAGCCTGTTCAGGCACTTTTTTCTCAGATGACTTTCTGGTGGGAAACTGTAAAGCAACACGAAGGCCAAAGCTTCTTTTCTTGGGGGAAACCTTCTTTGCCTCTTCCTCCTCTTCTTTCTCATTACCCAATAAATTATCATGTTCTTCATCACTCAAGTCTGACTCCACTGTCTAAAGGCAGAAAAAATACTGTGTTACATTACTGCCTCTGACACAAAGGTCATTTTAAAAGCGCTAGTTCTAGTCAGCAGTCTCTCCACCCAAAGGCACCATAATAGATTCACCTAAATTAACAAATTTTTGTAAGTTCACAGTATACAACTTCTTCCTGTGCAGAGATCAAGAAAACATCTACATATTATTGTCTGGGATACAGACATGGCTGTCTCCAGAGAAACAATCTTGCCCAGTACAGTCTACAAGCAGTGGAAGAAGCTCTCATTTCTAATATGTGATGCTACATTAAATAAAGCATTCTTTCTCTTTTAAGACAACACATTTAATTCAGCATGAAGGAAGAACATCACAGTGTATCAGAAAGATTCCTACTAGAACATGAGGTTTACACAGAAGAGACAGAAAAAAAAAGAAGTCAACATATACATTCACACGTAGGTGTGACTGCCTTTACCAGAACTTCTTTCTTGTTCACATGCACCTCGTTTGAAGCGAAGCCCTCAAACACTTCCGTTTCAGAGTCGGTGTCCTCAGTGAAAATCCTCCGCAGCTCTTCAGTGAGGTATCTGGACTGAAACCGGAGCCCCTGCGAAAATACCACTCATAGCTGTGAGAGAGACTCAGATACAGAGTATTCACACTGCCACAATAAACAGCTTTTTTGAGGGTCAAGACAGCACCAACTAGACAGCCTATTGTGAAGGTACTCTGCAGGCAAAGCCTGTCAAAAGAAACAAACAACAAGAAGACAACATTCAGAGTTTCAACACTGAGTTATTTTAACTCAGCAAGATTTTTCTTCTTATTTTTGAGGACAGGTCTTTAACTGAGCTACTTCTTGTGGGGGAAATTTTCTTCTTCACCTCTTCTTCCCCTTTTTCATTACTACCCAATAAAAATAAATTATCACTTTTCTTGTATGTAAATTATCATGTTCTTTTATATATTTTCTTCTGGATGTAAAAAAAAAAAGGCCTTGAATAGAAGAGAATACAAATGAGAGATGGGGTCTGCTCCTCATGCTGTTACACCATCACTGAACTGACTGATACCAACACAAATCCACAGAGCTTTGAACAGCCTAACATCCCTCCATCTTTCAACTTCTCAACTCTCTGTTTTTTTGGTGCAGTTTATCATTCACATGTGTTCTAGGATAGACAGCTCCTCAATTTCAGCCTATAGACCAGGAAGTAAAAAGATCTCATTAAAACACTCTTCATTATATGTCCATTACATCCCAATTAAACACAAGGATTTACTAAATAGAAATGTATTTCCATACTCCCAAAAAGAACTAGTAGAAAGCCATCTATTCAACTCATTCCTGTTAATCTCCTGAAAGACTTATTCCTGGTAGGAATATAACCCATGCTCACAACACACCTGCCTCTTGAAAGTCAGCAACATATAAGTTTGTTTCCCCAATTTTCCTCTGTTATTTCTTCCTCCCACACAAGAAACAAAAACGACCTTTAATACAATGCATTTGCTAAATATCTTTATTCTTTCTTTCAATTCCCTCCCTTCCCTGACTTTAATTACACACTTCTTTATTTTAAGATAATATCTGCTGAAAAAAAGATACAATAGATGAGTGGAAAAACTTAGAGGGGAATGGGAGGGGGGAACCACTGCATATGCTGTTTCTTTACACTTAAACATCTACAAATTATTATGGGTAATTGTAATGAGTTTTCTCTGAGGAAAATTACTTTATTCTTTTGTTGATAGCTGCAGTGCAGCTGCTTGAGAAAGGAACAAACACAATAGGGAAGTTACTTTAAAGTTAAATTGCTTTTCTTGGAGGAAACTGAAGTTCTTATGTATTCTCTGTTTTCATGAAATTCCACAATGATGGTTGGGGGGGGGAAATATGCTACTTGTTAGCTAAAGTACTAAAAATAACACACCTAGAGCTATGCTGTTCATCTATGAAGAACAGTCTACACCAGGTAAAATACACATCAGGGACACCCTATTGGAGACATTGTGGGAACTCGGCAGAAGTGCAGAGATTAGGGGAGCAGGACTGCAGAAAGCTCTGAGGAAAAGCAGACACACAGAGCTCACTAACTGTTACTCATTTGCACCTCAGCATCCAAGAGAACGCCTGACGCACTAACAGCCCATTTGCCACCCCAGCCGAGCAGCTACCTTGCCTCCTTTCTCAAGAACTGCTGAATTTGTCTGAACTTCCCATCATTTTGCCCCTCACACCAAAACCTTTTCATTTCCTGCACAAAAAGGACCAAGGGTCTTTTGCAGCAATAGTGGTGCTTGGCATCCGGAAAGCCGGAAGATGCTCATCCTGATGCAGGGCCCCGACGTGCAAGGACTGCAGATTATGCTACAGTTGGATGGAACTCAGGATATTTTTATTGCATCATTTAGTGGTAAGGGAGTTAAATTCAATACTGATCAAGATTTAAAATAATTCTCATCCCAAGGGAAACACAGGAACGGTAAGGAAGGTTGCAGTGCCAGCTGTAAATCTGGAACAAGTCTCACTGGAATTCTCAGCAATGCATGTTAAACTAACAGTACCTTGCTCTGCCACAGCATTTTTCATCAGAGGATTTTAAAATGCTTTGCAGAAGAGATCATTATCATAAACTCAATTTCACAAGTTGGGAAATCAAGGGAGAGGAAAGTACAGTCAGGTGTCTGCAGTCCCCAAGCACGCAGAAGCAGCAGCTCCCACATAAGGCTTCCCCTCCATCACCTCTCCCCACTCACCCTTCTTGATGCTCCCCACAAAGACACAAATGCAAGAACAAGTTACCTCCTGGTTTTCTAAGGTTACCAGTACAGCTGTCTAGCAACAAGATTACAAACCAATTTAGAGCCCAGTAGATTTGATTACATTTTAGACACTATCTTTCTCCATAGCACAGACCGTGACTCTATCCCCAAAAGGTTTCTGGACTCTCCTGGGGTAACTTGCTTGTAACAGCTCAGAAACAATACATAGTTGTACAAGCCTTATTCTGTCTTTTACTTTGGCTAACACTAATCACCTTTCTTGTCATCAGCACCTCTTAACCAGGTACTAACCTGATGGACTAGGAAAACAGAAGAAAAAAAAATTTCCGTTTTCTTAGTATTGAAAGAGGGACCTTTGCAAGAGCACAAATGACAAAGATGTCTTATAACATCACATTAGCCCATGGCTATCAAGTATGTAATTCTAAGTTTCTAAAAGACTATAAACCAAATTTTTTGCCACCCAAGACAGCGCACCAGTTCTATTCTTTTGTTGTGAATTCAGCTGGTATCTTCAGCTACCAAATTAGAGAAGAAAAAATATCAAATCATGTCTTGATCCAAGCTACTTCACCATCAAGAGAGCAAAGAACCAGCATATCTCACTATTGCAGCAGGAGCTGATGGTTTCTCTGGGTCACCACTATTAAAACACGATTTTAGTGCAGAGATAGCACGGAGAAATTTCTGGAAGAAATACCTTGAAGTCTACATACTCACAAATGCCCATCTAATATCACGTATTTGCACTATCTTATGTATCTAGCAACATCTTTCCAGGATGGTAATTCTCTTTTTCCTGTTTGCTACACTTACCCATTTCACTTAAACTCACCTTCCAGTGAAACCCATTTTCTTTTTTATGCTATGAAGGAGTTTTCAAAGGCAACCATTAAACCCTAACAAGGATACTAAGTTTGTTTACATGTATTTTTAACATGGGGACTGCAAATTATGGTTTATGATGCAAGTTATAATTCACGCAGTTTTGACACAGGCTCAGAGTACTACTGCATCCCAAGAGCATAACTGGACTATGACAATCTGTTCCTACCTCTTTTCCAGACTCCGGGGAATCAAAACTAGCATAGTTGTTCTCTGACAAGAAGCTCTGTTTGGAAGTATCATCTTGGAACCCTGGAAAATCTTCACTGTCACTGGGGGCATTGAAAATGTTGGCCACATCCTTGGGTATCTGTTTCTGATTCAAAATAAGACAGAAAATATGAGTCACACACACCTACTTAACAGGAAAACTCAAACTGGCAACAGCATAACTTATTTTTATATTCCTATGCAAGTACAAATCTGTACCACAAAATATGCTATGTGTAAATTGTACCTGATTTAGCTAAACTCCAGGAAAAATCTGTACAGACTGTTTTAATCCCTGAATACAGATTCAGGATCTGGGATTAGGGAGAGGATAGGATACACGGGATGTACAACTCCACAGGAAAATACAGAGACATAAAAATACATGTGTGCCTCATCTTTGCAAGCAGGAGCTCAGGGCACCTTTTTCATAGGGAAACCCACCACCCCTCCTGCTCCTTCAGGACAATGATGGCTCAGAGATGAGGAACATAACTTCATATATAACACAATGCTAAAGTACAAAGAAACCTTACCGTTAGATCCCACAGTACCATAATGGATTTTAGCAGACATGTAGCTAACTTCAAAAATAAACCCAATGCAACTCATTCTCTTTGGTCAGTACTGTCACAGAGATTTTCCTGCGACACTTGGTAAGAAAGTGAAAACGTGTTAACCAAGAACACTTCTTTGCTAGAAGCCCGTGACACGGCCCACCAGGAGAGGAGGAAGCACAGCCAAGGGCAGACAGCAGCCTTCCCAAGGTGACCAAGGTCACAGCTTCAGAGCTCAAGAAGTCCAGTCCCAGCCCAGGAGACTCATAACACCACACCCAACCATTCCACTGGGCCACATGCTTCACACCAAACACTTCAGATAAGCCTCTTCATGTACCAGGATAGTAAGGTAGCCTTCAGACAGTTCCCACGTGGGCTGCTTTAGGATATGGTGTGTGTAAAGACAGGATGAACAAGATCAAGCCTTAAAAACCAAAGAAGAAGGCATTTTTCCAAGTTTCAGAACACATTATTACACATCCCAGTATCACCTGTAAAACCATTCTGCTAGTCACACAAATGCTCAGGGAGAAAAGCGTCTGCATTCCTCACCAGCACCCGGGCACTCAGCTCCTACATCCCCTGGACCACATACACACCTCACACACACCACTCTAAGTTGAAACAAGCCTCTCTGCTGTTTGCTAAAGCCACATACAGACTTCTCACTCCTCTCATTAACTCTCAGGAACGTGAGATCAATGACTGCCTGGTCAGAGGCCAAGTCCTCATCTGAAAGTGCTGTTATCCAGCCCTGAATATTCAACAGTACACCTCAGAGACAAAGTTCAGAACTGAGAGCAGACTGCTGTTTTCCACTGTCACAGAAAACCAAGGTTGGCCATACATGGCCCCATACAATTACTCTTTTTTTTAATTTTTTTTCATTTACTTGTGCCAAGGCAAATGACCCAAAGGAGGCTCATTCTCCAAAAGTAATGTTGCTGAAATGTTCCACTTCCATTAAAAGAGCAAGCAGTACCTTCAGCGAAGCATCACTCTCTGAAATAAGCTACAGTAAAGGGTGAACATGAGCCTAATTTTATTCTTGTTCTTTTACAAAGCTGATGTAGGCTGATGCAAAATCAACTTACTGTTGCTCAAGCAAAAGTAGAATTCACCTCTGAAAAACTGACCTTCTCAGGCCTATAATGGCATGACACAATGCACAGCTGCTAAAGCCATGCTGTCTATATCCAAATCCCTTCGGATATTCCCTCACTCCCACCTCCTACAGTGAACATCCAGAATCCACTTCTGTTGCTGTGACAGAATTCACTCACTACAGAGCAGTGTTAAAAATGAAGCATTATGCATTTTAATCGAAAAACATACAAGGAGCTGAGAGCCTTGCTGCTATGAATAAATTGCTTCCAGGAGCTACTGCATTAGTTCTTGTGCTAATGTACAGCAGAGTTAGCCACTGCTGTGATTACTGTATGCCTGATTTCTTCATCTATTGCTTCTGCATCTGCACCAGGAGTCATTACGGCACTGTAATTACTGATTTTGAACAATAATGAAAAAAATTCTTTCCTAGTAGAAGTCTTTTTTTATCTTTTTGCATTCCCAAATTCTAAGGTACTGGTACTGATCTAAGTAACTTACTGAAGAACTTCAAGGATTTTTAGTTTGTGACTTGCTCCCCATAGCCTGACTACAAAAAATCTCAGTTTGGTCACTGATGAGTCCCCATTTTACCAGAAGGGCTTACGTTAATAACAGACAACACCTGACACATACAAGATGGGCATACTCCAGAAGTTTAGAAAGGGAAGTCTCATGATGAATCTTGATTAGCAACACTGTTTCTACACCTGAAATCATGTATTTCTACATCTGAAATCGTAAGCCAAGTTTATTTCCAGAAAATGTCCACTGACATCAAAGACAAGCTTGCAGCAAACATCTCTATCATGAAGGGTTCATTCACTGTCATTTACTGTGTAGTTCTGGAAGCCACAGACATTACCATCTTCAACTTTCAATTAAAATACATTCTGAAACTGATTTACAATCAGCATCAAAGCCTAGAATTTCAACTCTTGTCAACAAATATACACCAAGATAGAAAACACATATTTATCTAAACAGAAATGTCAAAATGTTAATCTATCCAAAATACCTGTAAGACATAGGCACTCCAGGAGAGGATCTTTTTGCCACTAAACCCCTAAAAAAGTCATGAAGGCAGAGATGTGAGGAACATTCCAAGCTTGCTCAGGGAAAATATTTCAACAAGAATAGACCACAATGGACTGCTGAAATGATGTAGGTGTGAGAAATACTGTCTTTTAAAGATGCCTGTTACAAAGGCTAAACACCAAAAGTCTGGTAAAGGCTCGAAATAATTCACAGCTCCTGAAAAAGTCTGTCTTCTTTCTAGTAGGAAATTTTATATCTATTGAAAGTATTTATTTTGGCACATAAAACACACTTAGTTGTTTAAAACCCCCACAAAGTAATTCTCAAAAGCATCAGGAAACCTTCCCCACTACAGATGGCACACAATGTTTCTGCAGTAGTCCAAAGCTCAAGATATCCACATCTCGCAGGTTTTCCTTCTCTAAATTAGTCAAAACACCACCATTACACCCAAGAGCATACTCAGAAGTGCTGGGCTGTATGGAGATCCCATTCCCACAGAACCAGGGGCAGGCAGCTTGCATGTGCCTGTGGAGGCTGGCAGGTCTGTCACCAAGGGCCGAGGCTGACAGAGGCTGGTAGGGTTGTCAAAACTGTTTCAGTCACATGAGCTATTCGAAAAGTAAGGCACTCAAGGTCCCCAGCAGTCACAAGAACATTTTTCCAAGCGCTATCCCCATGAATTCCTTGGGGAAAATTTGGAAAAAAAGAAAAATCTGAGGTAAGCTGTTTTACTATCCACATCAAGAGGAAGAATTTCATGTTTCAATTGAAAAAGCAACTTTCCTGACATCAGAGCCAGAAAAGATGCAACTTTCCCTGTAGGCTGTGAGGAGAGAATGCTTGCCTGCATGCACACCCATGGATTTGGTGGGAAGCATGTTATCTCTACACCACTGACAACCATTTTTTTAAGAGTTATTTGCACACATCACTTTCCCTGCCAATTGTCACACTAGCACATTCTTCTTCAACAGTGATGTATCAGGAGAACCTACAGCATGAGAAAGCAGGGCTAGATGTAATTCTCTATTTTTGCTCCTACCATGGAAAAAAAAAACAAACAATTGGGCTGTGTTTCCTTAATTCAATTTAGCAAAACGTATGGGCATTCCTACTCAAAGCAGACAACACGCAAGTTCAGTCATGTTCAAACTCATTCAAACTGAAATAACTGAAGTCCAATCCCAAGCAGATACACAAACCAAACCTGTGCAAAGTCACACCTTCACCACATGCTGGAAAACCTCTTGACTTGTCCCACGCTGGGTACAGAAGCAAGCCTAAGGCACACCACCCAAGCGTTCCAGGCACTGCATTTGGCTCGTACCTCAAAGGAACAACTGAACAGGGAAGCACTCCAAGGCTGACAATTGTGGGCAGCGCTACAAGAATAGAGGGGCCCAGTCAGAATGTCAATAGGTGCCAAACCAATAAACCAAAACTATTTAGGAGTCAAGATCCTGGTTTTTCCACTGGAGTCATAAAGGCAAACTTTATGGAGTCATAAAGGCAAATGCTAAAAGCTTAATTTTAAGCATCATACAAATGTGTGAAAGACATGGGAGGCATAGAGATGCAAAGTCCCATTTTGCAGTGCAAAACAATCACACAGACTGGATGCATGGTCAACAGGACTGTCAACCACACAATCAGCCTGAGGCTCATGGGCATCAACAAAATCTACGAAGGCAAGGAAGATGTCACATAACGTCCAGAATTTCTCAACAGCATTAAAGCACAAGAACCTGAAATCCCCTGAACAGTGAAGTGTATTCCTGGCACGAGTGGCAGGAGGCTGAAAGGCAAGGAAGTGTTCTGAAAAAAGAAGGAACAACTGATACTATGAGCAATCATCACCCACTTTTATGATCTTTGCAGGAATAATTTGATTCTACTGAAGGTGAACACGGATTATGCCTAAGTCTTTAATCTGTCGCAGCAACAACTCCTGGGACTTTCAGGGTGTCCCCTCAAAAGTTCTGGCAATTTTCACACCAGTAAACCTATTGCTAAATCCAAATGATTCCATGAAATTTTGGTAAATTCTGCTATTTTCAGAACAGCAGAATACGGTTTCTATATTGTCTTATTTAAACTGATAATAAGCTAATGCCCATAAAGCTACTTTATCCTAAAATAAGGAAAGCCCAAGAACCATAATCACATGACAAATAATTTAAAATGTCACCTTCCATAGGCAATACGTTCCTGAAAACTATTTCCTGCTCTTCATAAATGCTGGTAGTACTGTGAATATCACCATGGCAGCATATGAACACAACCCAAACACTGTCAACTGCTACTATTTCCTCCTTTGCACCACCTAATCTCTCACCAATCCAAACAGTTGTAACAGCTATTCCTGAATTAATTCTGCATAATTCAAGAGTATCCTTTTCATCTATGGTGACGCCTAATTACTGTCGAAGCCCCAGCACTCCAAGGAAAACACTTTTGTACAATACCACAGGCATGTAATGCATCCTCGCTTTGTGCCGGGGCTGATCGAGTCCAGGACTAGAGTTCAGGCCTTCTGGGTACACGCACCTTGTCACAGCCAGCACCCCTTTAACAAGCTGTGTGTACTGAAACTGCTGTGCCAGGACCTGGTAAATCAGACCCTGGGACAGGAAATGGAACTGCAGGTCTTGAAACTCAAAACAATTTTGTACTGTTGACTTCTTTGGCGATTGTTTTCAAATGGGGGCATGTACTCACAAAGCTGATCTGCCTGTCAGAAGAGAATCCATGAACCTTCACCACCACATCCCTCTGGCCCAGCAGGACTGAACTCACTGCTCACCGGTGTATCACAAAGACAAGGCAGAGCCAGCAAAAGGCTGTGCTCAGACAAATTCCCATGAGAAACAGGAAAGCACCAAGAACAGATCCTGTCCTTCTCCCCTTTGCTGAGTCTTAAAAGAAACATGATGTGCAGCCTTTTAGCTGTGCACCAGAAAGGGAAGTAGCAGATCATAAGTCTTGTGTTACAGCACCAGAGGTGAGAAGTAAGTGTCATTTGTGTCTATTGTCAAACAGGGTTCTCCCAAATTGTTTTACAGCGCCCTTATCTTCACACTGCCAGTGGAGGGCCTGAGGTCATACAGAGGTGGAAGGTTTACAAAGTCTCTGAGAGGACAGAGGTTCTACTAAATATACTAATGTCTCTGTAACACTCCAGTTCCACAGAAATCCATGTAAAGTTCTAACTTTCCCTCGCCAAGAGCTGAATGTGATGCTGAATTTCTCCTCGCTTCTTTCCACCACCTGGGAAGCTCACCATGACTTAAAGAGAGTCAATTTCGACTACATATAAGGAGAATGGTAAAACACTGGAACAGGTTGTCTAGAAAGCTGGTGGATGTTCCATCCCTGGAAACATTCAAGGTCAGGCTGGATGGGACTCTGAGCAACCTGATCTGGTTTAAGATGGCACTGCTGTTTCGGGATGCTTGACTAGAGGAGGTCCCTTCCAATTCAAAGTATTCTACAATTCTATAGCCATACCACCTCCTAAGATGTGAAGCACACAATCAGCCTGATGCCTCCAAGCATGCGCCGCCAGGCTTGGACCAGACCACAGCCGATGAAAGCATGCCTCTCAGGCGACTCAAATATGTGTCTGCGCTGGCATCGGGCGTTTCACAATACAAAAAAAAAAACAACACAAAAAGCGGCCAGAATTTAAAATAAATAAATGCAGTATCTATTTCCAAAGTGCCAGGCTCACAACTAATTAGTTAACAAAGCTCCTCCCCGTCAGCCTTCACTAGAGCCGCTACAAGTCCCAGCACCGCTGCAGCTGCCCCACGCCACTGCTCAGTGCCTCAGGGCCGCCCCGAGGGCGGTTGCTATCCCGTTCCCGGCCTTTTACAAGCGCGGAGCCGCCGCGCCACGTGGATGGCGCCCGGCGGGCCCGCGGGCCGCCCGCTGCCCCGCACAGCGCGCCGCGGCCG
>VZTJ01004274.1:436290-496754 GCA_013397795.1 Orthonyx spaldingii
GGTGGAGCCGCCCGGCAGCGGCGGGAAAGCGGGTGGGGGGACGGGGCACCCCGTGTGGCCGGCCTGGGGATGGGCCGCTGCTGTCCGGATGCTGCTGCGGGGCCCTTGGGCACCCAGCATCGTCCGCTCCTTCCTGCACACTCCTCGCTGTTCGTCTGAAAGGGGCAGGCTTTCATCGTCCAAACAACTTTAAATGTTTATTTGCGCAATACAAGTGAAAGGAGTAAGATGAATGTGTCTTTACAAGCAGACCATGTGAATCTGCTTGTAGATAGGGCTGGGAGCTTAGAGATAGGGAAGTAACAGAAGAAAACTCTCAGTTCTAGAAGATGTTACTGATGCCGGAAAAGATAGGCTAGAAATAAAACGCCATAGACTGATACCTATAGAGCAGGTATTTCCAGCAGCGCTGCTAGTGAGGGGGACTTCTCTACCCAACTCACTCACCCTTGTCAAGGGTTTTGGTTTATTTATGCAGTAATATCGTTATGTCATTATAACATCATCATATACATGCCAGAACTAATTTACATATTGTTATGTCCTGGTTAAAAACAGTTCTTCTGCACTGTGCTTGTGCTTCCTCAATTTAGGTGGTCTTGAGGGGTCTTCTTCAATAAAGGCTCAAGGTCTTTTTCGTATCTGAACTTCTCAACTTTGTCTTTGGAGCATGCGCAGTTATGGTGGTCCTTGGTCTTTTTGGATCTAACCAGTTTAAATTCTTTATTTTGTAGTTAATTGGCTTTGCATTTGCCAAGTTCTCATTAGTACATCTTGCTGCTTCACAATATAGCTATGCTTGTCTATTTTGAAGTTACACATCTGGTAAGTTTTTGTTTATTTAGGCATTAATTAACTAGTTAACCACAAACTAGTTATTACATTGTATGAGAAGTAATGATTCAGGTTATATAGGTGTAAAAAGTTATGTTTCATGTTATATTGGTATTTTATAACTCAAACTATACAAGCATTTTGTAACTTTCACCCAAGTTATATATGTATCATTACTAATCAACAGGGATTGTTGCTCAGCCAAGGCCATGTTAAGTTCCTGAATCTAGAGAAAAAGAACAAAGACTTAATAGAATGATGAATAGGCTTTTTTCTTTCATGTAACAAAAGGTGGGGTGCATATTAGAAAGGGGCATAGAATAGGCGATTCATGAAGTCTGTACCTTCTGAGTACCTCAGGCCAATGGAGAAAGGAAGAGGGTGTTGCAGCCAGGAATTAGGAAAAAAGAGGATTGCATCCCCCAACAATTCGAGAGACCCCATGGGAAATGCCCATGGCCTCTACCTTTATTCAAATAAAGTTACAGGACTCCTCTGTCTCCTTTTTGGACATAAACCTCTGGTGTTTGTGGATTAATTTTCCTGACACAAGCGAGACGTGTAAGCCTCTTGAAAACCTCTGAAAAAAAAGGGGGGAAAAAGGGAGGAATGCAGATGATGTCACTTTTGAACCATAAAATTGTTAAGTCTAACCATTAATTCAGCACTGCATATTCACCACTAAGCCATGTCCCCAAGTGCCACATCCATATGATTTCTGAACACTTTGAGGGATGGTGAGTCCACCACTTCCCTGGATAGCCTGTTCCAATGCCTGACCACCTTTTAGGTAAAGAAACCATCCCTGGCAGAATCTCAGGCCATTTCCTCTTGTCCTACTGCTTGTTCCTTGGGAGAAGAGATGGACCCCTATCTCATTACAACCTCCTTTCAGGCAGTTGTAGAAAGTAATAAGGTGTCCCCTGAGCCATCTTTTCTTCAGGCTAAACAGCACTCAGCTGCATCTCATCAGACTTGTGCTCCAGGTCCTTCACCAGACCCTTCACCAGCTCATCTGACCTTCTCTGGACACTCTCCAGCATCTCAGTGTCTTTCTTGTAGTGAGGAGTCCAAAACTGAAAACAGGACTCAGGGTGTGACCTCACCAGTGCCAAGTACAGGTGGACTTTGTATGCATTCCCCAGCTTCCCAAGTCAACAGCCTTTGACTTCACTGTGAAAGTGAAATCTAAAGGTGAAAGGGATGGGAAGCAGAGCTGGTTCCTTGAAACAGCAAGTCAACAGTTCAAATTTCAACATATCACAAATGATAGAAAGTAAATCTAATCAAAGAAATTTAATTGGGAAAAAATGGGAATATATCAGATTTTAAAGCGCTTTTCCTCCAAGCAAGTTCCTAGTTCATCATATTTTCCACTGTGCAGCTAGTAGAAAGAAAGATGAACCCAAAACCAGGCAAACTATTTTTTCTAGTTTCCTCTAAATAACCTGTATTCCTCAATGGAGAGGTTTAATATTTATTAAAAACTTAACAACATTTTACATGTCCCTTTTCAATCAAGGGAGTTGTTACTAGATTAGGTACTTTGTGTTATGATTACCCCATAATTCAGTGAAAAAAGCTACCCTTTGAGCAGAGAGGTACTCCCAAAGATATCTGGGTGGGGTGGAGGTCTGTACTCAGCTTCCCCCATCCCACTGGCACTGTGAATCTTCCCTTGCCTAATGTAATGTGAAGCAGGTCCAGCAGAAAACTGCTGAGATGGTGTTTTCCTGATGCAACCTTGTTGATAGAAGGGTACACCTTTGGGTATGGTGGCAGTTACATTAACTCCCCTGATTAGAGCACATTTTATAAAGTTCTCTTCCCTTTTCCCGTTCTTGCATATGAATATTTCTCCCTTGAAGGGCTTCCTGAGAAGTGTTCTCTACCTTGCCAGCATGACACCCTCCCACCTCCTCTGATGGGGCTATTGCCATCATCCATCTCAAAAGGATGGCCTCTGCAGGTTGCTCAGAGGGAAAGAGTCCTCTGGGGATCAGCAGTGAAGTACCTCAGTGTTTGCAGTACCATAAAATAAAAGTGTCTTTGCCATTTTCCATATGGGATTCGAGAAAACAGAAGGACAATTGATGAGTACGTCTGAACTGGGAGATCTCAGGATAAGGTCTGAGGGTATGTTTCACACCCAGCTTTCTGTCTGGCAGGATGTGGAGCATCTTCCACAAGCCCTCTGCTCTGGATAGTTGGAGTAGAACAGCAAGAAATTCATTTGTCCATGTCATCTGGCTGAAATAAGCCCATAATAACTACCTTTTATAGTCTTTGAATTGATAAAAGCAAATCAGAGAAACCAACCGTGTTACTGTAGCTTACCTTCAAACACAATTGTGAATTGCCATGCTAAAAATAAATTCAAATTGTTTTGACTATTTCACTACCTTCTGAATGCCATAGACTTAAAAGCTTTATGTATTTTTTCATTTAGGGGAGAGCTTCCATAGACTTAAAAGCTTTATGTATTTTTTCATTTAGGGGAGAGCTTCAAAATGCACTGTGCAGTCTGCATACTATGATGTGTTCCCAGGTCTGACTAGGTATTTTAAATACTCCACTGTAAATATTGACTTAAAAGTTGGAGAAGAGTAACATTTTTTTGGAAAGTAAAGGACAGATGAGATGAGTTTTCCCCTCTCTCTACACAGCCACCCTAAAACATGGAAGAGCCTCTCCATGATGCTCAGTGTAACACATGGCAGACTACCCATTTATGTACTTCCAAGCCTTTATATGCCAACAATATGGAAGGTATTTGTTAGGAGAGAATGTGAGGGAAGTAGTTACATGCAAACAAAGAAGTATTTAGCCAAAGCAGGCCATTTAAACACTGGTTTGCATTGCAATATCCACTATTGAGGCATCTGCGGTTGTCACTCAGGGTGTGGAAACAAGAAGCTTTGGGCATGAGGTGAGGAGGAGGGAATTCAGTAGAAAACAAAATGTGGGAATTATGTATAATATCAGCAAAATTGAAATGCAGAGTTCTTAAAAGACAAAAGAATAAAGATCTCTTGTGCGATACATTCCTGAAAGACTTGTATGTTATGTATTCCACTGCTGACCCTGGGCTTGGTTATTTCACTTGTCCCCAACAGTCTACATTATGAAGCACTTCATTTGTTAAAAGCTGTCAAGATGCTATCTTGGATTGTGAACAACAGATTTGAAATGACTGTGTTGACCGTCCTGTGCTAAATTAGAGTGAATAAAATTGAATTCTCTCCCAATAGAGATGTGCAGCTATTACGCTGTTACAAATACATTAGGAACTGCCTGATATCTTCAGCTATTTTATGCAATTTGTTGCTTTGGTTTTGTTTCTCTTTTTTTTTCCCCTTTAACTTTCAACTTCATTTTGTACTTTCATAATCATTCTCCTTCTCAGCATTTCAAGCCCTTCTTGTCAGTTATTGCTCTTTATGTTGCTCTATTAGTAGTGTGGGGTTTTTTTTTTAAATTTCATTAGTTTAATTTTTCTGCAGCTGTACCTCAAATACTTCTCAGTGTGGATTTTCCATCACTGAATTCCTGCCCATTTTCATTACCTCTTGTCATATTATTTCAAAGTTCTTTTTTCTAACCCACAACAGTTTTTGTGTTATTGCCTTGCCAGTAGGATCTCATCATCTGCCCAGATGAGGTTCAGCTGAATTCCGAGTACTCTTCAACTTCAACCTTATATATTAAGCCTGAATTATTTTGCAGTGACTGGATCCAGAATAGTTGCTGACCTTGCTCATCATCTCATGAGAGTGTTGCTGATAATGTCTCAGTCCAGCTCTTCAGACTCAAAACTATACAGTGAAACTCATAACAATGAGCTCTGTCTTGGGCTCAGTATGACTATTATAATCAGACTATAACTTTCCAAACATAACAAATGTGTTCTGAATGCTGCACAAAATATGCATCAGGTATAGCAGATCCACCAGTTTATGGGATCCCCACTAACAACCTGATGCACAGTAAAATTACAGGACAGCAGCACCACCTCTCTAAAGTGGCCACATAAACAGAAAATTTGTTTCCAAGAGTTTCAAATTAACAAATACCACTCTAAGTTATAATTTTGGACTTTACTGCTGTGAATTTACCAAGCTGGATAAACATTAAAATCAACCCTTGCTCCTGAACTCTGCTTTCACCGCTCCCTCTAGCAGTCTTTAATTTGGAAGCCATTGTAATCACAACTGGGGGCTTTGCTCCCATCTTGCTGCCACCACGCTTCTCTGAGACCTGTCAAGCATTTTAAGTAGCATGCACTTTCCCACACTTCTCAATGAATGCTGACATACCTAACTTAAAAGGATTACTTTCTGCTGAGAAGAATTGTAATCTTCTTTTCCTGCTCTGCAAATCCTCCAGTAAATGAAAAAGAAAGGCCAAGATCTGTTCTGCGGTGCAGGGCAAATCACCATCTCAGAAGGTATAGAATAAAACAACAAATCTAAGATTTACTTGTGGTCACGCTTGTCCAGGAGCTGTGTCCCAGACTATTAACTCATTGGCATCTTCCATCACTATTTCTGGTGCTTTGATATTTTCTGGGTTAGTTTCTAACAGCTGTATGAATACACACACAATTGCTACCACGAATGGTGTTCAGGACAAAACACTTCTCTCAAAGATGTCTACAAAAAGGTAGAGACACAGAATTGCCTAAACTTGAACCCAGTTTTTTATATTATGTATTCTGTTAACAAAACACAGAAACATACTTTAGCTTATATACAAAAACTACTGTTTTTTCAAACTGTCTAAAGTCAATGTGCAGAATATTTTCAAAAGCTGGCACAGAGGATTGTGGTGGTGGTGGTGAAGGTTTGTGCTCCAACAGTGGGTTGTGGGTGGTATCTGACAGAACAACAAAAGCACAAATGTTCCTGCTACCTTGATTTCCACCCACTCATCTCAAAACCTTTCCTCACACATGGTGGTTGTTGCAACAAATTGTCTTGTGGGTGAGGCTGAGGGCTTGGGTGATCTTACACTATCAACTGAAAATGAAGCTACAGGTTATTCTTTTGCAGTAGTCAGCTGAATGCTGTCTAAGAGAGCCTTCCCTATGTTCTCCCATCACTCCCTTAAAAGACCTGCAAAAGGGGGGGATGTTTGCCAAGAAAGCTTGGATTGCTTAAAATTTTAGATTAAAATTTAATTTAATGTTGCAAAACAATATTTTGTTTCCAGTCATTCACAAAACAGATGAATCAGGATTAGTGTCCACTCCCCCTTTCCATTCATGTATTAGACAGCCAGCTATACTCACAAGGCAGATGAACACCAGCTTCAGGCTTCCTCACATGACTTTTTCTTTCCAGTACTATACTTGCTGCAGCAAAACATCCAGACTCCAAATCTATGAGAAGATCTTTGAGATATTTTTCTTGATCTAATCCTGCAAATCTCAGGTCAAGGTGAACAGACATGTCCTTTGGTAATTCATGCTAAAATCCTTTGTTGATATCTGGAGGTGTCTGTCACGTGTTTTTATTAAGTCTTAGTTGTATTTCAGCCCACTCTGATGGATGGCTGTTTCCAAACTGCCAGTGAGGGGGCTGTGTAAGTTGTAGCTAATTCCTCCTTGGGTAAATTCTGCTGTGTCAGCAGGGCTGGAACATTTCAGTTGGACATGGGAAATGCCCTTCTCTCCACTACCTTCCCAGCCATTCATGTGGGACAAATGAGTCTTATTGTTTCAGAGAAATGAGCTTTGGATTTTTCCTTCAGAGGAAGTGGGGTTTTTTGTATCCTGTGAGCTAGGATAAGCTGACCTTTCTCCTCTTGCTTTCCGTGGTTTAAAAAAAGCCTAGGAACATGTAACAAAGCCCCATTTAATCCACATTCCCTAGTCATTCACTTCCCTATTCTTTCTCCTTTGTCATCCTTTTCTTTCTGATGCTTATTTTTTCAGTTCCATAAATCCTGCTGAAGATCACCATCATTAAGAAACTCCAGACTCACTGAAGTTTGCCTAGCATAAAATTCCTCAAAAAATTGTCCAATTGCCAATCCACTCTGACATCTGACACTGGGAGAAGAATCTGCTATGACTTCTCATACCTAACAAAGTCTTTGCATCAAAGCTATTCTTTTGTGTGAAAGGTCATTCTTCGGGACTTCTTGGGGTTCTCCAGGTTGCTATTTTCATTGCCTTAGCAAAGTTCAGTTTCAATTTCAAATATATTAGTCAGTATTTGAGTTTTGCAAGTATTGCTATCACCTTACATAAGAGTTTCTTCAACTCAATTACATTCTGGTTCAATGGGTTTTTCTCCTTGACTTCTGGAATCTCCCTTAGAAATCACCTGCAGGATTCAAGCCATGAGTTGAAAGCACAGGAAAATACAGCTTGTATCTTTCAGAAGTAGAAAATAAAAATAATGGACTAGGTATTTCTTTGGTTCATTCCAGTTTACTTACAATGCACTTAAAAACTCTTTTCTGCAATAAAACAGGAAAAAGAAAAACCAGACTATTTTATTTTGCATGGTTCCACTTCATACATCCCATCTAGTTGTTTGTCTAAACAGAGTTCACTTTCTTTTAGCTTGCATTCAGCCCATGTGTCCTCACCACTTTCTGCCTCTGAAACCACTGTTCAGTCCTGTTTGTATTCAAATTCCTGGGAAAGCCTTCTTTTCTTTCCTCAAAGATAATTTTTGCACTGGTGTTTCATATGGCAAACACTTTGACAGGTGACCTCTATTGTGGTAGCTCATTTAATCCATAAAAGGCTTAATCACTTCTTTTGCATAGCATGCCCAGAATCTGGCTAGTGCACCCAGCAGCTTCAACCTGTATTAGACACACTTACTAGCAGCTAACAGTATGTTTCAGTATCACATATGGTGTCACTTGCCATGTGGGTTTGACTATGAATATCCCATCTCTACTCTAGTACTGAAAATATAGTGACAGGAGAAAGGAAGGATTTGTTTGCTGTCTACATGGTTTCAGTTTCAGGTGAAGGAAGTTCTTTCTTTTGCCTGACTGCCTTTTGGGAGTTCACACAGGAAAAATATGTAAAGTTTGCAAGCAGGAATGTACTATTGTTAATGGCACTGCACATTAAATAACATAATGAACAGGTATATCATTCATGTCTGGAGCCACAAGGGTAGAGGATGCAAAGACAAAGCATAATGCACTGTGAGATAAAAATGTCAGTATTTGCCTTTCTGTGACCCAGAGTGTTGTGCCACCTGGGTTCTCCCAGCCAAATTATAAGTGTCTTATACTTCTTTCCACAGCCACTAAACTGAAAGGGGAATTAACTTATTACCAGGAGTTGCTAATAGTACTAAATCTTTGCAACAGAAGGAGAAGGAGCCAAGACAACATGTCAGAGTGGATTGGACAAAATGCAAACAGAAGCTGGAAAACTGAGCCACAGCAGCATGGATCTGAAGGTGAGGAGAACTGGGAGACAAAGGCACAGAAGCAGAGAATAAGCTCCTTCTGGTTTTGCCTTTTTTTCCTCTCTGGTAGCCAAAACAAAAAATCTCTTGGGATAGCTAAATAGGATTCAACTCTAGTCCTGATCATGCCATGACCATTCTGCCTTGCTGTGACAGCCAGCCAGAAACTCACTGTGGGTCCCTGCCCCAGAGGGGATGACATGAGATGAGAGGTTCCCAGGACCCCCAGCTCCCCTGCCAGCAGGAGAGAAGGGTGACCCTACTGGCACTCTCCTGTCTCAGGTCTCAGGTGATTTAGGTAATGCATTTGCTCTTGTCCATTTGCCTGTGCTTTATTTTCTGGTAGCTGGGCTATGCCTTGACAAATGCCTCTCTGTGTGAGAGATAGTCTCTTACAGAAATTGTTTTCTTTCTGGCTTACATTCAATTCTGGCATCTGGGACTAAGGTGGCTATCCTTAATATTAAGAACCTCTGTCCCTCACCCCACTTTTCAAAAAGCTCCTAAATTAATTTACACAGAGCACAAAATGGTACTTCTGCTGAGGTGCCTCCTCGCAGCCCAGTCTTGTGGGAACAGACTTGTTTCTCCAGTACTCCTGGACATAGTCTAAAATCTTGAGGTGCACTCACAGCCTGCTGGCACTGGTCTAGAAGATAGCAGTGTCACTAACATTTTCCCCTTTTTGGCTCATAGATTGGACAGAATTGTCAAATGATATTCTGCCATCGCCACACACCTGCTGAGAGCATCATAAAACCTTCAGCCAGATGTCTGCAATTCAAGCTGATCATCATGCCCCAAAGAGTCAGATGGTGGAAGACTACCAGTATGCAAAGTAGGTGCATCTCAGGTAGTATTTGGTGAAACCAAATATTATTACTTGGAAGCTGTTGATGGGTAAGTGTCCAAAGACTTCTCTCGACCCTTTGCCAGCACACGTACAGCATGTAAGCACAGTCCTTTCCTGCTGCCATAGTCCAGAGGGAAGCAGATAATGGATTCCTGTGTGCCTTCAGTGGCCCCACTGCAGCTCACTGAAAGCCTGCAGTTATTTCAGACACTCTGTCCCTCTTTTGCCACCTGCAAGTGAACTGAAGCAATAATTCCCCCCAGCCAGCATCTGTAACTGCAAGTTTAGTGGGTGACTCGACACTTCCAAACTGAATAGCCAAGGACCTGTAGCAGTCTGTCCAGGCATCTTTTACTACTGTCCCTTTCCACCTGAGTCTGTTAGAACTGTGTGTGCCAAAACAACCTCCTCACACAGCTCTAGAAGTCCCACATACTTATGCAAAATGTCTAAGGTCATTGCCAGGCATCCTGTGTCTGGCTAAGGGTGCAGTGTGTGACTGTGGTGTGATGGGCTTTCCCATCAACAAGGAGTGTTGCCAACGTCTCCAGCTCAGCAAGAAACTGTACACCCTCCTTCAGGAAGAGCCATCTGGAACCACAACCCCTGGAAAAGTATTTGCCACCATCTCTTGTTCCTTTTCATGGAGAGAATGAGACTTGTGCCAGTGCTCAGTGTCTGGTAGACAGGACTGCCTGTGTTGGATCTGTGTTTTGTCACTGGCTGGAGCACAAATTGCAAACACAGAGCTGAACATTGCCCCAGGAGTTAGCCTATCTGAATGAACTTTTTGTTCTTTATATGTCCTTCATCTTCTAAAGGAGCAGATAATCCTTCTCACAACAAACGGGAAAAATTATCAAGAAATAGTGTATTTCATTAGAAATGCAGTGTTTGGGAAGTAGGTGTTACATTCTCTGTTTTATACTCAATTGTGTCCTATCCCTTCTTGTAATATGCTGAATGAACTCCACCATAAAAGGATTTTCAGCATTGTCTTCCTAGAATAGTTTCAAAACCTCAGAGCATTCATGAGAACTGCCTGCCTCCCAGAAGCACACTAGAGAATTTTATCCTTTGCAGTTAAAAGTTGCACAGGTCAAGAGAATTTATTTTCTACTACAAAAAACTTGGAAAATATTGTCTACTATGCAAATTAATTTAAATGCAGCTTAAATCCAGTCCATAGGACTGTTAATACTTCCAGTGAATCACTTTAAAGTGAAATAAAAAAGCTCTTTTAAAAATACATCAAAGTTTTTGTGATTCTAACAATGTTTTAGGAATGAGTTTTAAAAAGTACTAACAGCACTGAGTGCAATAAGCTCAAACCCCTGCAAAAGCCTACATGGTACCTAATCAGTACCTGGTGCTGGATTCTAGGGGAATATGTAGATGCAACACTCACTAAGTGGCAAACCTAGGAAGGGTCACAGTTTCAAGAGATGTCCTGATTGCATTTGTGCTCCCAAACGACCACGATTTCCTTTTTGGGGCAAGGAGTGGAGATGTGGCCCAAAGGGAATCATTTGATGAGTCTATCACATTGCATCTGACTTTCTTTTAGTCTTGAGCCCTAGGTAGCTAACCTGAAGCACAGCTGCTCTTCATGCTGCTGGCTTTACTGGCAGGTAGAATCCTACTGAAAAATTTGTGGGTGCATTCTTTGACCAAAACAATGGAGCACAGTAGAATTCACCACCTGGTGTTACAAAGCACAAAACTGAACTCACTGTAACTAGTTCTGTTTTAACAATATTTTCCTAGTCAGTTGTGTTGCACTGTGGCTCAAGGATGTCAAGAATGTAAAAATAGAGTCTAGTGTAGAAATAGCCCCACTTCTTTCCTTTTATTTTTTAGTCTTGATAACTAGAATTATCCTCTCCACTGTATCAGTGCAAAGACTCCAGATCAGACCCTACCTTTAATAATCTATTACTCCAAAGACTTATGGGCTTATCTGTTAGAGAGAGTTAGGTTTATGTTACCATACAATTAGGAAAGTACTCTATATTTAAGGGCTTTCTGTCATTTGTTAAGATAGATCTCCTTTTTTTTTCTGTTGCTGTTGTTGTTGCAGGAGTTAACTTATTACAAATAAAGCTTGCTCAATGCTGCCAAGGAGGGTAAGGTAGTAATTAAGTGAATTGCTAACACCTCTACCTGCCCTTACCAAGACTAGAGCTCAAAATAATTGGTCAGGGAAAGGACACATTTCCCACAAACACACAGAAGCTTCTGCACACTCCTGAGGGACAAGATCTCAGTCCTAGGACTCCCTTTGCATGTTCTAGCATCCTCCCTTCCTTGTGTGTCCTGCTGAGTAGTTACCACCCAGTTTTCAAAATGAACACATCCCCTTCTCCAGAAGAGGTGCAGTAAGGGCTGCAATCTGCAAGATTTGCAGGTTCATGACAGGTCATGACCTCTGTTATGCTCCTGAAGTTGTCCCCTGTAGGAACAAAGGGTAGTTGGTCAGAACAGGAGAAGCCTTTTGATCCTGCCTATCATTTTGCAAGGTTAATAATGCTCAACTGTCCCCAGTAGCCACTCTCCTGTATGCACACATTTTACACTGACTATTTCTGAGCAATTCACAAGGCAGCAGATACTGATGGAATCTGGTATAGAGAGGAACAGACTGGAAGTTCAAACAGAGAGGTTAAAACACAAGCAAAAATCCAAAGAGAACAGCTATGTACCCTTGGTGGATGGTATGTTCTGTCATTACATATTTCAGGCTAGTTGCAGAGCTTTGCCTGACTGTGACAAAACCTCCTACGTGTTTAAACACAGCTTCACAAAATAAGGCCTCAAGGCAACTGGCAACACTGTTAAAAACCATATATCCAGGTTAAATGACAGAACATGGAGAGATGGATTGCTGTGCTTGGATTCCTTTTGGGAAGCTCCTGTTACAAAGTGGCAAATCAGTCACCACATCGACTAAATCCCTCAGGGCAGCAGACGAGCCCTTTGCTCACATGCCACAATGAACAGCAATGAGAGCCTGACATTTTTCCATGGGGCAGCATGCCACAGAAAGGGTGGTAATGCCTCGCTTGGCTGATCTCCAGGACAGGCTCTGTACCTACTCTGCTCCAAGAAAGCAAGGACCCAGGCTGAGGAACAAACACTTATACTGCCTTTGTGGAACTCAAACTCTTGGCTGACATTAAATGTTTATTCTCAAATGCTACCTCCCTTGGAAACCGGCAGAAACACAAAGGAAAATTATTTCCCTGTAGCCACATAGAGAATGCAAACATAGGGACAGGTTTGCACGAGCACTAGCTCTCTGCCTTACCCTTCCTTCCTTATGCAGTTTTGGTCTGATTCCAGATTGACTTGCTTTCTTTGCACAGCTGGCAGGACACTAACTCTCTCCCTTGGTGGAATGTGCAGGAAGTGGTGGCTGGCTGTTCTTACCTTCCTGTCTTCACTGATCACCTCCTTTCCTGCAGTAACTCATCAGCCCAGTGCCCGTTCTTCTCTCATGGGTTCTTGGCAGCAATCCTCCTTCCATCATCTGAAATGTAACAGCTGGACTGGGAAGGTAGGACTTTGTGAGAAGTGTTCTCATATTCCAGCAAAGACAAGCTGGTGGCAGGTCCAGCAGAAGTCCTGTATCTCCTCAAAATGGCTTTGCATCAGCAAATCTGTGATTTGAGGAAACTCAAATTTGTCTCCTGGGGTTGTTGGTTCTCACAGGAGAGCCTGTCAGAAAGGAAGATTTCTTCAAGATAACTGGGTGATGGAGCAGCATCACTACTGCTTACATTTTCCCTCTGACCTTTACAGAACTAAGGTAACATTTTTTACAGTAAAACTTGTTCAGCAGTGAGGGCACAGGGTGGTCTCCAATGGCAAAGAATGTCATGGCTGCCTAAGATGTTTAGCACAGTCCAAAGCAGCAGAGTTCCAGCTCTGCCGGAGCAGAAGAACTGGATTGTGTGTGTGCACCTGACAAACGTAGGGAAGCAAAAGATTATTTGTAGCAGGATGTTGAACAGACTAGGAGGAATTAAAATCTGAATTGGCCTAAACATAAGAGTGTTGCCAAAAGAAAAGTTTCACTAGTATTTTGACAGAGATCCTTCAAGAGCCTTTCTGACTCTTGAGCTCCTATATTCTAGCCACCATCTTCCTCCTCCTGCACATTTCTCACTGATTTTCACTAGTTTGTGGAAGAGTACAACTTCTTTCTGGGAATCATCATGTTTTATATGCTTTTGGGATCCAGAAGAAGGGATGGTGCATTGCAATCATGGCCACCAGTTGCTACGTATCCCAAGAGTTAAACATTTTGTAAGCTGCTTTCCTGACGGGAGGCTAGGTAGGAAGAACACCTTCAGGGCTCTTATTAGCATGCTGTATCTCCAGCACTATTACCACACAAATGTTTTACTGTGAAAAAAACAGACCAGTCACCCTGAAACCAGTTCTGTACCTGCACCTTAATGCCTGTACTTTGTACTGAAACATGGGTTGTAAAGAAATATGAATAAAATGTATTTGCTTGTTCAGTCTAGCAGGCAACTACCTTGAGCCAAGCCAATAAACCAGATTTTTAAAAAAGCCTTTTGCTTCCTGTAGAATGCTGCTTTGTTTGCCATCATTGTTTGGCAAATAGGAAAGGGCTTATCTCTTCTTCCCAGAAACTAGTGTGGCTATAGAAGAGCTCCAGAAACTTGTCAGTCTTTACCAAGAAAAAAATATTGGTTTAACAGCCCTTGCCAGGAAATTGTCTGAACATTTAGAAAGAGAGAAGGTGTAAAAACCAGTTCACTGGGCTATGCCATTCTTTTTTGATTATTAGTTCAGTTCCAATTCAAGGATCTTATCAGGTATATTTTCAGGGGCAAACTATGGTAACCTTTAACATTAGAGCCTTCCAATATCAGATATTTCATGGTTAGCTGCAAAATTAGCATTCAGCCCTTCTGTGCAAAATGTGCCATATTTTTGTTTGATTAATTTGTAATTAAAATTTAAGCAACTATGCCTGGTTTCTAGCAGATGGAGCCAAAGGCATAGCATTGACCCTAGTTACAGTTTTGTTTAACCCCCTCCAGAGAAACATAGTTACTGTGCATTAATATACAGCCTTTCACCGCCAGACCTGTTAGTGTACATTATGGACTAATAATAATAATTATATTGTCAAACAATTCAAGTAACAATACAAGCTCCTCTGAAATGTGAAGCACTATAGGTAATGAAACCTACTTTTCTTTATACAGTCAACTCAAACCTCTTTTTGAGCAATCTGGTGTTAAATAAATAATGGGCCTTGTTGCCCCCTCCTCCAGGAGTAACCATAGGAGGGAGCAGAGTGGGAGGAAATCTCCAGGAGGTGTTGCCTTGTGCATAAGCTTTTGTCTGAGGGTAGAGTTGCTCCTGCCCTCTCCTCCTGTGCAATTGAATGGGGGTGTAAAAAGATATTTCACCTGGAGGAGATTTTGGTGAGCATCTCAGGCTGGCCTGGGTCTGGGCTCTTCTTGGCATGCCAAGTGTGTGGTTCACTGGATGTGCAAAAGGACAGTTCTGAAGCACAACCTCGCCACCACAGCAATATCTGTTCCTCTTTAGAGGGGCTATGGAGGTTGATGGCTGTGCAGTGCATTCTCTTGGGCCAAAGCTCTGTGGTAGGACAGGGACCTGTTTTGACTTCATTGTTAGTAACTGCCCATTTCTAGAGCACAGTTTTCCAGTTCTGTATGACACAGATTGACTCAGCGTATCTAGGTGATTTTTCCTCACTAGCACCTTTTGTTAATTTAGTCCCTCACTGTAAACTAGAGCTGTGAGAGCAGGTAAAGCTCAAAGCCTCCTGCAATTTCAGTGTGGTAGAAGCTGAAGGAATCTGGCAGATATTTTCCTAAATCCAACCACAGGTTTGTGCAGAGTTAGAGCTATAAGCAGAAATCACAGCGTGCAGTGCAGCACTGGCATGCAGGTGAGTGCTTTGAGAGGCTTTGTTGGTGGCTTTCCATCTCCCACCTTTGGCCCAGAAGTTGTCTCCCCATGAATGAGACGCTGCAGTAGCTACAGTTCCTGACAGATCCTGTGAGTCACCACAGCTGATGGGATCACACACAGGCTCTGTGGCAGTGGCTGAGGGGTGACAACCTCCAGCAGCAAGGCAGCAACAAGCAGACAGGGACAGCTCAGCAGCTGCTGCTGCCTCGGACACCACAGTGGGACTGAGGACGCTATGGAAAGTTGACAGCGGCAGACAGATCTGGAAGACATCATGCGGCTGGAGATAATCCTCCTCACACCTTTTCCAGTGACCTATGTCAGATGCAAACCTGCTCTACCAGGTCAAGACCACGTGGCACAAACTTCAACTGCTTTCCGCTATAAATCTTCCCTCTCAGGTACACCCAAGTCAAGCTGCCCTCGCCCATTTCCTGGTTCCTGCCACTGGTTTTTGCTTCACCGCTTATGCCCTCAGGCTCACCTGGACCGAACGTCCCGGAGGACGGACAGGGCAGACCCACGGCGGGTGCGCGCCCTGCGCTGCGGCCGCCCGGGCCGGGCCGGGACAATGCCGCCACCTGATGGAGGCGGGCGGCGCAGCAGGGCCCGCCCGCGGCCGGCGAGCGGCGCGGGAGCCGCCGTGTCCCCGCCGTGTCCCCGCCGTGTCCCCGCCGTGTCCCCGCCGTGTCCCCGCCGTGTCCCCGCCACGTCCCGGCTGCCACAGCGGCCGGCGTGCGGGACCCGGCCTGCCAGGGGCCCGGGGCAGAGCCCAGCCCGGGGGCTCAGAGCAAATGTCAGCCAAGGCAGATCCTAAGGGTGAGAACCCAGAATGTTCACTGGAATTTCCATGGGGAAGCCTGGGATGCGAGGTGCCCAGGTGAAAGGCACACAGATCGGGACGCCTCTGCTGCGTGCTGGTGTAGCTCTCTGGGCTTTGCCAGAACAGTGCTGTGAAGCTGAGAGGAGAGCGGACCGCTGGAGACTAATTCATCGCGCTGAAAACCTGGCTGAACCATTCCAGTGGGAACGAGCGCTTTGGTTACCGATAGAAGAGTCCCTTGCACCTGAGGTCTGACCCCTGAACTACCAATCCCCCCTCTCCCAGTTACCTGCTGCCATAGCAATGCTGCCCAGAAGGGATGTGAAACCTTCCGGGGGTGCTCAAACTAGGCAAACTTTCACTCTGCTCTTCCCTGCACAAACAGATGGAACAATGATTAATACTAAGGCATGAAAATCACCGGAATCTAAAACACTCTTAAGGAAAAAAAAAAATAAAAAACCCCTGAAGAGACCTATTAGTTTATTCTGTTTACCTCCCAGCAGTCAGAAAAACAACAGTGAACAACAATTTGTCCTGTAGCACACTGTACTGTACTGTGTGCATCCAGATTCTCCTCCTACTTAGATTGGTATAAATCAAAAAGCCAGTGGAGTTACACAGGTATAAAAGTGGCATTATCAGTTCCCGGGTCTCTTTAAATATTACTGAACCCTACTGCTGATTCTTCTTTGTTTGCCTGTTAGAAATGATTGTTTAAAAGGCACATGCATTTATGCTTAGCACACTGTATCATGCAAAGGGTTCTTTTATTGGTTCTGATCTTTCTTTTTACTTTCATTGTTTCTTTGAAGAAAATGCAGAATTATTACCTCAATCTAGGCAGCTGGCCTGCTGGGGCTCCCTTTGCTGCATTGGGGGTTTCTCTTTTTACTAATCCTCTCTTTATGGATAATCTTTCTCTACCTTCTAATGACTCTCAGCTAAGGAACGTATTTTGTTATTACTACCTGTTGTTTAGAAATTCATTTTATTTGGTGTAGGTGTTGCTAATTGTTTGCTAATGAAAACCTTACTACAATCAATATTCTCAGGATTGTGCTGGTCTTCATGTCAATTAACCCTTTCTTCCTACCTGTTCTGATTTACATTTTCCTCATGCAATTTCAGATTTTAAGTATCAAGATTGATTTTATTTTTTGAGGTCCGAGGCATAAGACTGTGCACTGATAGGTAGCATAGCGAACTTTTATTTCCCATGAGAGATTTTTAAAAGGCAAAAGTTGTCATTTTGTAATCTGCAAAATGTTTGTACATGCAAATACAGGGATGTCTAAGGTGAATGCTGGAACAAAATGTGTAGGAAAATCTACAGCTTAAGACAAGGAATGGAGATCATCCTGTTTTACTTAAATATGGATAATCTCAAAGCGGGGAAGATTATACTCTTAAAGACTGTTCTTGTTCCTCTATCATACATGCTATTTAGATACGATATGTATCCCCTTTATACCTAGAGAATGAAAATAAGTCCTGCTTATTAAAGAATTTACAGTTTTAAAAGACCAACAGCATTAGGAAGACAAAGAGAACAGCTGTGCAACATAATAAAAATACAAAGCTTGTTGGTTACCCTTCCCTCCTCTCCCTTCATTTCATTCCCTCAGCCTGACCTTTTATCTCACTACATGCCTTGCAGCCACTTTATCAAGAGGAATAATGGATTCAGGGAGGTGATGCCGCAGCCCATACACTGCCAAAACCATAGGATCTCTGGATACTGAAGTGTATACGAAGACTGAGGCCTTTAAGAAGAAAGTGCAATGCAGGATGCATCTCCTTGGGCAGAGATGCCAGAGAAGCTGCCACATGCACACACACACACAGAGTCACACACACATACTCTGGGAAAAAGATGAAGCTTCAGTGGCATAAAGTGGACCCCACCAGTGTCACCATCCCTCTCTTCCCTAGGAAGGAAGAGGTGAGGTAACCAACAGCTAATATGGGTCCAGATGCAAGCAGTGCCCTGTTTGGGGAAAGTAGCAGCTGAATCCCTGACCCTTCAACCTGGAAAACCCAGGAGACTCTTTCTGATGAGGGATTCATAAATCTGACTCTTGACTCTGCTGAGGGTAATTGCAGCTCATCTGAGACTACACATCATTCCACTCCAGCAAGCCTCTGAGTGGCTTTTTGAATTAATTTTACCTCAAACCAGAATTGTTTTTAAAAAACTGATCCAGAATGCTCTGAATATCTCCAGTTAGAATACCATGGCTCAGAACAGTCCTTAGCTTTGTGCTTTGTGTGCCATATACTGCATTAGATATCGGAATGTGATGAAGAATTCAGCACTGTAAGTGTCCAAAGTAAAATCAGGAATACTACACTATTGCTGCAGGTAACAGCTGGGACGAGCAAGGAAGAAATATTGAAAAAAGAGACAGAGAGAAAGGGTCATATCATAAAGTTCTAGACAGCTGTTGTTTCCTTGCTTCAGTATCATCGCAGTTGCTGAATATTAATGTGCATTAACTCTTTTTCATTAGAGTCTAGACCTTTCTGAGTTTCTCTGACAGTCAAGGCATTGTGTTATATCACCAGGATGTTATTCAGCTGATCTTTCCTTAATAAAAATATAAATGTCTTTATTATTTTTCCCAGTCACCATTGTCAGTTCTGCAGGGTGCCAGACAACCATGGTACTGTGTGTGACTAATGGCAGGTCTTAAGTAACTATATTATGCATTTGTTCATTGATGCTCAAAGCAAAAAGAGGTTGGCACTAACTTTTCAAACCTGGCTTCAGCAGACTCAGTTCTGTGAGTAACCAATGAGCAGAAGGAGGAAAAAGAATGGTAGGGGGACTGGGACAAATCAGAAATCGATCTAAGCATCCCAGAGAGGAGCATGTCAGCTTGCTTGGTTATAGGGTCTGCTACCTCTCTGGGAAAGTGTGGGAGTGGGAAAAATCAGGTAGCACATCATAAAATTTAATACAACAGAACTGAGCCACTGCTGTGGCAGCTTGGGTGATGGATGCCCCTCATCCTTTCCTATAGAGCTTCTGCTTTTTGGCTCAGGTAGAGGCACAGCATGAACACCAGTCCAGGACCTGCTGAGTTGTGTGCCCTCTGCACGGACCCCAGGCTAAAGGTCATTCTCAGAAGCAGGACTGAAGAGTGGTGACACGTTGGTGACAGACATGTGGCTTCAGCCCAGCTGGTGCTGAGGCTACATTGAGCTTCCCTGCCAGGCTCAGGCACTGCCAAAGCATCTTACCTTGGGCTTGATGCCACACAGCTGCAGGTGACTACTGGCTTCAGCAGTAGCACCGTGGCATTTGCACAGCAGTTTCAGACATAAGCTGATGGGTCTGGTTGGACCTAGGCTGGATTTTCCTAAAGTTATCATAAGCATTTCTGCACCCATGAGTAAGCTATTGTCAACTAAAAGGAATAAAAGTATAGGTCAGGCAAGCACTAGTTAGCATGAATAAAAGTCATTTGGAGTAAGATGGACTTTTAAAATTAGGGTAGAACTTTTCTTTCATCCTTCTCTCCTCACCATGGAAACCATCTCTCTCGCTTTTCTGCCATTCAGCTCTTCATTGCTGGGGACAGAGTCTTCTCCTGCTTTTGGCCCAGCATATCTCAGCACAGTTTTAGGGTAAGCTTTGAAAACCAAACAGCAATCAGTACTGCTGGCATGCTCTGAGACCAGACATCCTGTTTCAGTTGAACTGCTTCTAAGAGCAGAGGGCTTCACAGGACTCTTGAGGTTTTTTTCTTAAGCTTGGGCCTCTTTACCCTGCTGAACTGCAGCCAGAGCATGTCTGACAGACACCTGGAGCTATGAAAACCCAGTAAAGGGTAACCAGCTCATCTTTTTGATGCATACCAGTGTTGTGGTACAAGGGGAAGGCAACTCAGTGTAACAGTGGCAGGGAGAAAACAGTAGTGTAGAGAGCCAGAGGCAAAAGGCCAGCTAAAGGTTTGGGGTTTGATTTTGCCCAACAAAATCATTAGTTCAGTTAGTTCAGGCCTGGCTTGCACACACTTGTGTATTACTGAAACTGTTTGCTTGGATGGGAATTCTGGCATGTGGAACTTCTCTCCTTGCACCAGAAAAGCTGTGGACATTTGTGGTTACCTCAGCTCACCAGCTATACTTTTGTGCATACACCAGTGTTCTTGTATTAGAAATGAGTTGTTGATTTTTACCAGGGCAGGATCTTTCTGGCAAAAGCTTACCTAGCTTATAGGTATATTTTCCTCAAATCACATTACATTACCATAAATTTTCTTTTAGCTTAAGACATTTCTGTGCCCCTTACCATAACCAAAGCTGTTGCTTTAGCAGAAGTTGGTTTGATATCCTTCTAGCTCAGAGAATATGACCAAAATATTTTCTTTGGATGCTTTCAGAGTGCAGTTGTCTGAATTTAACTTGCATTCTTTTTCATGATTGATGGTACAGAGCAGATTGTACCATACTGGACCTTATTTTATCAGGCCTGAATTCTCATCTGAAGTTTCTGCCAGTCCACAAATGTCCCCAAAAGTATAATCCATTTCTTTAAGCATGAGTTACCTGAGACATGTGATCAGTGAATTTCATGATGCTTCAGCCTGTGCAAGTGCCCAATGTCTGTGCTTTACAGGTTCTTATAAAGATCCATTAACCCTTTACTCAAGGACATTTCTGTGAAGTTTGAAGACTCTGTTTGACAGGTGACTGTTATATGCATTTACTCATTCTTTTTTAATCTCACTCAGCAACTTTACTGTTCAACATTTTGGGTTGGTCCTTAGGAGGTCCTTACATGGTTTTACACCTGAGGCTGAGAAAGATTTGTCCCACTCTCTGTTCTGGAAACTTCACCCTTATAGAAAAACTGTCATTTGGATCTCAGGAGTTGCCAAAGAGAGTCCTGAACTTTGGGGTGACCTTTGAGCTAATAAGGGCCTTGAAGATGGAACTCCATGACTTTGAATTCGACTTGGGCAGAGCACTTCAGAATGGGAGTATGCTGGGTTACTTAGGATGTTGGCAATGGGGTACTGGCTGTCCTTTGTGTCAGGCAGCATTTTGTATTGATCAGTTCACTGCTCCAGCAAAGCTGGCAGCATCATTGAGTTGTCTGCCTTGAGGATCACCTATTTTTTAAAGTGCCTTTTCTTAACCTTTTTCTCATATATGAACCATGTGGCAGAAGGCTCCCTATATTTTGGGATCTGTTGCAGTAGCCAGTATAGTGCTGTATACTCTAGAGGAACTATCCTAATTCATGAAGCACTGCACTTTTCCATGATGTCATCTGGTTTCAATTTTGCTAAGTTGTCACTATTTACTTGTTGTCAAGAAGGTCAGCCCTGCTTTGAAAACAAGCATCAGTGAAGCTTTGTTTTACAATGCAAGACTTTTAATATACTACATATTTTGTTTCAGTATTAGTACCTTCAATATTCAGTGGGTCCCAAAATGTAGAAATAAAAAATAAAAATAACTTTAGGAAAAAAAAGAAAAAACCAAATTCCAAAGGTCATCTGTGATTCCTTTTTTTCTCATTACACGAGGGTAAAACGCATAATGAAGTAATTCTCACATTCCAAAAAGCTACGTATAGAAGAAATACATATCAATGTGCAGTTGGGTTGCTGTTTCCCTTCTCTTTTGGTTTGCCTTGGAAGCATCAAATCCCCTCTAGGGTTGATAGGGTTGGTCTTTTATGACAAAACAGGCTTTTTTTCCTGTCAACAATGGATTGACATTTTTAGAGATCTAGTTAGTATGCTAGTACAAAATCAGAGATCCAGCCTAAGAGGTAGGAGATGTAGTTTAAGCTCCAGTTTTGCCTAGTGAAAATCAGCCCTGGGTTCTGACACTGAAAACAGGGACCATGTTACTACCCCCCTGCCTTGTCTATTAAGCCTGAAAACACTTTGGCACAAGTCCTGCTGTACTGGGCATCACTGTGTCCCAAGGCTAGCTGGATCAGAAAGCACAGTTGTGGGAGAAATAGTCAGCCTAAGCAGCCATTTCATTAAATCTGTTAGGAGATTGAGATACACAGCATTAAGCTTGTGTATGCACCGCAACATAAAGGTGAAATTAAGTACAGATCTCAGTGTGTTTTTCACCCTGGGTAAAAAAATCAAGCAGTAATGGAATGAAGGTGGAGATGCATCCATAAAATGGAATTTCCAGCAACTTTGTCTGGATATACAGAGACAAAAAAGCTAACACCAGAGGTGCAGGCAATAAAATGTAGCTAATTTAAAAAATCTTTTTTAATAGCATTGCTGACTTTCCTACAGTAACACAAAGGCATCTAAACGAGGAGATTCTGTTTCCCATAATAGTATTATTTTTGTCATAAAATGCTTTTTATATCCTTCTCCACTCCTGGAATAAATGAGTGTTGTGCAGACACATGACTGGCTTGTTGAAATCAGCCACGTAGTAACACTAGGACCAGATGCCCCCGCAATAGAGTGCCAAAGCAGAGCGCTGGCATCCCTCGCAGCTCGGACAAATGTCCAGGTCTAATGACTCCATGGCAGCCCCGTCTGCAGAGAGTTCAGGGGCACAATCAGAGCACACAGAGAGCTGCACCCAGCAGCAAAGCCTCGGGCGGCAAATTTGAGTGGCTGCTCTATATCATGCAATCATTTTTCTAGTAAAAGTGTTGGACACTTTTTGCAAGTGTCCTGGCAAAAAGCACAGTTTTGGTGTGCTTGTTCCTCTCACTAATGGTGAAAATTAGCCTACAAAAGAAAAAAAATCAAAAAGTAGCAGTATGCCTACACTTGTAGTGGTGACAGCAAAGAAGTTATAATATGTGGCTTGTGCATGTTTCATTAATTTGTATTTTGTCTTTGTGGGGATTTCAGCATTTACTCCATAACAGAAAACTGCTTCATGTAGTATCTCAATAGCTTAATGTGTTTGCACTGCAAAACACTTCCTTAAACAAAAAAGTAAACCTTCAGCCTTCCTGTCTGGGTAGAAAAGACTGAAGCTGTGAATAAATCAAACACACATTTTTCAAACAGAAGGAAAGCTCAAAAGATACTTTGTTTTTAAATTCATGGCTTTTAAGCCAAGTACTTGATTTTTGGTGGCTGAGAAATATTTTTTGAACATTTGATGATAAAACTTGTATTCAGAGTCATGAAGTGATAGAGTTTAGCATCTCTGTTGTTAAAAGGAAAAATGTCAGCAAAACCTCAACTCTGGACATGAGGAGAGCCAACTTCAGGCTGCTCAGGGAATTAGTAAATAAGGTCCTCAGAGGTGCTGGGGTCCATCAGTGCTGACCACTTTTTAAACATCACCTAAGAGCCCAGGAGCAGTAATACTCAAATGTCAGAAGTCAAGCAAGTGAGGCAAAAGGCTGGCTTGGCTAGACAGGAGTCTTCTCTTGGAAATAAGGCAAAAAAGGAAGGTGTATGCCCAGTGGAAGCAAGGTCAGGTGATATGAAAAGAATACAGAGATGTTGCTTGGCATTGTAGAGAGAAAATTCATATGGCCAAAGCTCTACTGGAGTTGAAGTTGGACAGAACTGTGTGGGACAATAATTTTTTTTTTCAAATATATTAATGGCGATAAGCAGTGTAAATATAGCATTATAGGATGAGGATGGTCACCTCACAGACAGGGACATGCATAAGGCAGAGATGTTTAACTCATTCTTTGCCTCTGTCTTCAACATTCCTGGTTTTTCAAATCCTTGAGAAGACGTACCTGAGTGGCTAAACTGTACTTGGGAGGACCACAGGGGCTAAGGACAACAAGGACTGGGTTGCAGCAGGCAGAAAACAACTGGAAAGGAGGTGAAAACAGCAACTCTATCTTTCTAATGTATTGAAAAGATTCTGCGTCCTGAAGGTCAGGCCTCAGACATGTAGGAAAGGCTGTGAAGATGAACATTGTTGGAAGGCCTCTTTAGCACAAACACTGTCTGTCACTTATAAAGTGTGAGAAGAAACCTAAATTGCAGCTGAGAACAGTTACAATGACTGATTATAATACAGAGCAAAGTATTTCTAGCAACAAAAGCCCTAGACATATTAATTCATTCAGCTCATTGCATTGTGTGTAATTCTTGCTTACACTTGCTGTCATGCAATAGAGTTAAAATTTACAATCTTATTGATGTGAGAAGATATTTTTGTATATTCTACTTAGTTTGCCATTTTACTTCCCAATAATTAATCAACTCCCCAAAGAAGTATCATGTTGGGGAGTGTGGATTTATTTGTGTTATTAAGCTATTCTAGCAGAGCATTTCTGTGTGGTAGCAGCTCTGTTATAATATGGCCCACTTGTTTTATGACAAGTTACAATTTTCTTGTAATGTTAGCTGCAATTCATCTCAATAATTATGCTAAATTAAGTACTCATGCACATATAGAAACAAACATTAAATACATTAAAATAAAGTGAGAAACATAATTTAATCTCTCTCTAGCTAAATAGAGTGGGAATTGCTTAGCAATCCTTGACTCAGCCATCTAAACCTGGCTGAAGGGTCCCAAAGCTTTCAGCGTCCTGGAACGGGGGGGGCACACACTGTGGGTCACTGACTCAGTGGGTCACTGGTTTCTGTCACCTTCTAGCAAAGCTGCAGCCCTTCTGGCTTTTGGAGGGTTCAAGCTCTGCCCTTGTCCAGGCCTGGCTGTGCGGCACCACAGCCCCTCCAGGGGCTGCCCCAGAGCCTCGCTGCTCACATGGCTGAAGGTCTCCTTGATCTTCAGATCCAGAAGTCAGGAGATGCTATGGTTATGCTTTTGCCTGAGGAGGCTGCCTCTCCGTTGCTGGTGAGGCACGTCTGGGGAGAGCCTTGTGCTGAAGCCCAGGATTTGCTGCAATTCCTGTCCTGCTCAGCCAAGCTGAGCACTTGAACTGGGACTTGTGAAAAATAATCAGAAAAGCAGTGGCATTTGCTAGGGACTGACCTCAGCTTCTTGGTAGATTCCACTTTCTCAGCCACAAGTCCATCCTCAGATACTGTTTCCACTTAGTAGTAAAAGCTCCTGAGGAAGGCTCTTGGTACAAGACGGGCAGGAGGAGATCTTACAGGGGCTGTATATTTGCCCCACATACTGACTACATCACTGCTACAAAAATTGATTACTGGGGGAAGACAATGCTCTGCTTACTTTTAGCCAACAGAGATTTGGACAGAGTCCCGTTGCCTTGCCATGGTGACACAGTAATACACAGTGAAATCTATTTGATTGGGGAAAAGGGTGTTGAGTAACCTGGGAAGAAAGCAGGAGGGAAAAAATATTGTCCTATTGCTTTGAAAAGTTGCTTACCCTTCCAAAAAGGAACTAATAAAAATGTCTGAAGTTAGTTATTGAATCCACTGTCAAATCCTTCGTAAATGGGGTGCATGTGCTATCTGGTTTTCTCTCTATTTCATAACTGTTACTTGTATTAAAAAACTTTCAGAGAGGATTATGTTCAGGATGACACCTCTTTAAACATCCATCATGAAGCATGCCGCAGCTGAGGGTTGGACCCTCAAACCATGCACAGTCTTTGGAAAGGCTTCCTCTTCCCCCCAGGAGGAGGAAGTTGGTAAAGGAAATGCACAAGAGACACTCACCTTCTGCAGGTATGCTGTGAACCTTTCTAATGAGCTGCATGTTCTTCTCTCCTTTGAATATACATTTCCCTAGAAACCATTTTTCTGGTCATTAAAATCACTGATCATAGGCAGATTTATCTAGTATTGCTGAAAAAGCTTTAATGGTTTCAAAATACAATGATAGGTGGTGTGCCTCTTACTGTTACCGGAAAGAAAACAGTGACAGAGAGGAAATGAGAGAAAGACCACTGGAAAAGCAAAATACTTGGAGATAGAGGTTTTCCAAGATCTCTTGCTTTCTGCAGGCTTCCATTGTCAGAATTATCTAGCTAGCCAGTGCTGTCCCCAGCATTAGAGTCACAAAGCCACCTGTACATGGTCACCAGTTACAGCAAAGCTGCACTGTCCCATAGCTATGACTGGGGCTACACTACTGTCCCAAGAGCTGCAGAGCAGAGTGCATGCCACAATGCTTCCATGATACAACACTTTCTTCTACCTATAACTACAGGCTATCATTCCAAATAAAGTACGGACTTCAGGATAAAAAGCATTTTATAGTCACGCACTTTTCCAGAAAAAAGAATAATCTAGCCAAGTGTCTCTCTAAAGTATCTTTTCATCATTGATAAACAAGTGGTGGATTCCTCTATTTCCTTGCCTGGAAGTCAAGCTACCTGCTCAGATACAAAGTAGCATATACTGCACCACCAATTATATAAACATATATGCTTGAACATGTACTAATTTGTTTTTTCCTAATGTGGAAGAGTTGGGACTATAAAGGACCTATCCTCTTTTTCTTTCTAAGCAATCATATAATTTGGATATATTTTGTCATTTAAGAACAGAAACGTCATCCAAGATAAAGCCTTGGTTGACTTCAGGGCCATGAATGAATGTGACTGTTGCAATTGTTCCAGTTTGGCAGTCTGAATCTGGGCTGCTTTATCTGAGTTATTCATTGTCACTTACCAAGAAGAGATTATTGTTGTGGGTTTACCCAGGAAGGGTCAGTCTTGCAAGTGACCTATGGTGCAGGAAGCAGTGCAACTTGCTTCCTGGGAAACAGAGCCAGTGACCAGCTAGTTTTGAGTATTGATGGGTATATAATCCAATTAAAAGTTGTTCCACCTCCAGGGAAAAAACCATATTTAAGAGAGATACACCTGAGCAAAAACCGTTTTTCCTGTCCTGTTGCTGCCAGAGAAGCAAGTCCTGTGCTTCTCTCTCTCTGGTAAGACTGGGCCTTTGCCCTTCCCCTCCCCCCTCCCTCCTCAGAGCGGGGAGGGGGGGAGGTTTGGAAAGGAGTTTGCAGCAGCAGTGCAGCTGAACATGGGGGAGGACCCAGCCTGAGCTCTCCGGCTGCTGGGCAAAACATTTTAACTACAGCGGGCAGAGCCGGGCCGGCTCCCTCTGGGCCGGCTCCCTCCAGGCCGGGTCAACTTCGCAGAGCCCAGCCCTTGCTCTGGGCCGGGCAGAGGCCAGGCCGGCTCCCCCCAGGCCAGGCCAGCTTCGCAGAGCGAGGCTATTGAGACTCTTAACTGCTTCTGCAGCCCGGCTCAGACTTTTTAAACAACCCGGGAAAATCATGGGACTGTCGCAGAGGCCCGAGAAAGAAATTAACCCTTTCATTACCCAGATGAAACTTGCAGAAACTGCTCTGCTCTTGCACAGATAGAAGAAGAGTGAGGACACTTACAAAAACACAGCATAAAGACTCAAAGTCAGTGAGAGAAGCAGAGCTGAAGCTTAGAGGGAAGGAGCATGAGGAGTGCTACAAAGTAAAAGCTGAAAATTCTTCTGTGAAACCATGATTGAGACCAAGCTAAAATATTCCCTGTAATATATGACAAATGGTCTAAGGGGGGATGTGACGTTCTACCTGCAGCCAGTGCAGCCAGTGAATCAAGGCACCTGTGTGAAGATAAGTAGATATTGAAGTAATTGCAGCCTGATGAGAAATTTGAGCAGAGAAGAGAAGAAGCTGTAATCCAGATCCCTTGCCCCGGGGAATGGTCAAAGGAAATTTACGTTGCCAGTCATAGAAGAAGGGGATTTCTTTGCGGCAGTAGTAGAACAACTCATCCTTAAAAAAACACCCCATGAACTGTCATAACCCACCGTAGTAGCAGTGGGAAAGCTACTGGTGTGGGAGGGACGTTCCACAACAAGCAGAGATCTTTTTCTCCTGGGCGGCTGCTAGTTGTGAAGCTGAAAACCATAAGAACTGTATTTCTTGAGGAGAAGTCAACATGGTAAAGCAGGAGAAAACTCCTCTCCCTAAATGAACTGAAGAAAGACTAATTTAGAAGTGGTAAACTGACTAAAAGTCAAAGTGTTGTTTTTTGTATTGTCATTGAAAAATGGAGAGGTGGGAGGAGCAAAAGTGTTCTGATGGTTTTGTTCTGGTTCTTAAGTTTTTTTCCTTCCTTTTAGGTCTGTTAATAAACTCTCTTTATATTCTTTAAAGTTTGAGCCTGCTTTACCTACTCCTAATCCTTATCTCACAGCAAAATTAAATAAAATCTGGTAAGTGTGCTGGCATTTAGCCAAAAAACTCAGGTGAACGAACTCAAACCACTACATTCTCAAGTGTGTTCAATGTGTGGATTCTTCTTCACAGCCTGATTTTTTTCTGTAAATCCATTTTCTGTCTGGTCTGAAAAATGAGTAGCAGCATCTTTAAGAAACAGCCAATTGCTTGGAGTGAGACTTGGTCAGAAGGCACCAAGAAGTCCATGCACTCACACCTTTGCCTACCTGTGTTCTGTTGTCATGAGCATTAGTTTAATTAAGCTGAGAGTCAGACTGATTCAACACTATACCAGAGCAAACTCCTACTAAATTCAATTTTCTCTCACTGCCACTCAAAAGTTTTAGATACATGAGGGAGTTTGACTGATACTAGTTGAGGCAATGGCTTAATGTACTGCATTATTTATTTATTCCACCCACCCTTCTCAACTTTTTTGGCTGTTTACCCAGATAAAGGCATAATCTTAATTAAGACTGAATTAGGGGCAAAATGAATTCCTGCAGGCTATTACACAGTGTGTGATACAAAGCAGCAAATAAACAAGCATGCTGCACACCATGTCTGTAATTACTGTGCTCAGCTGTATAGTGTAGGTGAATCGGCATTGACTTCCCCTTGTGTGTTCTCTGCAGCATCCTGGCTTTCTCTGTCACGCTGTAGGATCTGGAAATCCTTCCTGAGATGGGTGACTCATTTCAGGGGACTTCAGTGAACATATCTTCAGGTGAAAGATCTTTCTCCCTCGTGACTGATGGGTGAGAGCTGGGCAGCGGGCTGGAGCCAACCACCAGCCAGCTGGGAGGACAACCTAGCCTGGCCAACAGGGACAGCATGTGGCAGGAGAGCAGGTGGCACTGGTATATCTCTGAACCACGTGTCAGGGCTCAGGGTGTCTCTTAGGAGTGCAGGTTCACCTACAGGTGCCACCAGTGCAACTGGTTTTTTTCCTGACAAATGGCAGCTGCTTCACTTTGCAGTTTGTGCACTCATCCAGAGATGTGTGAGACCGGTAATAACCCCCCGGGTAAGAATATTTTTCCATTTTGTATTACTATGGGAAGCAACGCAATTGTTCGTTTGGTCTTGACTTGGTTTTGGTGCAACATATACAGCACACGTTTCAGTTGTAGAAGTTTCCTGTGTCAAATTTCATAGACTGCATAGGTGAAAAGTACTCAGGCACGTGTTACTATACAAGTAATGAAATATGTAATTATAGAACCGTATTGTCTTTGAGCAAGTAGCAAGTGGTTTTGGGCCCTGAATTCTATTTTCAAGATTGACCCTATTAACTGCTGTATCTCCACATGTAAGAACTCCCAACCCAGTTCTCAGATCACTCATTTTGGTTTACTGAATTTGATTATTTTGTTTGTCAAACTGAATTTGACTTAAAATTGAACTTATCTATGTCTTGTAGGTGTTCAGTAGAAAGGAGCTTTGAAATGTTTTGAATCGGTTGTGTTTAGATTTGTAGTAAGCTAGATTATTTGCTTTCAAAAATAATTAAATATCTTATAAGAGGCTGAATTAAAGAATCTACTACCTTTTGAATTTTTTCTTTAATAATAATACTGCTCTGAAATACTCCACGCTTCTTAAAGGCAGTCGGGTATTAGAAAGTACATCTGTACCCAGAAATCCATATTTCCTCAAGAAGTTAAGATTGTGTTTCAAATGCAAATCAAAATAAACAAAACCATTAGGTCACAAGCCTTTGACATCAGCCAGTTGTGAGTTCTTCTGGGCTTTGGATGCCACGTGCAAACTCTCCTTCTCCAAAAAATAGATGACAAATCAAGCTGCCCACCAGTAGCTAAACAGCCATATAATGTTATGCTTCATCAATCAGAATAAATTTATTATTTCCAACATATTTGGAAATTGTGATTGCTCATTGCACATGAGATATTGAAGTTTACTATTTTTGTTGCAATTTTCTCATTTCTTCAAGCTTTGCTCAATTATTTTCATCCTTGGTGTTTGTTGATGCCCATCATATTGAAATGCCAGAAAATGGGTGTCCAAATGCTTTTTCAAATACTGTAATTAACCCTACATTCACATCAAATACAGTTGGTGTGCCATCTGTTAACAACATATATCGTGTTTGATGTAACAATATCAATTTCAAATTATCACTTGCATTGTTACTTCACAGGCATTTTCCTCCTTTGCTGTCCTCAGACATTTTAGCAGTCCTTTACTAATTCTTCTTTCAGTTCAGTGCAATTTCTAGGTGCTTTCATCTGGTCAAATGGAAGACAACTCACTTTTCAGTGATTTAATTCATCAATCATATCTCATTCTTTATATTTCTGCTGTATACAGTTTTGTAATGAAAGTCTCTAGGCAAGGACTCTGCACATTGCTTCTTTCACGTAATTGCTGTCAGATTTGTTTTTCCATAGGAAGCCATGCAGCCTGCCTGTTGAGAGCAAGCTGAAACAGCATTGATTTTTGCAGAGCTCCACCACTGAGATAGTGTAATGGTAGCTATATAAGTACAAGATAGATAGATATAGATAGATGATTGATAGATAGATAGATAGATAGATAGATAGATAGATAGATAGATAGATAAAATAATGTATTCACCTGTGATAGGTATGTAACTACAACTAAACAAATAGGTAAAGTAAATGAAATTCATGTAAGAGATTAGTTAATTTGCTTTTCTACTTCCACTTTGGCATCTGACATGAAAGTTAAAAACAGAGAGAAAATCAAAATTTACACTGAATTTCTCACTAACAACATTTACATTATCCACCTAATTTCAAATATTTTAGCAACACCTGCATAATATATTTCTGAATCAAGATCAGTATTGACAGTGCACAACTGAGCTACATGAGAGCAGAATAAAGGCTCTTTTCTCTGATATTTGGTGACTTTAAAATTACCTTAGGGAGGAGGAGGGAGGGACATTTTCTTTCAATAAACTCTTAAAGGTGAGAATTTAGACAGCTACAGAAGAATCAGCATAGTTCTGAATTACGAGTGAGAGTTAAGGAGTTTAATGACTGCTTGCCTCCTTGCAAGGCTTGCTTTCCTGCTAGGCTGACTCACAACAGCAATCCACCAGCAAGGCTGCTGCCTCAGAGACCATCACAATGAAACCATGGGACTCCTACAAACAATTCACTCTGTGGGAAAATCCCCTCTTGAAACTACTATTCTTTCCTGGAGACTTGCTTAACTTTACATTGCCACAGCATGGGCAACTTTTTTCCTCTCAATTCCTCCACTGAAACTCTGCCTGTGAAAATGAGAGACTGGCTGCAGAGGAGGCTGTGGATGCTCTCACTCTGTAGCACAGAGAGCATTGCCATCCTTACTTTTCTGCCACTACGCCAATTTAGTTTTCACCATGGTGGATGGATAGGGGAAATCCTAGAGACATTGCAGAGAGAAGAAAAGGAAACTAATTCAGCTGAACGAATGCAGGATTGGGGCTGTGAAAATAGATTACCTTTGCTTGGATCAAATTTTTTCTTTTCCTCTCGCTTAAATAAACAAAAAATTGAGCTGACTGTAAACATTCCTTTCACTTTATTACAAAATACCTTTTGTGCTCCTAATAGAAAAGAATGACTGAATTCACAAAAGAAATGAGTGAGTGGCTATGACCTTAATGCTGATGTAGTCAAAGGAAAAACATCAATAATGAGTGTTTTATCAGACTCAGAGAACTTCCTTCAGGTATCTAAAAGAGTAATTCCAGTGTCCCAGACAAATCTGGCATTTCTTCCTGTTCTGCTTCCAGCCATATGGATGAACAGTCACACTCTGCTAGACAACCCTTCTTCATCTCCCTGCTTTTTCTTATTCTTCCTTTAGCTTTCTGAACTAATAAGAGACACGATTAGTGGCCACTGTGGCCTTGTTGGCTACCTCAGTCCTCTGGATGGTACTGTATGAACACCTGGGCTCCGAAAGTAGGGTCACTCAGTTGCCTCCCAACACCTTTATCACAAACAGTTTGTGCCATACAAGTTCTCTAGTCAACTGCTTACTGACCAGACTGCACAATTACAAAGGACTTTCCTATGTTATCACAGAATCATAGAACTGTTTGGGTTGGGAGAGACCTTAAGGATCATTATTTCCAATGTCCTGACATGGGCAGGGACACCTTCCACTAGATGAGGTTGCTCAGAGTCCTATCCAGCCTGGCCTTGAACACTGCCAGGAATGGAGCATCCACCACTTCTCTGGGCAATTTTACAGAGTTGTGCAGGGAATAGCTTCGGTGATGCTGACATTCATCCAGTCTCTGCTGGACTCCCTGAGTTACCCACGGTAGGATATATCCACGTAGCTATAAAAATGTGCTGGATATAGGAATAATGTCTGTCATGATTTCATATTGTATAATACTTTCAATGGTCAAGAGGTTTATTCAAATACCCAATTTTTTTTTCTAAATATTTGAATTACAAGGCTACAGAGTACGGAATACATGCAAAATACTCTAATGCTTTTAGCTGAAGACAAAAGTGGCTTATAAAAAACCCCTAAATACGGCAGGAAGCACTGAAAGCCTTGCAATTCAAGCATTGTACAGGGGTGCCAGCAGCAGCAGCAGCATAATTGCTTTTTTTCTAGCTTTTGTTTGGTCCCCATGCTGGCTTATAGTTCTAATCTCCATATGACTTTTTTTTTCCTGAAATCAAGTAAATAAAGAAAAACAAGGCTCTGAATGTACACACTGATTTTACTTGTGTAAATGAAAGAAGAGGATGGATTATGGAGTGATATGTAATATACTTAAAGTTGGTCTGAAGCTATTTTGCTTCTACTTGGTGTTAGGGGGAAATAGTGTCATTCATAGTTCCTTGGTTAGAAAAGTAAAAAGAAGTTAAACAGAAATATTTTGAGATCTGTTGTTCATTTAATACCATTAGACTTGAAAGATAGGAATGGTGCAAATATTAATTTTGAATTAAATTCAGATTCATTTGAGAATACAGTTTGAAAAAAGGAATATAAAAATAATTTTCCTTGAATTTTTTTTTTTTTTTTTTACCTAGGAGGAGGTTTGCAAGTAGCTTTGCTTGATTCCTACATGAATTTTGGTGACCAGGAAAGTGATGGAGCAAGGCAGACAGATCTCTCATGAGGATTTCAATGACGCTCTTTTGCTTTATTTTTTAAAAGAAACTGTTTTTTTAAAAAGGAACTCTGCCACCAAAGACATTCTCATTTCAATGAGTAAATAAATCAACCATAAATACATTTCTTAAATATGAGTCATTACACATAGGCAGCTGTCAATGTGAGGCTGTTGCCATCAATTAGGATGCAGAGACTTCACCTCATTATCTGACTGCATGAAACGCACAAACTCAACACGAGCCAGCATCTCTTAAATATTTTATAACTTCCACAAATTTACCATTTGGGTTAAACAACTGTTCAGTTATCCAGACTTTATAGAGTTCACCTTGCAGTACTTAAACAAATGCCTGTTTCAAAGACAGACTTTAACCATTATTTTAAATTTTTCATAAATTTGGATAGCTGAACTTTTCTTGTCTCAATGCTATTCTGGTGAGATGCTGCTCCACTGCCAGCTGGAGACAAAACCAAACACAAGTATAAGTGAAAGGTTATACAGAACTTGCTAAAGCAACAAGCTGAAATTCTCTAGGAGGGCCGCAATTACCCACATCCTTCATGTTCTCCAAATCCAAATGTACATATGAGAAAAAAAGAATCCCCTCTTTCATTAATATTCCTGTTTTGAATTTCACAGCAATTACTGGAGAAGAATTCCATGTGCTGGGTGAAAATGTATTATTACCTTTTATTTGTTTCAAAAGTACTGTCTGGCATTGCTCCTATGGGAGAAAATCAGAGTAACTGCAGTTTATGATCTTATATGACTCTTGTTTTCCACCCTGGTGTCACTTTTCCATATGGAAATCCTGGTCTCTGGTATTTCTATGCCCTTTTCTACACTTTCTGTTGCCCTGTCTTTGGTGGACCCATTAGGAAGACGAATGGTGCCCAACGTATGAGCACATCTACAGTTTACAGAGGAGCAAAATGATAGTTTCTGTGTTGTTTATAGCTCCTTTCCTAGTAGTTGCCAACTTTCTGTTTACCTTCCAAGTGCTCACCTGTTGAAAGGTATGTAATCTCTTTTGGACTTCAGCAAAACTTTCCATACTGTCTCTCACAGGATCCTTCTGGACAGAATGTCCAGCACTCAGATGGATAAGCACGTCAGGAGATGGGTGAGCAACTGGCTCATGGGTCAGGCATAAAGGGAATGGGGTGACATCAGATTGGTGACCTGTCGCTAGTGGGGTTCCACAGGGCTCCATCCTCGGCCCTGTGCTCTTCAACATCTTCATTAATGACCTGGATGCAGGACCGGAAGGAATAGCAAGTAAGTTTGCCAATGGCACTAAATTGGGAGGAGCTGTTGACTCCCTCAAAGGCAGGGAGGCCCTGCGGAGAAACCTGGACAAATGAGAAGCCTGGGCAATCTCCAACCATGTGAAATTCAAGAAGAGAAAGTGCCAGATTCTGCACCTGGGATGGGGCAACCCTGAATGTGTGCATAGACTGGGAAACTAGAAGCTGGAGAGCAGTGCCATGGAGAAGGACCTGGGGGTCCTGGTTAATGGCAAGTTGAACAAGAGTCAGCAGTGCCCTGGCAGCCAGGAGGGCCAGCCCTGTCCTGGGGGGCATCAGGCACAGCATCACCAGCCAGGCAAGGGAGAGGATTGTCCTGCTCTGCTCTGCACTGGGGCAGCCTCACCTAAAGTTCTGTCTGCAGTTTTGGGTGCCACAATATAAAAAAGACATGAAGCTGTTAGAAAGCATCCAAAGGAGAGCCACAAGGATGGTGAAGGGTCTGGAGAGAGGAACCCTTATGAGGAGTAGCTGCGGTCACTTGACCTGTTCAGCCTGGAGGAGACTGAGGGGAGACCTCATTGCAGTTACAACTTCCTTGTGAGGGGAAGCAGAGGAGCAAGTACTCTCTTCACTCTCGTGACCAGTGACAGGACTCAAGGGAATGGCATGAAGCTGAGTCAGGGGAGGTTTAGGTTGGATATCAGGAAAAGGTTCTTCACCCAGAGGGTGTTTAGATACTGGAACAGACTCCCCAGGGAAGTGGTGACAGCACCAAGCCCGACAGAGTTCAAGAAACATTTGGACAACACTCAATCACATGGTGCTGTGCAGGGCCAGGAGTTGGACTTGATGACCCCTGTGGATCCTTTCCAACTCAGCTTATTCCATGATTCTGTGTTTCAATGAACTAGTGATTGTAGCTGTTTTTCACATGAGGTCACTTGTCTAAAGGTTGCAGCACCTTCCCATTGAAGAACAAATTGGTTCTTTTTTTGCCAGAAAACAGAGAAATTCAGAGCATAAAGGTCTAGTGAATTTGGACACAAAAGAATAAAGAAATCCTTCAAGTCTTCAAACAAGGGTTATGCAATAGCAAGTGAAAAATTTTGACTCAAAGTTTATAATGCCATTATCACTTGCAGATGAAATTAACTTCCTCAGATATAAAAGGTTTTCACTCTAGGGTGAACAGAGTTCTGCTAGGAGAACAGTTCAGTGTAGTCTCCTCCCATGTAGGGGCAACGTGGCAAATCCTGCAGATCTGGTACTCTGGGTTGGTGAACTCAGACCATTTCTGTCCCAGCATCATAAAGAATCCTTCATTTTTGAAAAACCAGAGGATATGCTTAATGAAGTAGAGGACGCAAGCTGACAGGAATGTTGCAAATGGGTGGAGAGGAACCAGCAGATCGCAGGCAGAGTTGGCAGGCAAGGCGGCTGGCCATTAGCCAGAGGGAAATAGAGTGGAGCTGAGTGTTGGCTGTGGCCAGCTGGTGAAAACAAAAACGGAGCACAAGGAAGTACTAAAATCACAAGCTCAGGCAGGACAGAATTTGATGTAGAGACTCAAGTTCCTCTTGAAGCAATAAACCTTAAAAAAAATAACCAACCCTGCCAACACCGTACATTATGGTAAGTGGTGAGACATAGAAAATCCCTTGGCCTCCAAGGCCTGTAAGCAAGTCCAGAGAAGTGAAAGCTTTTTCAGGAACAAAGACCAGACATAAAACAGGAAAGAAAAACCAAAATGCTTTTACAGAAGGACTCAGGGTCTGAATTATCCCTGGTTTGCTTTTTATCATCAATTAGAAAAAATAAATTTTAAGTTCTTCTGAACAAATAGCAATGTGCACTGGTATAAACAGTCATGCATGTAAGAAATTATTGCGCTTTCCTTTTCAGTGCCAAGTTCCAGTCCCTCTCGCCCTACAATGTTTTCTCTTGGTAGCCTGCTACCAAAATCACTCAAAATGGCATAAATAAAAATTTCATATTTTCCAGTATTTTTGTGCAATGTGAAGCTCTGCTAAAGCAGTCAGAAGCCTTGTCTAGCTAAAAAGGAGAATACTTCAGATCTGTTAATGCTTCCATAGTTCTTCTTTGGGAATTATATTCCCCTGACTAGTGGAAAATCATTATTTAACTTTATAAAAAACTCACCTCTTGTTGATTCCTGTTATTTGACTGAAGGAATCCACATGCTCCAATTGTGCTTTTTTTTACCAGTTTGCAGAGAGGGGGTGACCGGGTGTGTGTGTGTGTATATGCATGAAACAAAATGGATTATGAATTTGAAAATTGCCAATTATGTTGCATCACACAGCTCAGAGCACTGGCACAATGATGAACCCCAATCCAGATTTTTCAGCTTAAATGGCTTTACATTCAAGCAAGCAAATTAACCATAAAATAAAGGGGGGGTTTTACAAAATATCCCAAGAAAGAATGAACTGCAGATAATAAGCACCAATCTGGTGTTGAATGCTGCCCAAGATACCAATTGTTTTAAGTCACGACAAAGACAGCTGAATGCTCATCTTGTGGGTATAGAGCATGGATGATTGCTTGCCATGAGTATCTTCTCTCACAAATAACAGTTTTTTCGCTCTTAATTTTCTGCTAAATTGGAAGCTAACTGCTTCCCACATTGTCGTCAGAGCACCTGCAGCTGTGCTGGATTTCTGTGCACCATTTCTTTTAGGTAAAACAGCACTCCACTTCCTTGAGCTCATCATTATGTTTATGTCTTCCTTTCATTGCACTGCCGCACTAATGATTCAGGCAGGCTGGTCAGTCATTAAGTGACAAGCAAATGATACCATATGCAACGTGTGACTAATCGGTCTGAACAAATGAAATCACAGACTTGCTTTTCCCATCATTCATTTCACAAACAGTAGCAATGTGGTGCACAGCAGGTAGTTCAGTTAAAACCAGCCTTGTAAAACAAATTTCCCGCAGCCATTTAAGTGCACTGTGACGGATTCAATGCTTTAGCAACCGGATGATGCCCAGGGGAACAAGGGATGGTTTGGGCGAAGGGAAGTAGGGAGGAGGAGAAATGCTGTGTACATACATTACAGTAATTAAAGGTTTAGTTACCTTATTGGTTTGGGTATTTTGTTTGTATGGATCACAGCAATGACTACTGGATTACCAAACCCAAAACATACATAATATACCCAGTGCTTATCAAGACAGAATACACAGCTCTTTAACTAAAAGTTCCCCAAAGATGTATATTTTATGCAGATCTAAGCAAAATTATCACTGACAGCTATAGTGGGAACACATACATATGCAGAAGTAGAACTTTTTTTTTCTCTGTGCCCAAAATGCCTTTCACTGATGTTAATGAGATACTTTTCCCAGAAACACCAGCACTAAAATATTTCATATTGAATGTATTCGATACTTACATTTTTAAAAGTATAAATATTAATCCCAGTAAAGTCAAATGTATAAAAATAATGTCATCTGCTATCATTAAAATTTTGCTAATATTAAGTGAAGGCCCTGAGTGGCTGAAGCCATTTCATTAAGTAGCTAGATGAACTGGGGTTGTTTTGCTGTCGTTAAAGGTTAGTTCAGAGTTACATGTTGTCCATATCTCACTGAGAAGGTAACAAAAAGTAATTTTGAGCTTCTTATATTAACTTCTTCAGCATGAACATGAAGAGCCATCTGTCCTAAGCGTTCTCCCATCCTTTACTCAAAACTACTTTTCAGAGCTGAGAAAACACCAGAAATATAAAGAACTCAAACCAATCCATTTTTTTAAGGCAAATAAACCAAGAAAATCCAAAAGCATGGTAAAAGGTAGAATATAGATGCATTTACTTAACCCAAATCAAGGTTTTGAGAAGTTACAATCATCATTAATTAGAAGACACAAGACGAATTTCTTAAGTTGCACATATACCATTGACAGGAGCCTAGATAAGAAAGAACTGGACTCATTCATCTTCCAGCATACACGCCACCCCTCAGGTGTTTCTCAAACCTCATGGAAATATTTGCATAATTAGAATGCAAAACCAATTCTTAACGAGGATCAAACAGTCAGAGGGTACCCCCTTTTGACCTTCTTTGTCAAAGTAGCTTTGTGGGTTTTGAGTAATTGACAATTCAGAGGCTGAAGATGAGGAATGCTCACAGATCCATCCTCCAACAGTAAAAACAGACAGTGGGAGCAGGTGGCACTTTTTGCACATCACAGTGGATGACCACCTTCCACAGCACCCTTCTGAGAGCACAAAGATGTGCTCATGGAGACAGGGCGCTTTGGGTGGTTTGTGAAACAGGCACAAGCAAGGAATATACGCATTTGTATTTATAAATCTGGAAATAAAATATGCAGCATGTCTTTAGGAATAGGGATACGGTCCAGCAAAACACTAACTTAAGAGTAAAACGTTGGAGTCCTGGTGGATAGTGAAAATGTAGATGTCTTCTCAGCATCCTACCATTGGCAAAAGGCTAATGGAACCTCCGTGTATTCCAAAAAAGAGCTATCACAGAGCTGCAGAGAAGTTAGATATTTTTCTTAGTGACACACTACCTACAACTCTTTTACAATTTAAGACCCATATTGATGCATTCATAATGATCAAACAAGTACCCTGCAGTTGAATCTGCCAGAGGGCACAATCCACGTCTTCACAGAGCAGATAAAAACCTAATGTGTCACTTAACAAGCTGTGTAAATATCTATAGGACAACTATAAGGAGAGGCAGAACAGCTCAAAACAAACATCAGTTCAGAAAAATATCACCTCTCCAAAAGCACTAGTCGTGGACTGCTGGAAAAGAGCTTATAAGGACAGAGCAAATTTATACTTCTCTCTATAGTCTCCTGCCCCAAACCCATTTTTAGTTCAGGGACTTTTTAGTGCCTCATGTTTCTATGCATTTAACAATCAGCCATTAATTTCTTTCTCATGAATATGTCCAATGCCCTGTAGAATAACAACAACAACAAAGTAGCAAAGACAATAATAAGATCTGAAATCTGGAAATGGAAGCTCAACATATTTAGGGTATGGAATTCGCAGTTGGAATAACCAAAAATTGCAATGTTGTAATGAGGTTTGTGGAACACCAATGAATCTTAAATCAATTTTACAAATATCTGCAAAACCTTACTCTACTTCAAAGGGCTGTTAAGGCAACCAGCCTTTATAACCTCAGAATCTCCACATGAGCTAAAGACATACTGCCTTGGTTCTATTTATTAATGTCATTCTAGTTCTACAGTTTCTACATGGTATCTAGCTAGTGCTACAGTTTGTAAAGACGCCTATCAGGAATCAAACAGTTCTGCCACAGTTGGTTTTGGGTTTTGTTTGTTTGTTTTCCCAGATTTGCTGTTCATTGTTTAAGTCTTTGAAAGAGGGAGGAATTATACCTATTGCCCATTTCTAATGCAATTTTTCTTTATCATGCCCAGAAGTTTCTGACACAGGATGTGTCATTCAGATCCTTTTACCTCAGAGAAAATAAAGGCGTGAATATCCCAATTCCAAAAAATATGGGATTTCATAGATGGCTACATGCCATCCAATATAACTTAGTGCTTATCTGCACGTATGTTTATCACATATTTCTTGATATACAGTACAGAGTGCAACAGAATTTTGAAGGACACAATGATGTACCTTTTACACATCTTGCATCTCTGAAGAACATTTTAAATCTTTTATAGAATAGAGAATAACAAAATGGGAGAACATGAGGTAAAAATAATTTTTAAAACCTTTAAAACCAGCATTGCAAACTAAAAAAATCAATGCTTAGATATTTCCTAGTGACTTTTGTTTCTTTCTCTATTTTCTTTTAAATACTACCATTAAAAAGAAGAATTACAATGGAAGATGCCTCCCATGGCTTTCTGTCAGATGCTATCTTATTTGTAAATACTTTTTGTGGTTTAATTACTCCCTTTGTTGTTATTTTTCCCTTGGTTAAAGAACAAGCCTCCAAATTGTTCTGTGATCTTTGTATCTATGCAGATGAGATTTGGAAATTAAGGAAACTTGCATTAGCTACATAATTAAGTGCCTAAAGATGTCTGCCACACTTTCTTGGTTTTTTTTATTACTAACAAACACATATAATATGAAACACTGGAGATTTTAGGATTTAAAGAAATATTTTCTGCAAAAACCCTACTAACATCAGTTGTGTAAGCAAGTGATGAATTGCTGCTTTAGTAGAAAAGCTTTCAGCTTTTCAGTCCCACTGCTCCTCTCCATTTAGCATTACACCTTCAGCCCTTTCTTCTACTTTAATGAAATATACAGCTGTCTTTACTTATGGCTGGTTTTGTACGAGCATCCCTGGAGTGTGCTGGTCATGAGCAAGAAGGTTGTAAAAGGAACAAATCTGACTGCACACCCGAGACTGGAAATGTCACATTGTTTGTCCCTAACTGTTATGAAACCTTTCAGTCCCCACAGAGGTTTTTAGGAGTGTTTGAATGCAGAGCTGCTGTGGTACAGTTTGTCATAGAGTTACTACTGCACTAATCCTGCAAACAGATAAGAGAGGAAGTAGCAGGTTATTTGATTCTCCTCTCAGTCTGTGCTACTATCTGTGCCAGGAGATTCAACGATGAAAGTTAGCCTGTCAACACAGAAGAATTCCTCTTCTTTGGGTGTGTTCACAGGGAATGTTGAACAGGGCATGTGCCTCCTCCAGACAGACAAAAAATTCCTGGATGAAAAGGTGTCTTCCCCAAAATCTTTAAAGACAGGACTTGTTAGCATTGCTAAGAAGGATTTTACAAAAATGCCCTCGAATTGTCAGTGGAAACAGAGATGAAAACCTAATTTATTTTTACCTAATTGCCCACTTTCATCACAGGCTGAACAGGAAACAATATTGGCTCCTACAAAGGAAACTGGTTTCAAGACAAGCTGCACTTGCATGTGTCTGTCATTCTCCGATCCAGCCCATCTTCATTTACTTTTCCCACCATGAAAGCACTGTGAATTCTGCTCTTCTCACACATTTGAGGCTATGTCACCAAAAAGATACAGAAATGCTGTGCATTTTTTGTATACCAGAGCTCAGAAGAGCCAGATGTTTGTTTGAACATAGCTCAGCCAGCCATCACCACCCAAATTCCCACCCAGGTGTCCCCTGAGCCCAAGTACTTCACAGGAGAGGCAACGAAAGGGAAAAGTAGAAATATTTTAGCACAGATATAAATGTCAGAAAGACCCTGTCCCCATTTGATGTGCAGCTTACACAGTTTTTCCACTTTCTAGCTGTGCCAGGTGTCTCAATGTCGTATTTCCAAACTACTAACAAAAAGTTCAGTGCTATACCCAAGAGAAATGCTTTCCATCAGGGCTGCCATTTGAGGAGAAAAATACAGCTGTCCAAATGCACATACAGAATCACAGAATTCTAGAATTGTTTGGGTTGGAAGGGACCTTAAATATTGTCTAGTTGCAAACCACCTGCCATGGGCCGGAGCACCTTCCACAGACCAGGCTGCTCAAAGACCCATCCAGCCTGGCCTTGAATACTGACAGGGTTGGGGCATCCACAACTTCCCTGAGCAACCTGTTTCAGTGCCTCACCACCCTCACAGTAAGGAACTTCTTCCTAATATCTTATCTAAACCTTCCCTGTTTCAGTTTGAAGCCATTACTCCTTGTACTATCACTGCATGCCCTTGTAAAAAATCCCTCTCCACCTTTCTACAGGTAATGACAAACTTCTACAAAGTCTCCCCAGAGTCTTCTCTTCTTCAGACTGACTACTCTGACTTCCCTGACGGTTACGTGGAGCTTTATCATTTCACAGTTTCCTTGTGCAGCACTACATGAAATTTGAAATGTTCCAATGGCCCTTAGAAATCCATAAAAATTAATTTTCAAATATATGTGTATTTATTATCTCTCATAGAAACTGCCGCCTGGTTTGCACCATTGGGAAAGTACTTGGACTTAAAATGGGAGCGGGGGGGCGATCATTTCAATCTCAAACACAATTTCAAATGCATGTAGAAAAGATGTGCATTTCTGGACAGATGAAAGTAGACTGAGTTCCTCTCCCATTCGTTATGATGCTACTTTTCACTCTCATCAGGCTTTTTTTCAGGATACCTATTTCACTTCAGTTTTCCTTGTTACCAATGTCTCACATTGGAAACCCCTCCTGGTTTACTTATCTATTTTCTTCAGTCATTATGGCACCAGCAGATCTCTAAATGTTCTTCTCATGCTCAGCTATCTGTGGGACTCAGGTTTCCCAAGCCATTTTAGCCTAGTTTTCTAAAGAAGGAAGGCTGATGCAATTGTAACATTCAGTTACTGCTCAGTTCCCTAATTTTATTTCAAGAGTTCTATAGCCAACTGCAATTAAATTTGAATATATATATATAAAATAAATTTATCCTTCATTTTCTGAAAAGTTGCAGCTGGAGGGAAGGAAGAGTCCCAGGTTAGCATCTTCCCTCTTTCCTTGAAAATCTGTTCAGTGAAATCCACCTGTTTTCCATTGGGCTTTTCCTAGCCAGAGTCAAACCAGACAACGACAACCTGGCCAGCCTGTGCCCACCTAGGGGTGAGTCATGATGGACACAGCCTGATGATCTGTGGTGCTGAGCCCTGGGGAAGGCTGGCACAGGGAGACTCAGGGCCAAGGACAGAGGAGAAGGAGGTTGAGAATAAAATGAAGTGTGAGGGAAAGATGCAGACTCTGTTGTAGAGGACATGGAAGGATTGAAGATAGAGAAATTAACATGGAAATTGACAATTTAATTAACTGAAAACCAGTTTTTATTAATTTAACTGTTCACAGAACTAAGTGTTTAACAATTAGTATTCAGCAACTCAGTGGTTTTATAGTGGTGGGCTGAGGAGAAATGAAAAGAAGTGAAATTTACTTTTAAAAATTGAATTTTTCTAATGGAAACCTAACTTTAGCCTTGTTGGCATCGTTGGCATTTGCAGCCACATTTATTAAGGAAACCCTGCCCTCATGCAGAAACTGCTAGCAAAAGGTAGCTCAGCTGCCTAACTTTAACTCCAGTAGTCAGCACTGTAGGCATTTTCTTAAAGTCTTGGAAGCAAGAACAAGAAACTAATTTGAAAAGTTTTGAAAAAAATGCAGAACTGGTTGTGACCCTGATGCATTCCCACAGAATATCTTGAAACCACTTTGCAAAAACCTACTTTTTCAGGGAGGCATGAGAGGCATCACCACAAAGATGGGGAAGGAAAAGAATAACCAGTAAGAGGAAAGCAAACACCCTTTCCCCATTACCCTCCTTCCCCAAAGGCAGGGAAAGGGCATCCAGAGGGCTGCCCTTACAGCTTGCTTGGATGAGATGAGCACAGCCCCAACGAAGTAATTTTGTGCAGAGTGCACTTGTATTTGTCACTATTCAAAGGGGTCAGTAATCCCAGGAATTCTGACTTTCTGATTTACTTGTAGATAATCTAATTTATAGAATTGACAGTATTTTTTAGCAAACTTGCTGTGCTGTGCAACAATCCAGTTCCTGGCCCTTCACAAAAAGAAAGCATTTGTTTAGTTTGATTCTTTTTTTTCTCTTAAAGACGTATATATGTATATGTATTGCAGATATATGCAGGTTTTGCATTATAGCATTTAATTAATAAAAATCCATCAATTCTACTGAAAATCAACATAATTTTAGCTAAATACTGCAGCATTTCCCTACTGCTGGTGTGTGACATTTTCAGAGAGCAGCAGGTTGGCTCTGAAAACACATAGCAGGATTTGTGCTGTATTAAGTATAGAAAATAAACCAAAAGAAGCAGTTCAATTTCCAGTGTTGTCTGCAAACATTGTCCTGCCAAATTGCATGGAAATGGGCGGAAGGTTTGACATGCAATACTAGAAGGAAAATTCCCTCCAAAAATTAGAGATGGCAGCAAAATATCTCTATGTTTTCTCCTCTTTAAGAAAACATATTGTCCTTGCTATCCTCCTCCTCCTCCCCGCAAAAAATATCTTTTCTTTTTCTCTTCTCCTGGCACCCTTTAATTAATGCTCTTTTCTAGGTGACACTGTGCACTATGGTTGTGTGGCTGAGTGGATGCCTAACCGTGCTGAGGGATGAGGCACCCTGTGGAGCACAAACAAAAAGCCCCAGCACCCACTCAGCCCAGCTCCTAGGAATAGCTCACCCTTTCTTTATGAAGATAAGAGGTGTGTGAGTGCCTGTGATTAGGAGAGGGAGGAGATATACATCTCCAGATGTAAACGGAGTGCATCTCCAGGAAAATTCAGAAAGTTATAGAAGTTGCTAAACCCAAATGGGATATTATCCTTGCCCACAAGCTGGCGTGCAAACATCATCAGTGTTTCTCAACCAAGGCCACCATTACACCAAAACAAAATGAACAGAAGATGCCAAATAGGTGTGGGACATGCTGCCCAGGACCTTGCCTGCCCTTAGGGCTGGCTGGGCATCCACCACCTGCTGTGGGGCACCAGTAACCTCAGAGGAGGAAATAGGCCAACAGGGTGTGGGAAGGAGTGGGAAGAGTCTTGAGTTTCAAAAACTGAATTTCAGCAGTGAAAGGGTGAAATCCAAAAGGCACTGAAATTCAAATGTGTCACTGATGCCAACAGAGACTTGATCAACACCTAAGTCACCTACACAAATTTATATGGATTGGTACTTAAAGCTAACACCATATAAAGTTTAAGGTAGCTGCCATGGCAGTAATTTCCTCCTGACACTGCATCTGATACACTAACATGAAATACCATTCAAACAATGCTGTCTTCTCAATTTTCTTTCAACTTAATTCTCATCATACCAGCTACACTCAAGAGGCTGCAGGTCACTGAAACAGAGGTAAGTCCCAACTAATGCTGCTTGATGTACGAGGGGACACCTGTTTACCTGGGGCACAATGGTGCAAAGCCTTCAGAATTCTAGTACATAGGGATAAAACTGTTAAATAATCTACATTTTACTTGTGTAGTCTGTCACTTCCAGGAGTGCTATCTGGAAAATAAACACACAAGAAAAGATCTGAACTACCACTGCTGTAATCTGTCAAATTGCACTGAAAAAAAAATTCCTGAGGATATGTTATGTAGCAGAGCCCAAGTTCTTAGTTTTGCTCTCTTAAAAATAAGGAAGCACTTACTGACTTGCAAGAAGTTTTAGGGGCTCTAGTCTAAACCCTTTGACAAGTTTCAGATGGAAGAAATGATGTTAACAGAGCAGAGCTGCCCCTGCCACTCTGATACCTGTGTGCTGGAAGGGCTGCATGGCATGGGTTGTGTACACAGCCCATACTGCCATCATACAACCACCCGCTGTTGCATCCTGGTGTGTGTTCACCCTATAACACCCTCTGAGTAGCTGTTCAAACATTGAAACCTTGGGTTAATCTCATGATATCAGATAATTACTGCACCAAATGTGAAGGAATCTGGATGACTTTCCACTCTTAAACAGAGCTTAATGTCATTTTCAGTAACCCAGCAAAATGGTAGATAAGGACTTTGCATGATGCCTTTACAGAAAGTAGAAGTGCAGACGATTATTTCAGGATGCATGTGGCAACTGAAGGGCTGACCTGTAGGAAAGACCCTGGTCTGAGGTGTAGGGGGAAGAAATTCAGCTCCCAACTGTGTCAAACCCTGCAAGAGTGATTTGCAGCTAAAATCAGTGCCAGTAAAAGTCCCAGATGCTTTAAAGTTAGGGCTTGCTTCCAAAGTCAGTGCTGGCTGACAGCCAGGACACCTGTGCAGCAGCAGACACGGGGGAGGGCATGTCCTGAGCAATGTGGGTGCTGACCACAGGCAGAGCAGGAAGCTGAGGGCTCAGGCTCATGACTCCCATGCTCCCACAGCAGCTGCTCTCAGGCACTCCACTGAAAAGTGAGTGCCATTGCCCCCCACACACCCCCAGCAGCTGTGCTCCTGTCCCAGAATTAATAAACCTCCTCAGCAGTGCCAGTGCTCTTCACCCAGCACCTGCACCACGAGAATGTAGTGGCTGAAAAGATGAAATAGGAGGCTTGTGTTGTTTCTCCTCCTCACTGGGAAGGAGACCAAAGCCATATCTTACACCTCTTCGCATCCTGCCTGGCCTGAATGGGATGCTCTTCTTCCACTTCCTTTGATGCCAGAGGGAAAGACATCAGATTTGACTTTGTGGTCCAAGTCCTTGCACATCACTTGGGGCTGGGGAATCCTAGAAGTTTGACCTGGTGTCCACAGGACATAGTGCAAGAGCCACTGAGCAAACACGGGACAGAGCTTGGAGCACAGGGACCAAGCTCCAGGCTCCTCTTCCTGCTTCCCAACACACAGCCAAGAGCCTTTAGCAGGATGCAGAGTCTGGCTCCCTCTTGTGCTCTCTCCTTTCAACAAATTCATTTAGGAAATACAATGCAGTGGAATATTTTTAATACGTGGCTTAGAAGTACTTCTAACCTAGAGCTGGACACCCCATGCATGCTGCCATGATCTTGAAGCCATTCAGGTGAGGAACTCAGCTTCTCACTCATTTGGGCAAGCACGCTTTTGGACAGGAAAAAACCCCAAACAAACGTGGAATAGGATTGTCAAAATGGTTTTCACAGCTTGAGACACGACAGTCTGGGATGCTTTTGTACAGCCTGGTAGGGAAAGGACTTCTCTGTAGAGATGCCTGTCTCAGCCCTCTGCCAGGTATAGGCTAGGAATTTCCAAGGTAAGAAGCTGCAGCAGTAAGACATGACATTCCTAGTGTTTTACAGAAGGTGTCATTGTTGTGCTGTTCCATTTGACAAATTTCTCTCTAGTGTTCAGCATGCTGCAAGTCACTGCAGAACATTAATCTTTTTCATTCTCTTTCAGCTGCAGTCTATCCCATATTAAGCTCAAGGTTAAATATTCCCTGACAGAGAATTTAACTATACATATAGGCAAATATCATGGGCTAATCCTCCACTTCATTTCCTTTTAAGGAGGATGAATCAAGTGTGTGTGTGTGTAATCTCACAGAATCTAACCTCAAATCACTGGTAAGAAAGGAAAAACTCTGTTTTAACCAAGTGTCAATAAAAAGCATGTTGGAAAGGGTGTGACACTGGTTATAGAATGTTATCTGCACTCTTTTGCCATGTCCAACATGCCTGTGCTTGGTAATGCTTTGATCACGACACAGGGAATACAGAGGCTCCCAGGAAAAAGTGTGGTCCCAGGGAGGTGCTTAGCAGCCATCAGGAACCTGCTGGTTACACTTATTCAGCAACGTCACACCGGTTATCACAAACACCCCAAATATCATGACTTTCTGAACGATGCCTGATATCTTACTCACAGAATTAACGTGGGGAAGTCGCTGATGTATAAAAATAAAGACAGCCTAAAACAGCTTCTGCTATGGTTGCTGAGGAATGACCCCGGATGACCGTGTCTTACTGTGATGTTACACACTTCTAGTTTAACCACCACAACCCACATAATCCCTGACACCAGTGTTGCTATAGCTGTATTTGATATGATACTTTTGCTTCAATTGACCTGCTATGATGATGACATTTTTCCAAATCAAATTCTGCCATAGACAGTTACCTTGCCCACAAATTATTTTTCACTCTGCACATGCTTTCAGTGAAAAAAATGTGGAGCCATGCCATAGAAACAGGATCAGAACAAGGTCAAGACCACCTTTACTGGAGAGAAATGGGCCACTCAAAACCCTGCTATTGAATGAAGAAAGAGAAAAGTCTCATCCAGTTCCCTGCCAGAATTAAAACTACTCTTTCCTTGTCTGCAACCAGATTAATGAAATAGTAAGGACTGATCCACACGGTTTTCAAATGCAGGACTTAGCTGACATCTCGCACAGATTGGGCATAAGTGCCTATAACTTTTGACAGCATATCTCTACAATATTGTAAGGCTCTCTCCCATATGAGAGGGGCTGAACAGATATCATCCATGTTTGAAACTGCTCTTGCCCAGGTGAGAGCAGTTAAAATGCATTGCCAGCTCCCAGCTAGTGATACTTAAGCATAGGTAGTCCTCTCTCAAGCAAGGGAGCCCCTAGATGGCATTGTGAGACTCCTCTTCCAATCACCAACACTGAACTGAGATGGGCTGTTTCCTGCCTTTTTGTTCCTTTTTTGTCAAAAAAAATCCCCAAAACCCCACAAAATAAAAACAAAAAAACCCGACCAAACTAAACCAAATAAAAAAACACCAAACAAAAAAACCACTACACAAACTTCAGTTCATATTATTCAAGCCCATTTACATGTTATATATTTGAAATCAAGACAGGAAACTCAATCTGATTCCTTCCCAGCTTGCTCCAGCTGAAAACATCTCTTTGTAGATTAAAAGACAAGCCAATAAGTCTTCCTTATAAAGTACATTTGTACTGTTATCTGCTTTGTGCCACAGCAGTTCTGCCTCAGGATGGTGCCATTACGACATATTCAAATCATCTTGCTTGGCCAAGCAAGATCTAGCATCGCCACGGCTCCTTTCTTCCTCAAACACTTTGCTCACACTCCTTACCTGAGCTTCAGAAAAGATGCTGTAAGGTAGTCAAGCTTTAGTCTTTCCACCATAAAATATTCAGGATAGAAATAGGACTGATATTCAGTTATGTTGCCCTGAACTGCTCTCTTCTCCATACTATGGCTGAAAACTTAAAAAAGCATGGAAGAAGAAAGCAAAAATTACTCCTGCTCCCAATTAAATATATAAAAAAATATACTGCTGTTTTGCTGGTAGTAATCAGTTAATAATGGGGTAGCAAGAACATTAGGATATGATTGTCACGTACAGAGCTCACAAATGGTCACTCGCCTGCCTGAGACACTTCACCCTCTTTGCAGGGTGTACAAAAAGGCAGGACTGGGAAAAAAGCAGGAGGAAAGGATTGTGATGTGAGCCAAAGGAACATCAGAAGACTTGCCTAGGGTAGTAAAACCAGGAACTAGATTATGACCCTGGATCAGTGCCTTGCTAACACCTCCAGACACTAAACCTCCAGGGTGAAAAATCAAGGTTCAGCAATGGTACCTTGCTCAAATATGCCCACACATTGATTCCTGTGACCAGCAAAATTTCCACTGGGCAAGAACTGACATGAGTCAGGGAAAAGTTGGCTTCCTGCTGGCCACAGAGCACCACAGGGATGAGGAGCAGTGCTGCAATCTCCGGTTTTATCTCCCGTCATCTCTCCCAGCTGCCTTTTGAGCTCCCTCACAGACATATTTTTTTCTGAGCCTTTCCTGACTCTTCCAGATTTGGTCAAATATGTCTCAAGTACCTAGAAATCTAATAAGATATAAGAAAGAGCAAAAACAAAAATCAGTCATTTTTCTTTAAGAACAAGGTTAAAATCACTTCTTTCCCCTCAGTTGTATCACTAGTAAGTTCTTTCTCCCACAGGTATTATCAGTGACTCCAGAAGTGACTGCTGGCATAAAGGAGGACACAGCTCAAAAGCAAAATTTAGTGGCATAGTTCCCTCATCTGTCAATCAACTGATGGTGCAGCCCTGTGTACAAGACAGGACACAATTCTCTAGGTCAAGTTACCTATTTTTTGGCCACAACATGCATTTGCTGGCATTCAGCCTGAGATTCTGCAAACTAGGAATAAAAAGTAGTCCCCCTTCTTTCAATGAAGTGATTCATAGAAAAGATTAAACCAAATAAGCTAAATTCTGCTAGAGTCCTAACTACTAAGAGCTGGTTGGTATTTTGGCAGAATAAGAAAGCCAGGGAATAAACCACTGTCAGTGGCAAGCCATTGAGGAAGATGCAAAGGGTCAGACTGGAAATGTGCCAACCTGTGCCCAGTGAGAAGGCCTCACAGTGGGAACAGCCCCCATGAAGAGGAGGGTCTGTGTCTACTGAAGCAGGTTGCTCCAAGGAGCCTAAGAAAGGTGCAGCACCTTTCTCCAGCTTCCAAAATGCCTCCTCCATGATTGCAGTTGTGGACTGCATCATCTATCTCCATGCAAGTCACCTTCCCTACCTGTGAAACCACCTCATTTCCCCAGAGTACACTTATCCAGCCACTGTCCAGCACAGGGAATGGGCAAGACAGCAGAGGAGGAGCAGCTGTAGAAAGTTCACCATCTGGGATGGCCACCCTGCTTAAGAGGAAGATTTTCCAAGGCACACGGATTTCCTCAAAACCAAGTAGGAAAAGCCTCAAAGTCCATAGAATAGAGAGCCTGTGTGAGCAACACCACAGCTGCTCTGCCAAGCAGAAAATCAGGCAGTTCTCTGGAGACAGAGAGGCCATGGGCAGCCATCCAGGAGAAGGCTGTGCCCTGCCACCTTCAGCTTACAGTTGTCTCCATCAGGCTCTTGCCACTTTTGCCTTCACTGATTCTTTTACAGGGTATAACTGGTTTAGTGAGCAGGCACAGGGGAAGCACCAATGGTTTGGAATTGCCCAAGGGTAGGTGAGGCTCAATCTGGATGGTGATCTAGTGCCGTGTGACCTTGGCCAAGTTTCTCTGCCTCTCTCTTTCTGAAGTTTCTTCTCCTGAAACAGCAACTCCTCTCTGCCTCCTTGTGCCTTAAACTGGTGAGCATTTCCTATTTGCCTTCAAAGTCCTCTGAGTGGCACTAAATGAGTAAGTTCTATTGACAGTGCTTTTCGCTGCTGTCCAGGAGCACTCTTCTTCCCCAGTCCACAAAAGAGCAAGTGTCAGCAGTCCCTGTGATGGACCCCAGGCTGTCACTGCAACTATAGTTGCAATAATACAGTGAGCCTGGGGAAAGCCCTAGTGAGCTGCACTCATTAGCTGCACAAATGGTAGGGTGAAGTACACATACCCATGCTGTGTGTGTAGCTGAAGTTTGAGGTTTACTATGCAGAGGAGGCTTGCCTTGTATATGACTGCAAAATGCTCCTGTCTTATCTATTTGTAGCTTCCCTGTGACACCATGTGGCAGCTGCAGCTGGCTGGCTCCAGCTATGCTCCTGGAGGTACCCCTGATACACAGGACAGACCCGCACGCGATCACCAGCCTGCCAGAGGCACTTGTACAACAGCACCTTCAGACGAAAACCCACTCCTTGGGCTCACAAAACCCACCCTTTGGCTAAACAGGGAATTCAACCTCACACCATTAACCCAGCAGGTTGGGGACTTGCTTGCTTTAGTCAAACACACCCAGACAACTTTGCAGCATGTTTGGAGAAGCTGCCCCAGACCAAACGCTCACACTACAGCCAATAGCTTTGGATGAGATGCTGACTCCGGGGGCTACGGGCAGATGAGAAGGCAGCAGTATCTATTCCCATTAGCATCTGTTCTAAGTGAATGTGCACACTCATCATAAAGTCTGAAAGTTAAATCCAGGGTAGAGCGTGTACAAAAAAAGCTGAACAGATAATCCCATCAGTCCACTTAAAAGGGAATCTGAGTCAACAAATCTAATAAAATGGGGTCAGTGGACCACACAGACAACAGAGGAGCCTCTCACTGCTGCACTATGTCCTGCAGTCCCTCGAGGTCACGCCGGCAGTTTTGATGCAATAAACTGGCTCTCTGGGCACAGGATTTCACCACTAGACGTCAATGGTATTCTGAGCTTTTGAAAGGGAAGATACTGCTAAAAGCATGTTAACGGTGGGAAAAGTTTGTTCTAGCTGACATTAGCCAACCACAAATCAACAAACCCTTTTCTTGGTCAGGATGATGATGTGCTCTTCACAGAGATGCCCCCAATAAGAACCCTTTCTGTCTTACAGTAACACTTGGCTCCAGTAGACTCTTGTCCGGTTATTTCTGGGAAATGACACCAACCTTCACCATACCACTTTCTCTCAAAGTCCTCTGAAAACTTTAACATTTAGCTGAAGTCTTTCCTCATTTGCATTTGCACAAAGCTGCACCAGGTTCCCTGGAGTCACTCAAATTGCTCTGAGGAATCAATCAAGTTCGCAAAATGCACAGAATTAAATTTGATTGACTAAACTACATTATACTCTTCAGCAGAAACTCCAATTTAAAAGCAAAGTGAATTACCTCACAAAATTAAGTAAACCTCATCAACTAAGCAGTAAACAAGGGTCTAAATTAATTTGAGACACATGTGAGTTTTCTTCAGATTTGCATGTTATTTTCCTTTAACAGTACTCCCCTGTTCTACCTCTGTTGTGCTGGATTTGTTCAGTTCATTCTCCATCCTGTCTTATGCCTTCCTTCTAGTTCCTACTATCACATCAACACTTATTTGGGCTTAAAAAGGGCCCTCCAACCAACAATGTGCCCTGAAGGTGGAGCACGTACCTGTAACCTTGAGCCAAGTTCAATGCTGGCAGCTGGTGTCATCCACAACAATTTTCATTACTGTGAACATGACAGGGAACTCAACACCCAGCAGCCCTGCCTGGTCTTCTTCTGACACTATGCCATGATGACAGGGATTGCCCTTGTATGAAGCCCAGCATCAGTAGCAGAAAAAACAGTTCAGGGTTATTTGCTGCTTTAAAGTATTTCAGATTGGATGGAGAGACCATACTCTGCCTTGTAGTGTAGCCAGAGACTCAGTCTGGCAGCAGACATTTGGGTATCCTGGGTTTTTAAAGCCCAGTGGAAACCAATAGAAGTTAAACTTGGCTTCACACAGTTTTTCTGAATGAAAGGGAGACAAATTTATGACAACAGCTGGCCTTGTTTTGATCAAAGTTTTTCCAAACTGCTTGACATGACTTGAACACTTCAAACTTTTGAGGGTTTTATGGCCTAAGAATCATCACCTGGAGCTGCTGAGCTGACTTTCTCAGCATATACTTGAGTGTACCACAGTCACCCCCACCTATAGGCACGTTTGGCTGGGGATAAGCCCACAGTGACCTCAGGAACAGTTTCATTGCTCATGAAGCAACCAAACCTCTGACTAGTGTTACACAGAGCTCTCACAAACATTTGTCAGGAGCCTCCATAACTGACCAAGGAGGTACCTGATCTGGGGCTTGAGCCTCACCATCCTTTGTCATTTTTAGGTCTGAAACATCTCTGTTTACATTTGCTAGTAAATTCCCCTCCAGAAAAGCACAGTTCTTTGCTTTCAAGCCATCTGTCACTATTGGCAGTACCTCTCTCAAGGGACACTTCACTGCTTAAGTTAAATAGACGAGTTCTGCCAGTGCCATTTTTCCCTGCTAAGTAGCACTCCCATCTAACTCATTTCCTACAGAGGCAGCCCACACTCAGCTGGGACAATGGCAAGAATTTTTCTTCCCTTTATTTTTCTTTATAAGCATTATCTGGAGCACTAGCAGCCTCTCTGACCCAGCCCTTTCTCTGCTGCACATAGGAAAGGCCTTGAATTGGTGTAAGCAACAGCAGGAGAGCAGAACAAAAAGCTGCAGGTTTTAGAAGCCCTGACAACTTTCTGCAAGAAAATCTGTTTGAAAGACCAAGAAATTTATAGCCCACCTCCTTGCACAAACCATCTTTTAAGACCTATCTCCTCAAGGCAGGCTGCCCATCGCAGTTACTGTCCTTCAGCATGGTTTAGCTCATCTAATTCTGCTTAAAGGCATCTTCATGTACTTCTATAAACTTATAAAACTGAATCACATTTTCAGCTATAAATGGTAAAGTTTGGTTTTCCAAAAAAATTTTAGTCTAAACTATGTTGCTTCATTGTTCCTTAGCACCCCCAGGTCTACTCTGACTCCTTACCACAGAGATGAAAGGTGAAACCCTAGGGATAGGAACTAGTGGCACTAGGACTGAAAAGAGCACTAAAGGGAGTCCACAAAGACCACTTGTTAGGAATCAGGTGCACTTACATGCAAACCCAGCACTACCCACTTCTTGCTGCAAAGTAACAATTTCACCAGCCAAAAATACAGGAGCAATCAATCAGACTATGCAGAGAATACAAAGGAAGAATTTCCTTCTCATCTGCTGCATTTGGGTGATCTCGCAAATGGCTCTTCTCTTTCTTAACCCTAAAATGAGTTTTTCCCTGGATTTTAGCTGCCTGGTTTCTCTAGGATGTTTGTGTTTTTCTTAAAGGAGAGGACTGGCTCTACCCTGAGATTTCCCCTGGGGAAAATCGACCTGGAAAAGATCAGCAGTACTCTTCAGAGTAAAGGAAGCTTTACAAGAATTTCGAGGTCATGTTGAGAGGAAAGCTAATGTCTTTTCAAACAATGTGGTGGGTGAAGGAATAGATGGGTGTTAACCTCTTTGAAATGGGTCTCAATGCCTCTGCTAACTTTGGGCAGCAGGTTAGTTGCAGAGCCCAGACAGCTTGGCTCCTGAAACAAACACGGGGGTCTGCACAAGCCTGTATTTTGGGGTAAAATAGTATGTTCAAGGAGGGAAGAAGTGCTAGGTGGTTCGGGAAGTCTGTACCTTTCCAGTAGCTCAGCAATGGGGAAAGGAAGAGGGTAACATGTGGCTGGGAGTTTGGGATAAAAGGAGGCTGCGTCCTCCGAAACCTGGAGAGAGAAAACCCCGCGGGTGTGTGCCCCAGTGGTCTCTCTGGCTTTCTTCGAATAAGGTTGCAGGACTCCTCTGTCTCTTTTTTGGCCATAAACCTCTGGCACTTGCGGATTTTCCTGACAATGCCACTTTCCCTCCCTGTCATAGGAAACAGATGAAAAAGCCATGCTGGAATCCAGTTTGTTTCCAAAATGCATGGATTTGCATCTCTGGAAGTGGTATTAGAAACCTCCTGGATCGGCCACTAGCTGGAATTGCTTTGCACTGCATTGGGCAGTGAAAATTAAAATTATGTATACTGTATCACTTTCATAGTTTTAAAGTCTTTGAGGCAGATGCTGCTCAAGGGTGTTTACAGGAGTGTTAACGGAATCACATAATATTCTGAGCTGGAAGTGAGAAAGGAATGCTCAATAGTTAACCCATGTAAGCACAGTTAACTATTAAGAGACAGAAAATGTTAATTACAAAACCTAAGAAACAGGATTCTCTTAATGTTGTTAAAGATAAGAAGGCTAGAAATCTGCTTGAAGCCAGCACCGAAACCACTGAATCATTCCAGAAAGGACTGTGCATACTCCAGAGAGAAAGGTCAAAAGTGCAGTAGGACTTTTTATCAGGAAGACCCCTGAGGAAGACGAGGAGCCTTCCTCCATAGGACCACCAGGACACACAGTGCATGCTTGGCATGTATGCTAATGATACTAATGACTTTGAAAAGTAATTTGTATAATCACGCCTACCCCAAGGAATGCTATGAATATTCATGAATTTTACCCATAATACTGTGTGGTAGGAAGTGCCGGTGTGTGTTTCGGAGCAGCGAGCCCCACGCATCCGGCACACCGAATAAAGCACATACCCATTTCACAGACTCTGTCCCTGAAGTGTCTCTAGGCCCGGTTTGGGCAAATCAGAAGGGACCCAGAAGGCCCATCAAAGTTTAACTCTTAAGTGAATGGCCCCTACTGGGATCAAACCCGCAGCTTTAGCATTATTAGCACCATGCTCTAACCAACTGAGTTAATCTCAAGGCCATCAACAGACCTTCTTCCAGACATGAGGAATTGCACGAGAACACATCTCTCCTTGCTTCAGCAATTGTTTGTTTGGCCCATATTTGCAGGCCTCCTCAGTTCTCCAGACTTTAACTACACTGCTCAATTCCTTTAACTCTGATACAATGACAAGCATTTCACAGCATTATTGTACCCATGAGTGTAGGGTGCCATCCCAAAAGCCCCCAGTGTGAAATGGTGGACAACATAGGAGTGGAGCCAGAAGACTTACTTTCTTTGGCTTTTGCTGTGTAACTCAGTTGCTGCCCCATGGCAGAAGAGAGCAGGACTCCAGGGCAGAGGCTCTGGGTGGCATGAAAGTCTGCTGGGGTGTGAAACACAGCAAATATTCAGGAGGTTTGGTTTTCAGATTGAGCAGTTTTTTCCTCCTGAGAAGAGGAAATCACCTCTACGTAAGGTAGCGCAGTTGTCCCCCTACAGGTCAGTGCTGCTCTGCACAGAGGGCTGTGCTGGCCCTGAGCAAACTGCCCCCACCTGCTGCCTCTGCGGTCACACAGCTCCTGCACAAATGGCTCATCACAGGCCCCTCTGATTACTTCAGTTAAAATTCACAGAGTGCCTTGAGCAGCTTAAATTGCAGGCCTTTGCCAATCAAGCTCTTTTTGGTGGAGAGGCATAGAGGAGCCCTTGTGTGAACAGTTCAGCAGAATGGTCTCAAGGGACAACATGCACAGCAGCCTCTTCTCTTCTAGCTGGCTCTTCTAGCACAACTGGAGTTGTAAGGCAGCTGTCCTCAGCTCCACACCCTGCCATCTGCAAATCACCTGAAAGGTATCATCACTGTTCTTGTGAAAGTCTCCCAGTAAGGGCAATGGGGGGAAGGAGAGCCCTTTCTGCAAAGTTAGCTGCTTGCATGTAGCCACGTGTGGCTTAATAACTGCAACAGGTTAGGAGGTTCTCTCCCAGTCTTCTGGGCTACACTGTGGAGAGCAGTGATATCCAATGAAGGGACAGTGATAAACAGCTGAGACCATAAATTCTTCAGATTGTGCAACTGGATCTGGAAAAGTATATCTGTCTGTAATGTCTTTAAACATCATTACAGAGAAGTGTCAACCATTCAGACTTGTTTTAAATATTAAGGTTAGAATTCACCCTGACTGTATACTAACACTAGCCACAAACACTTTTAAGGTCAGACTTAAGACGACTTAAGGTGCAGGCACTCAGAGGATTTAGTACTGCCTATTTGTAAAGCACTCTGAAGAGACATCATGCTGTAAGTATCAACTGTTATTTGTGACTGAAATAGCCAAGTTTGGCTTGCTGGTTCCCAGGCTTTGCAAGTGGAAAGGAAGGAAGGACAGGGCAAGCCTCAGCTGCATTACAGTGCCCTTGCAGCCCATCCTGAGCTCTGCCTTCCTGCTGCAGGCCAGCCCAGAGGAAGGAGAGGAAACAGCACCATCAGGGATGACTGATGACAGGGGAAAGCATTTGCTGTCCTCAGTAAGAGGATCAAGTGCCAATAAGCAGACTCCAGAGGACATGAAGATAGATTTACTCCTCCCCTCTCCCACAGGGACTTCTCATGGTAGCTCGAGGCCCCTCTTTGGCTGTGCTGTGATGACAGGGCACAGCTGAGGCTCCATTAACATCACTCCTGCTTTGAAACACTGGTACCACCAAGTCCCACTGATCAGAGACAGATGAGTAGCTCTGAAAGAGGTCAGGCTCTTGAGCCTCTGTGCGAGTCTGCATCCATCTCACAAATGCAGTGAGGGTCTGCGGAACTCAATGACTGGAAGTAAAATATTCCACATAGGAACAGTAAGTATGTGTGGTAGGCATGAAGGCACAGAGCCCAGACTTCATTAAGGTAGTTTTTATATTTTGAAAAGCAATATTAAAAAACACTGGAAAATGCAAGATAAACATAACAGTTGCTTCTACAAGTTTTAACCTTGTATTGCTTGGCCATTTTGACATATAAATTATTGCTTACTAGCTCTCATAAATACACGACACAATAATATGTACAGAGGCAAACAAGCATGAAATATGCAAAGGAAAACACTGGCAACATTGATTCTGGTAAATCAGATTATTTCATACATACCAGGTCTCATGATGGTGGATAACTACTAGCTGTAGTCCCTGAGAAGTTAGGTAAATACCTTGATTTGGGGGTTTCTATTTTATTACTTTTAATGCAAGCTGACACCATTATGGCACTCAAGAGAGAACAGGCAGTTGTTCTTACCTCAGCTCATTGACTTCATCCCAGTGTTTAACAGCGTATAAGATGACAATAAATAGACTATGCAAATAAATATTACTCTGCTAAAATGTTTATTTACATCTTTCTTTGTAATTTTACAGCAGCACAGGTCTTATTATTTCTGATAACACCTTTTTTGCCACTGCTATGCAAATGAAATTTATTGCTATCCAAGATGGTGCTGGAATCCAAAAGCTGTGTCAGAGAAGCATCTAAATTTGTTCCAACAAAATCCCACATCAAAGAGGTATAAAGTGACACAGCTCTTTCCTTTGTTCTGCCTAATTACTCCTCCTAGCTACTAAAAAAAAAAGAATATGCAGAGTATTTAACCCCAGGTGTGATTGTGATAAATGGAATTTATAAGATTTATAGATTTTATACCACGTAACCTAATCGTGCTATTGATGGATGTAAAAAAATCACACATTATCACCAGTGCTGGGCCCTGGCAGAGGCTGTATAGTGTTGCCCTTCCCTAACACAGGGTTTACTTCTAGTTCTCCCAACCACCACACCTTCAAACTGCCTGCCAGTCTGCAGCAAAGCTCTGAAATACTTCACCTGTGGAATGAAGATTCGAAAGGCCTTTTTTTTAAATTAGACATACTAGCTACAAATTTGGGCTATTTGCTTTTCCTTTATAGTAACTGTTCTAAGGCCTTATTTTCAACATTAGATCGATGCAGCTATGTTGGACCCTCACACCTGAAACTTATATCCAAGTTATACAGGCCACTATAAAAACTAGTTTGCAAAGCTGTGACTAGTTGTCTAATTAGTTACAGTACAGATAACAAAGTTAATGCTGGCTGTGTGCCTTCAGACTGATTTTATGCCAGCTGCAAGGGGTAGACAACACCTCTTTTAGTGTGAAATTACAGTGGTGCAAAAAGCCAACACCTCAGCTGGCTTGAAGCCTATTGGTATGAGTTAACCTGTCCCTTTACTTCATTTTGAGTTGGCAGAGTGAAGAGCACTCCAGGTAAGTCTAGCAGGCTTTCAAATCAAAGCCTCAGCACAGTCATTTTCTTCTTTTTTTTACCCCCTTCTTTCATTTCCCTGTCTTTTATTCTTTTCCAACACAGCTGCTGCTTCCTCCATGGTAGCTACCAAAACTATCACAGAGCCAAACGCAGTGAACTGACAAACAGCCCCACCTTCTCACCCTGAATACCTTTGAATGCTCTCTCTCCCACAGATTGCCAGAACAACTTTCTGGACTAGAGTGTTACACCACACGAGCTGAAGCATGCAAGCTGGTCTACATACAGGCTTCTAAAAATAATGCCACAATAAAAAAAAAATTCACAAGAGGGAGCTCAAAACCCAGGAAATCATCCAGGTAATGCGGCTAGGGTGGGAATTCCAAGTGCTGTAGCCCTAGGAAGAACTGCAAAAACACAAGCAACAAATTGCATCTGCTTTTTGTTCTTACACTGCAAAAAGGAGCCCACCACAGCTAGTATCTTCATTTGAACAGTTTTGGTCTGTTTGCACAAAAGAGTTATTTACAATATATGCAGTCACATCTACAGAAGAACATAGGAAATTTTTACTCCATGGCCAGCAAGAGTTTATTCTTTTTTTCTTTTTACTGAGTAAAAAGAAGATTTTTTTTCTTAAAAAAAAATCATATAGTATTTGATAATAACAAAGTACAAGCAAATACATTTCTGAAACATCTGTTTCCTTTACAATAGATCTATACAATATTTCACAGATGGGAAAACTGAATGCATTCTACAGATTCCCCCACAGACTACTTGTTAAAGCTGCTTTTTTTTTTAATCCCTTTAAACCAGAGATAACACAATGATGAAGAGCATGCTACTTCAGTATTCCCATATTTTAGTAAAGGAGCATTTTCTTGGAAGTCTTCCTCATGTGGAAAACATACAACAGAGATGGGCAAGCAATGCAATGTATCCTCCCTGCCCTGCAAAGGGACTGTCACCATGAGTCAGTGCACAAACACATGCCAAAGAGCCTGTGGTGTTCACTAGATCATTTCAGGGCAACTTCTTAGCACTGGAAACCAGGTGATGGTGGTGCTCAAGATGTAGGTCAGCTGTAGACCAGACTTTAGAAATGCCGCCTCAGTACAGGCCCAGGTGCAGTAGTTTTAGCTCCATGAGAATTGTCTACGGAAGGGCTGTGAAAGGGACAAAAGCAGTAGAGGGACCCTGGTGCTGACAGCCTGGTGTGTACACAGGTAATTACACTGGTACCCTGTAAGGTGCACCTTTCTGTTCTTTAAAAACTAGAAGCATGTGCAAGTTAGGTGAAGTTTTACCTACTGAAATAGTATTTTTGGGG
>VZTJ01004274.1:496778-536249 GCA_013397795.1 Orthonyx spaldingii
TTTTTTCCCGAAGAAAGATGTGTTTGCGGGGGGGGGGGGAGAATAGAAATGTAGACAGATCTAGCCATTTGCCTCTGAATAGACACCAAGGAGGCTGTAATCCAAGCAGAAAACAAAGCTCCTGCTATCATAATTTATAACACATTAACTGCAGGAGCCAGTGCTAAATTTGAGATAACTGAAAAGGAAGAAAATAACATGTTTTCAGCATACAAACAATTGTGTCCATAAATTGCAACATAAGTAGATTGGCTCTTACAGCGTGTTTTAGAAAGCATATTCTTTCTAAAAGGAGCCACAACAGAATGAGCTGTTTACTGCTGGCCTCCACATCACAGCGCACTCTTGAGTTTCATCTGATTGTGCTGCCTTGTTATACTCCCATTCTAGGTTGCTCACATGTCTCAAATACGATGTTCCAGCAGACTCATGGGAGCTGCACAGATTGCACATTATTTTTGGCAACAATACTTTGGCAGCCTTGAATTAGTGAGGTACATACTGTGGTGAACTGGGAATCAACCCCCTTGCGGCATGTTGCTTGCTGAAATGTTTTGCTGCTGTGACATGATGATTTCTTTCTTTCTAATACTGGCAGAATCTGCATTGAAAGCTACACTGGACCAAACAATATTTTCACAGAAACCAAGCTGCTGAGCTCAAAGGACACTGCTCCGCTTCCTCAGGTGCCAGTGACCAGCGGGAATGGCACCAAGCTTGCTCTGCAACTCTGTGAGCAGCTCCTTTGCTGGCTCTTGCCTGATTTTCCTGCGCATGTTGGGTGAGCTACTGATAAAACTCAGTAAACTGTTCTCATATAGGGAAGCAACATGCTTGGCATAAACATTCACTTAATTCAAAGTGCTGCAGTTACAAGGTTATACGAAGCTGTGTACGCTCACACTCGCGGCTCTATCCTGTGGGAGAGCTCAAACAGAGCTTGCTGGTTGTCGATGACATGCAGGTGGTGGACGTATGGCTTCAGCTCATGATGCTCTTTCGAAGGAACTTCATTGCCTGCAAGACAGGAGAAAGGGCATGGATCAGAAAGCTGTGCCTTGCCTGCTTCTCTGTCCTGTGTCACTAAGTCACTGCTATGCCACCTGTCAGGTGCTAGACAGCCACAGGAAAGACAGCCGCTAACCCAAAGGACTTGCTGGTTAAGTGCAATGCATGAGGTAACAGCTAGATAGAGAAAAGGGGAGAAGAAAACAAGAAATAGCCGATTTTGGGCAGCCAGTATGCATAAAGGAGGGGGACACATGGATGGCAAGAAGCTGACTCTTCCCAAGAGGAGGATTTACTTCTGCTGGCAGTACAGGCAGTCCACCCCCTGTAAGGGTGGTTCAAGATTTCCTTTGTGCTGCTCTGGCAGCACAACGGGACCTTGAGCAGGGGCGGGCAACCCAGCCTGCAACTTTTAAAAACTTTTAACACAAGTCCACAAGACAGCAGGTCCTGGATGATTCTCTTCAGATATGGTGAAAGGTGACAGCGCAGCAGATGGATACGAAAGTTCTTCAAAGCTGCTCTGACAGGCCCCCGTGTTTTGATCTGTTATGCTTTTGATTTCTGATCTAGTAACAGAGACAGGAGTCATGCTGTCATTTCATGGGAGTTTACACAGCAAGAGGAATTAGCTGTGTAACAGACAAACTGAAGGGTGGCCTGAATAGCAGTAGTTCTCTGTTACAAGCTTTATGCTCAAAATGGGCTTGTGGAAACTTGCTGCCTATGAAATCCTCCAGCATGGCTGGTACTAGCAGAAAAATAAAAGAAAGCCAAGCCCGACATCTATCAAGACAGGCAGAGAAAGCAACATTGCTGACTGCTGGCAAATGAGCAAAGGTTGGAAAACTCGATTTATCGTGTCCACATCCTCAAGGAATTTTTAATAGTATTACCATAAATTGAAAAAGAAAACCCCCAAAATTCCCTGAACCAATCAGCTTAACTCATGCACTTCTTCCCTCTCCTTTGTTTCATTATCATCCTTTTCTCCACACTCTCCAGCTACACGAGAGAGTTTCTAGGAATCACCAATCCCACTTGTTTCTGAAGGCTGCTGCATGATGCTGTGTGGGTAACATGGGATGTGAATGCAGCCAGTTCTGCATGTGGCTGCTAATGGGGCTCCTGGGCAGCTGTTTTAAAGAGCTCTTGCAGAGCAGCCATCTAACTTGAGCAATGTTGGAGAGAACAGGATAATGTGATAAATTTGTGTCAGGATACAGAGCTGACCTTTTTGTTGTGAGGGAATAGAATTCCAGCAGCTGTGCTGAACATACTGAAAAACATTTGTATTTCTCATTAACACCTCAAATGACAAAGGCTTGAATTACATTATTTTCTCAGGCTGCTTTTCCTCACTTTCAAAATGCTATTATTTGTTTTCAGGATTTAGGATATAAATGTTACTTCCATTAAAAAGGCATTTCAGTCTTACTTGGAACCTAACCAGTTTCTAATCCAGAAACACTTTGGCCTGCAAACTTAATACACACGATACAGTTCATAAACAATAATAATATTCCTTGCTTAGTTTTGTTTGAATTCCTTCCTACAGTGAGATGCCTGCTGCTCTTAGGCCAATCTGGGAATTGATGCAGTAGAAAGATTCACATTCCTGAGAGCAAAATAAGCCCACTAGAAAAGGAAACTGTCCATAAAGTCTCAATAAATATTCAGTGAATTCATTTCATGCCTAAATGAATTTTAGGAAAAAAAAGTGCCTACAGGGATGTCTGTATAAGCTGCTTTTTAAATGCCAGCTTCACAATAAATCAAGTCTGTGGTAAAATAAAATAACAATTGCCTACTTCAAACTACCAGATTATATGATAAATCTCAGGTATTAACCTTGGATTTATGTTGCAAGACTTACAAAATCACTTGGAAAAATAAAAAGGCAAAAATAAGATCAAAGATGTGCAGGGAAGGTGCAAAAAACCCTCACATCACTGAAAGGAACCGATGTTACTTTTCATAATGCCAAATAAGAGACATTCTAACTTAGACAGGCATGGTTTGGATTAATCAATATTTCCTCCAGTATCTGAATTTTAAAAAGGCACATATTGCTCCTTCCCCTCTCCCTTCCTCTCTTACATACATTTACAGACATTTTTATATATATATACATATATATATATATATAAAAATTACTCAAGAGCCATAATATTGAGCAGCCTTTGTTTAAAAGTAATACTGTATATACACATGGTAATTCTATACAACAAATGTTTAACAAAACTCTTAAAAGTACCTATTATTCTCCAAGGTACCTGTATTTATAATTAAAATTATGATTATTATTCTTTTGTTGGAGTCAATGCTGACAGCTGCTGAACAGTCACTGGAAAAAAGATATTATTCAACTTTCTTTTCCCCAAGGCTGCATAGTTCTGAACTTCTCTTTGAAAAAGAGGTTTTAGTGGCCTCAATAAATGACATGTTTAGTGGGTTTGGCTTAAAAACTAACTACTTCCTAAAGTAGTTCTTGTGTCCCCTTCCTGTATTTAACATCTCTGCAGAGAATAAGAACACTGAGAAGAAGAAAAACAAGGTTTCTCCTCTGTAAGGAGCAGAACAAAGAGAGCCGAAGTTTTCTGGCACGGTCCCTTAGGGTTGGATTCTCTGGTGGCTAATAAGGCGGAAACAACAACAACAAAAATTTAAGAAAGCAAGCAAAAAATGTCCTCTGTGCAGCTGAGGCACTCGCGATCATTGCCTTTAGCACAGATCCTCCAGTGTCTAAAGCAGGCATAGCTATATTTGCAGCTCCCCCTAGAAGAGGAAACAACCCACTCATTTCTTCCTACTCAGCCACTTTCATGAAACCCACAGGATCTTCACACCTTCAAGACTTCTACAGTTTCATGAAAAGTCCTTAAGAACCCCAAGTAAGCAAACAGTTGCTCTTGGTGAAGAGCTGAGTGAAAAGCTGTGGGGATGAGCACCGTCTTTTAGCTACTGGAAGCCAAGGCATCTGTGAGTTCCTTACCAAAACACTCAGACTGGGAGGAGACAGAGTTAACTCGGTTATAGCTGAGAAAGGCAGAAACAGCAGCACATTCCAGAGGCCCCCATTACTAAGTGCAGCTGGCACAGATCTTACATAGGGTTTTGAAGAGATGGCAATCTTTGCAGAAAAGCAATTTATTAAAATTTGGAAGCTGTTCCTAGAAACATTTTGTAAACTAAAGCTTCCTCCAACTGTGGTTTCTGCTATGCTGGCCTTCCAAAAATGATGCCCTTTCATGCCCATTGGTTAAATAATTTTTGACCACATTCTGCTGCTGTAGTAAATCTGAGCAACTGGAAATAAAATGGGAAAAAAAACCAAAACAAAAACCCAACAAAACCTCAGGGATGTATAAAGGCAAAATAAGTAGGAAATTTTGTCTACTCACCAAATTGGTTATTTCTGCAATGTCTCAATGACCGAACAGTATCTGCGATCATGTGCTGCAAACACAAAATAAAAAACATCAGTGCAAAGAGCTGAGACAGATTCTGTCATTAGAAAAGTCTGAAGAATCTCCTTGCCCTACACTGTAAGGCAAAAAGCAACTGTGCTAAGGCAGAAAATGAAGACAGCAGAAGAAACTTTGCTCTTTATCTTAGTGATACCATTTGATGAAACAGGATTAGTTAGACTAGATGTCTTACTGATATCACACAGATTAAATGAGAACAACTCCCAAGGAACCCATGGAAAGTGGTAATGAAAAATAACCAATTGCTCATTTTTGTTCCAGTGACTTTTATTAAACTGAAAGCCTACAGCAAGGAAGTCCTGTGGACTGGGTGAGTGCTTTGGAGTTCAACCTCAGCTCTAGTGCATTATCTAAGGTATTCTGTAGTCTGAAGCCTCTCCTTTTGTCTCCACATGTTGTATAATTAGACTGCAAGCCTCTCTGTGGCACAGACTACATCCCTTGGCACACACTTGTGTAATGCCTGCCACACTCAGGCACCACGATCAGCCAGGCAGTTCTCTGCAGCCTAACCAGCACAAAAAAGGAGCCTGTAGCCTAAATGCTGCAGAGCAAGCACCCTGACATCTCCACAGGTATGCACCAAGTAACACTGTCCTGTAGGTATGTTATTTTAACAAAAGCTAGTGCTTACAGGGAAATTGGATGCTCACTTACATTAAGCAGAGGAAACAAAAGATTTAAATTCGGTTTCTCATTCAGGCTCAGGTCGTCAATTTACAAAAATTGGGATTATTCACTACAAATCACTAGAGGAGGCTTATTTTCACTAGATACTATCCATAAAGTTCTTAAGCCATTACTTTTTTAAAAAATTTGACTGTTTCTGAGGCAATTCCTCACCGAATCTAGTAAATAACAGAAGCAAGCTGCAGTTAGCAGGAATGATCTGATAGCTCATGCAAACAGCTGATGCTCATTTCACATCTCCCTCAAAAATTATCAGAGGTGGAAAGGATTAACTGTCTTGAGCAGAGTATGTTTAAGACCAGAATGACGCAGAAAAGCTCATCTCTCAATATCCTGGGAGTGGCTTGCAAGGATCCTCCACAGAAAAGCTTATCACAAGAGCATTTTTAATGGAAGCTTCATATTTCTTTCATCAGTAAATCAAAATAATTTTTCTTGTTACCCGCTGTGCTTCATTTGCCATGAAATTATACAATCTCTTGTGCTGATGTCCTTGCACTGATTATAATGAAGTTCTAATGAGATGATCTAGATTTCACAATCAATAATGTGAGTACTGGCAGTACTACAATTTCCATCAGTGCTGCTACTGTGAAGTTTTCCAGCCAACACCCTTTGCATTTGGATTTTAGAAGTCAGAGAGACCCAATTATCGCACACACTGTAATTCTTTGCTGTCTCTCCTTTGTAGTCAGTCACTAGGAGAGTCCATACCAAGACTGGTTTCTGGATGCTCTGGTAAGGAAGAATCTCTTTGTGTAACATTTAAAGCAGAATCCCAAATCCTCTGGCTTTAGTATCCTAATTAAGCATTCCTCTCTGGTTTCAACTCTCTGGGATCCAAAAGTAATGCAGAAAGTCAGCCAATGTATCTGCAAAGCAAATGCTATCTCCTGACTGCTTAAACAGGTGCTTGCATACTTGTTAGTGTGATGAGTAATACACATTTCTTGTGGCTTTTCAGCCTACCAGCTACCCGGGATCATTTGCAAACCTTGCACTGAGGACAGCAAAGCCTCAGGCTTGGGGTTGCAGAGGTATTTGGGGGTGGGGGTTGAGAACCCACAACTGCAAGTACACAGTCCTTACAGCTGACGCTCTAGGCAAGCAGGTGTTTTCGAAAATGGTAATGGCCATTGACCTGTAATAGGATTTGCTGGAGTGTGGCTAAGACATGTCATAGGTAAGACATAGCTGATGGCTGGAGAGAAAAACCTGAAGAAGCCACATGCAGTGAAGCAACTCAGAAAATACCAGGGAAATACCTTGAGATGTGACCATATAAGACTATATTTCCATCTATTCCTTCAGATTTAGTTGAGGAAGTAGGTATGGTACTAAATATTGATCTAATACTATTATAGACTAAATTTTACCCAAAATACAGTTAAATAAACCACTGTGATCCCTTCACCTTTGCTAAAGTTAGGTAATATTCCTGAGACAAAAGATCACTTCTTTTTCTTCTCTTTGCAAATTTCCTTCTTTACATTTTGAATTAGCTTTGTATTCACTGCAAACATGTCATGTCAAATCAAATTCAGTCATGGTAGGATTGCTGAGGTCTAAGAATATAAAAGAAGCATGGATTGTAGGGAGAAAGAAGATGTTTTATTAAACCAACTAATATAGTTGGAAAAAATAATGGTTCAGACTGACAAGTCCTCCTTCAGGTGAGATGTTTAATGCAGAAATGAAGTATTTCAAAATACTGATCCAAACGGAGGCACAAGAAACCATCTTTGCTTTGAAATTCATAAGTGGAAATTCTACTCATTTATGACAGCGAGCAAGTTCCTTCCCCAAAGCAGTAATCTGCTATGGTAGAATAATTCTTTTCTTCTTTTTCTGCAACAGCAAATTTGCAGGTGAGGTTCAGTGGCTTGATCCAAATCGAGGAGGAGTCAATGTCAACCCTAATTTTTCTCAGCAAAGGCCAGAAACTGCTCAGCACTTCAGTGTTCAGTACAGAACACCAAGGAGGACACTGTTCTTTGGGACAAAGCCCTTATAATCAGAAAAAGCCCTTATAAATTATAAAAGAAACATGGATTGATGTATACTTGATCACATGTGATCCATCTTGTTAGTTCATGGCCATTGATTAAATCCCTTAACGTCCAACTGAGCCAGTGTAATACCAGTGTACGGCCTGAGTTTCCACTGCACTGATATTTAAATCTCTTCTAAGCCCCCACTTCCTAAGCTTGCACTATTGCCTGCATTCATATGTACTGGGCTGCATGAGACAGCATGTTTCTGAGAGCGTGATCTGAATGACAATTTGGAGGAAGTGTCAATCTGAACAACCCTCACCCCACAACCATCACCTCAGACTCTCTCCCCCCTGCCATTTAAAATGCCCATTATCCATTTGAATGGAAAAGGTGAGATCCCAGCTCACTGAAGTCAATTAGCAAAGCTCCCACTGCCTCTGGAGACACAAAGGAGACAGAAAGGACAGGGATTCTTACCCGGGAAGCCCAGCATACATTAAACATATACATGACTACACAACAAACAAACAAATGAACATAGCCTGCTAAGACTGGACAAGAGTTACATTCTACATATTCACTAAATAAATGTATGGGCCAGTGGGGGGATTTTAGTAACAATTCTAGTGTATCAAGGGCTAGTTTAATTTACATGTTAATTGGATGTACTTCCAAGAGGCAATGAAGAAGAACATGCTAATGAGTTTTATGCAAACACCTAAAGGTCAAACAGTTAATGGACTTGGGACAAGAAAACCTTCCATTAAATGCAAATCAGTATTATTGCAAACTCTGCAACAAGAAAAGGTGCAGAAATCAAATAGAAAACACGAAAAACAGCAGCTCAGGTTCAAAAGTCAGAGTCTACATCTGCTTGCAAGTCGAAAGACAACGTACATTATGATAGAATGTGAAAATAAGTTCAGCATCTGGTTCATGAATAACCCCATGGTTGTGCATTCATACCCAAGCAAGTGTAAACACATGGAGAAAATAGTTGGGCACAATTCACCAACCACAGCCATCTGGACTAACGTTCCCATGGCACACCTAGAGCAATTGCAAAGAACATTTTGGTTTCTTGGTTAAATACTACAGGCCAACAAAAAAAGTCCAAGTTTCTCTACTTCACCATTGTTCAGATATATATTTGGCGTTCAGTGCCATAGAATCACAGAGTAAGCCAAGTTGGAAGGAATCCACAAGGATCATCGAGTCTAACTCCTGGCCCCACACAGCACCATACCCGAGAGTCACACCATGTGCCTGAGAGCATTGTCCAAACTCTTCTTGAACTCTGTCAGTTTGGTGTTGTGAACACTTTCCTGGGGAGCTCGTTCCAGTGCCCAGCCATTCTCTGGATGAAGAACCTTTTCCTTGTATCCGACCTAAACCTCCCCTGACACAACTTCAGTCCATTCCCTCGGGTCCTGTCACTGGTCACCACAGAGAAGAGATCAGTGCCTGCCCCTCCTCTTCGCCTCACGAGCAAATTGTAGACTGCAATGAGGTCTCCTCCAGCTTGAGCAGACCAAGTGACCTCATGAAAATGTTATCAAAAAAAACCCCAAAATCAAACAAAACCAACCAACCAAAAAACAACAACAAAAACCAAAACAAACCATCAAAACCCAATGCAAATTAGGCAACTCAAATCCCTCTCAGTAATACCATGCCAGATTAGATGTCATATGATGTCTTGAGTGACTGTGGCCAAAAATATGTCATCAAGTGCCCTTATGCGTAAAAGCTACAATAGTGATATTTACAGTCAGTTTAATTCGTATTTCAGGCATTATTTTCTTCCTCATTTAACCTAAATCAGAAAGTTTCACTTTCATTTAAGATCCCTAAAATTACAATACCACTGGCAGGTGATAAACTAGAGGAATATTTCCTTAAGTGATAAACTAGAGAAGCCTTGAGGAAAAAAAAAAAAAAAAGGGAACCTAACCGAGAGAAAACTGAAGCAGGAGAACTTAAGTGATAAGAAACAGCCCACAACATGGTGCTAAGGAATTGATCTCGCTGGGTATAACTGACGAGTTGACTGTGTGGCAGTGATGATGGCCATTACTGGTTTAGCCATTTTACAAAGAAGTAGAGGAGGAAGGAATGAGAAGAGAGAGGAGCAAAGGAAAAGGGCAGGGGAGAGAGACTTGGCTGTTTCATCCTGCTTGCTCATTTTACCCCTGATTATTTCTTCCTGGTTCAGCCAGAATAAAACCTTTTAGTCTTACCAGATAATGAAGGCAAAGGGAAGAAGAAACCATGAATGTTTTGAAAAACAGGAAGGACAAAATTAGCTTACCAGCTTTTCAAAATTAACAAGGTTATCCAGAAATGTTTTATTTCCTTCATGGATGAATGTTACATCTGGAAAGAAAAAAAAAAAGGAAAAACAATTACTATCCCCAACTTTGTTTTCCAATGCAAATAAATAAAATTATTAAACAGCAACAAAAAAAAAAAAAAAAGGAAAGTATCCCATTAAGGATTGACACAGTATCTTGTAACAGTGAAACAAAAGCCTGGCCTAATCATGACATGCAGACATTATTAAAGAACAACAATATTTACACATTGTTAAGAAGAGTATTTTCAAGTGGGAGCAAGGATTTCGTATTAAACATGGTCTGTGCTACTTCTGGAATGCATAACATACAGAGGATGGTTGGGCGCAGGGGAGGGCATCCAGAGGGATAGCTCTGCACGGCATGTCTGCTCTCAACCCCCTGCAGCACCAATCCAGACATTCTGCCCACAACTGTGCCCAGGCTGGGACAGGTATGTCCCTGAGCCCAGAGCTCCACAGGGACACAGCTACCAGATGCTGGAGCCGGCTCTGACACCTCTTCATCTCCCTCTGTGGGACACAATGACTCTGAAGACCTTCCCAAAGACAGGGGCTACAGCAGTGGACAGCCAGAGAGGTTAAACACAAGGCATACAAGTGAAGTACAAAGCCTTGAAATAAGCATCATGGCTAGGGAAAAGCACTTTTATGTAGTGTTGTTGGAGGGAATTTGCAAAGGCAACAAAAAGGTCAGAGGAAAAGGAAAACGTCTATATTCGGCTCCAGGAAGAGAACTGAACAGTGCAATGAACTGGAGGGAGGGAATATCAGGCAAAATAAATGTTGCCAAGTTAAGATTAAAACAGTAGCTCAAGGCCATTTTCTCTGTTTTTTTCTAATGTGCATTAGGTCAGAAGTGAGACCTATCTTGGACATGAAGTACCAAGAATATGAATAGATTCCCTGTGGGAGTAGTAGCTCTGACTTCAATAGTGCACCCTCCAGGTTATTGAAATTACTGGCAGGAGCACCACAACCATGCGCTATCAGTTCTCTCCTGCGTGTGAGGGTACCCAGGAGATCCAAGAGAAGAAAACTCAAACGGAATGAGATAGCACTCCAATACCATTACTCCTTAGAAGTCCCAGCTGTGTATGCCCGCGGGAGAAAGGCACACAGTAAATGGGACAAGTCTCCCTCTCAGTAGAGGTGCCAGCCTCCAGCCCACCGGTCTAACTGTGCACCTCAGCATTTCTCCTGTGCTCATCTCTAGGACTCCCTCTGATACCGACATGGACCCCATGGTTTTGGGGGATTTTAGGACTGGAAACCTGCAGAGATGCTTTGTCACAAACCCCCACCCCCTTCCCATCTGCCCCACCTTCTCTCTCTCAAAACAGCCAACTTGATTTATTTCCTTGGGTTTCAAAGGCTCACTCTGTGCCTGAGGGGCGTTTTGTAAGTGCTTGGAATTGAAATGCTAAACGGCTTCAAATGCTGGTGGAAACCCGGGGCTGGGACTCTTATGGGGGGTGATGGAGAGCTCCTGTCCCCTAGGGTGGCTGGGCTGGGACAGGCAGGATGTCAGCCTGAACATGCAGAAAGCACAAGCGCATGCTGCTGATACCTCCAGCACCTCTCCTAACCCTGGGCTGCATCCGAAAAATCAGAGGGAAAGGAGGGAGCAGGACCCTCTACACTTCCTCTGCTGGGCTGTTTTGGGGCACCCAGGGAAAGGGACACAGAAAGGACAGGACTTCAGGACACAGGCAGTAGTTGTGTCTATATCAATGCAGTTAGAAACTGTCCATCACATTTAATGAAAAACCTATACTGGAAGCAGAAATTTCCACACAGCTTTTTAAGTCATTGACAGCAATGTGTATATCTCTGAGGGCAGAAGGAACAGAAATTTGCTTTGCAGCCAACAACTAAGAGTCTAGATAAATTCAGTGGAGCAGAAAATTGCATCTGAACTAGGTTATAAGGGTGTATCACAGTATTTTATTATACATTTGAAAAATCTGCCTGATTTTCAAAAGCTGTGTCTATGTGCTGTGAGAGCTCTGCATTTAAATTTAATTAACTTTTAAAAGGACACTCTGAAGTTATTTTTCATAATTTAAGAATTTTCAGGTTTTTAATTGAAACTGCTTTTGTTCCTATTGTGATGAAATATAGCAATTTGCTGAGTTATTAATGATTTCTATGCTACCCATGCCTATTTTGCTGGTATTGGAAATGACCTTAATACAAATATGCTTGATATGGAATAAATTCCTTTGCACTGTGCAATACTTTGGGATTTACCAACCTTGGCAACATCTCTTTATGGGCCAATGTATTGAAGGACATTACTGCATTAATTTCCAAGTCTTCTTGCTATCTCAAATAGAAGTTAAAGATACCAATGCTGTCTAGTTGTATGTTCTTATACACCATATTGTAGTGCTGTGCAAACATCATTGCTACAAGTGACTTATGTTTGCTGCCTTTGTTTGCAGGCAAGACATACTCCAGAACACTTTAAAAATATTGATTTTGAAGCCTTGATAATTGTATCCATCTGAACTAATGCATAATCCTTTGATGTGTGCAAAGAGGGGAAGTGTCTGGTGGCTCCCAAACTGTCACCGACTGATCTGGAGAAATGCCTTCAAACATTTCACAGCAGCAGCAGCAGCAGGTTGGAATAAACAGCCTAAAGAGAACACTTTCAGAATACAGGAATAAACAAATGAATTTGCCATGTTCAAAGACTAGGCAATTAATAATTAATTACTCTAAGACAATGGAATATTTTAAATACTTGCCACTTAATTAGCTGCCCAGCTCACTGCATTAGCAAGTAGTTGTACTTTATTTTAAGAGATTTTTTTAAAAAATATATTTTAGGTAGTAAGATTTTATTTATCTCTTTCAGACCTATAAGAGACTTGGAAATCCCCTCGTCTCAGGACAGGCAGACAGGGCAGGTTCTGCTTTCAGGGTGGCACCAGGGAGGTTCATCCCAGCAAAGCAGGGAGGCATCTCCCAACAGGCATCTCAGAGCAGCAGTATGACCATGGCCACTGGTTCAGGGGCTTGCAGGGTCACACTTCTCCACTGAAGAGGATGTGGCCAAAGGAAAAGCACACAGCTCTATCTACCCCTGACAGGACAGTATGAAGTTTTACAACCTGTGTGAAAATTGGCATCTTCCCCCTGTCTTAAAAGGAAGTTATTATCCAGACCAAGTGCTATGTTGTAAATACGACTATATCTGTCACATACTCATCTTAAGACCACCTGAAGGAAAATCACTTTACACTTATTTTAATTAATAATAATGAAGAGCAGCCAAGCTTTAATGTTACCTTTCAGAAGTAAGGGCATGAAGGGGATTTTCGGCGACTTCATTTTCTTGAATGCATCTCTGTAAGCTTTGTGATTCAGAGAAGGATCCTACAAAACCATTTGAGTAATAGACAGAAAAATCAATAGGCTATAAAAAGAGCAATTCTAAATCCATTACAGCCTTACGATCTGAACATGATTTAGATATAAAAGGTTTCTTTGGGATACAAGGTAGCTAAAGGTTTTCTAAGCTAGCTGACATGCTAAACTGAACAGGAAACGTAAACAGTGAAAGGAACAAAAGCAATTATGTTCCTCTAGATGAAGCAGTGCTAAATTGAGAGGAAACTGCAGAATAGATTCACTCAGACTGCTCTGTAATTTCCCCACAAACTTCTATTAGCAAAATCTCTTACTATATAGCACAAAATGTATCCCAGAATGTACTGCTGATTAATTTCTTCTTAAAAAAACCAAAACCAACATCACCAAACAGCAATAAAAAAATCCCAACAAAAACTGCTTTAAGATCCATGGAGCACACTGGAGACTTTCAAAGAAAATAAGGTAGTAGTTTTCAGTGGCATTGTGTAGGCAATTCAAAAAGTCATCTCAATTTCCCATGTAAACAAACATTTTTGTACACCAGTTCACACAGAATCTTTAAAACACATTCATTTATAAAGAATTCCAAGTACAGAAGCATGACAGCCGGTAAAGGCTGGATCTCCTGCTCGCCGTGCCAGGCAGTGATCTTACCATGCACCCACTTCCGTGACAGACAGAGGAAATATTTGTTTATTCCGCTTTGATAATGCTGACAAAGACCCTCAAGCCTTGAATATTGACATTTGTTTTTTAAAACTTGAGCTGGTCTCTTTTTCTCCTGATTTGCAGCAAGTTGCTTCAGATAAAGGCTGATTAGCTACCAGAGCAGAAGAACAGCTCCCAAATGGATGCTGGTGAACCAATTTGCCTCTCTCTGCCCTTCCTCCCTCTGCCAGGAACAGAGCCTCTTTCCTTTTCATGTTTGCAGACCACCTCAGAGCCCTGGAGAGCCACATGGCCTTCAGCAAATCACGGATCTGACATGACAAGTCCAGCTCCAGATAACAACAGGCAGACTCCAAATAAATTAGGGAGAAGGAAGGCAGGTAAAGCAAGCAATGTTCTTCTGCTGTCACCACCTTACTTACCGTCAAACTTTCAAGCTCGGTGAAAAGTTTCTTGAACTTCCCAGGAATTTTCTGGAGTGTGGAAAACAGAGAGGAAAAGAAAAAAAAAAAAGAGAATTTGATATAGGCAGAAAAATGCTGAGGCATTTTTTTCTACGAGACTGCTCTGGGTGAAGTGCCTGCTGAAAGTACCAACAATGCAGTTAACCTCTGCTCCTCAGCTCCCAGAGCCCCAATTACAGACCATGTTCAGTGCAATGCCAGTAAGGCACTGCGCCCTGCAGCCTTGTCTCAGGGACCTGCATCCTTCTTTTACAGAAACAGCTTGTTAGCAGCTGTTTTTATTTTCTTCCCCAGCTTCCATGACTGCTGCATTTACCTAAATATCCGTATCAAGCTAGAAGCAGTAACACAGGCTGATAACTAGAAACTGATCACATCCAGGTTAAATCATTTGTTGTAATCAGTCTTCCCCTGGAATATGGGTTCTAGAAAATAACAGGTATCATGCTCAGTGTTGTTTTATACATCACACCAGTGCTGATCAAGGTTAACACCAGCACGTACTGGTTTCAGAGTGAGATATTTCCTTAATAAACTGATTACTCTGTCTCTAGTATCTGATCCTAATCCCACAGAGAGGTGCATAAAACGCTTTCTAAGGGAGCCCAGGCACAAACTACTGTCTTGTCCCTCATGCTAACACCTGCTCTACTCCACAAGCATCCACTTCCTTTGTCTCTAAGATGCTGCAATGGATTCACATCACTACACTCAAAGCAATTGTTTTGCAATTTAAATTTTCATGGTAGTATTTCAGACTTGAAGAATGGTGTGTGGACCTTAAAGCCTTCTATTTTTTCCAACCACAGTAGTTAGTCCAGTAAAAGAGATCCCCTCTTACTATAAACCCTGTCTTCTCTTTGTCCTTAGATCCTGACAGCCACAGTGACACTACCAAGAGAAAAGGGATTTAGAACAATTAGATTAAGTGGATGCGTATGATTAAAATGCTAAAATGACTGAACATGGAACTGCAATTGCATGTTTTTTCTATCTTAAATCAGGGAAAGTGAGGCTCATTAAAACACTAGATAATGTAGAAAAAAAAAGTAGAATATGCTTGGGAGCATACTACTTGTTTAAGAAATCAAGTGCAGAGCCAATATGATTTAGTGTCTAAATGGCTGCTTAAATTTTGGTTGTTTCATTTACATGTGTAAGTAATTATAATTAATTTAAAAACATTGCTCTACTTTCTAGCAGTCACATTACTAATGCAAATAACCTTCTGCTTTTGAAACTTCCAGTGCAATGAAGTTTTGCAAATAAAAAAAGGAAAGGATGTGACTTGATAAATATTTTACACACAGAAAGGTGACATATTTACAGCGGTACATATGCAGATGTACTCTTTGTTCCGACAAGCAACATATTCTGCTCTTCCTGAGAGAAGTCCACCAGCAGCGCATGATCTCTGGAGGCCTCAGCACAGAGCAGAGTTGTGCGTGTCTCTGTGCAGGAGAGATCTGTATCATTGCCTTTGAGACCACACTTGGTCTCCCCACTCTCCTACCAAAGCCCAGAGGAATCGAATGAAGGCAACTCTTAAGAGGAGGCCTGGGCAAATGTTGCCTAGAGAGGTGTTTTTATCAGAGGCAAGGGGTTTCTGTATCATTGTCCTCAGATATGTATTTTTTTCTAAAACTTTTACTTTTATCTCTTATTTAAGTCAGCTTTTCCTTGCCTGAGTCCCTGTAAACAGTACCTATCCTTGTTTCTCTGTGTGTCAAAGCTGCAGACGTATGAGTGGTGTTTCCATATGCATGGTTTCAGCTACAAGGGGAGACTTTGCTCTGGACAGTGTTAGACAGGTTTGTAAGTTTCTGATGGCCCTCTGGTCTCACTTGTTGGTGCTCAAGAGTATCTCCAAGACAGGAGATCACAGCCCTTTTCTGTCACTCTGTATTACAGATTGGTATTTTTGGAGTACTGCCCACCTGTGGTGTTTAGGGCATGAAGGAGGGATAAGGCTTCAACCCATTCTGCTCAATTACTCCTTCCCCAGTGTTTGGTACATCAGCAGATACAGTAAACTTGCAGATACTGTCACTCAATATAGATACTATGACTCAACATGGATGCCACTTGGATGGAAACAAAAAATCCACAACATAAATACAGATCCCAGTGAGACCGTCCTTTAAACACACTCATGCTCTGTGTAGCAACCAGTAGCTTCTTAAAGCAAATAGTCTCTGTTTTCCAGTATGTCCCTTACTCATGGCTCATTTCCTAACTTTGTTGTTCAAGATGAGCAGCTGCAAAAAAAAACTTGATGAAAGACGACTAGAGAAGGTTTATTTCTACTTTGTTGTTTTGGTTTTCTAATCAAATTATTCCATAATAAGGTATTGCTTGTTTGGAGCCACCTTTGTAAGACTTTCTGATCTGACATCTATTTAAAATGCTAGAATAATTTATTCTGCTCCCTGCTTTGTTTATATTTAAAACTCTGGAAGGACACATTTAGGGTTTTTTTAAACAGCTGTGTACCTAAGGTTTCAGGTCACAATGGATTTTCTCCACCAACACTCTATGTTTGATTTCAGCATGAAAAAACCAGTAATTAGAAAGAAAAGGTAATTCACCAATATACAACCTTTGCACGAAATGGTTTTGACAGTGTCTAAAAGATACAAAGATGTGTCTTACCTCCCAGGTCTGAGACAGCCGGCTGACAGATGCAGTGTTGAGACCCATAACAATTGCGAAGAATGAATTCAGATTTCTTTGGGCTTTACAGCTGAGGAATAGAAATATGATTTTTTTGTACTCAGAATCAGAGATAAATGGAATGCACAGGTATCCTAGGTTACTGAGTCTCATTTCAACCCTCAGCACTAACATAGAATCATCTTCCACATAATGAACTCATTAAATGTCCTCTCATAACCACCTGCAGTCTAGGTGATGGGGTCTCTAAGAAGTTTTTTAGAAAGCATTCTACTGTCTCATCAGCCCTGTTGTTGGCAGGTTATTTTTTTCCCTTTGCTGTCAAAAGTAATTTTCCCTTTTCAATGTTCAAGTTACTCCCAGCTGTCCTTTCCCATACAGAATAATTCCTTGACCTCTATTCTGTTGTATAATAAATATTTTCATCCCCTTTTTCATCTTTTCTGTAAATTGTACAACATAGATTCCTTCAATTTCTCTTTGTGGTTGTGGCCTGCAATCCGGTTTTCCATATTGTTATTATCCTTCATTGAATTCTAGTATTTTATTTTAACTCGTATGTTTTCTTCTTTCCTTCACTACTTTCTCATGTAGTGAGACAGTGGGGAGGGAAGAAGAAATAGAATTACTGTTCTGTGTTCTTATGCAAGTAGAAAACAAACAGCAAATTATTTATTTGGAACAGCACCACATTTTGTCCTTTCTTTTAATTTGTCATCTATTATCACCCAATGACCTCTGTCACAGTGCTGTTCTTTACAATCATGCATTTATTTCTTCAGCTCAGTATTAGCATTCTGTAGCTGAATTACTTGGCATCTATCTAAATTAAATCTTATCCTACTGTTGTTTGCACATGCCACTAGACTCCTTAGATAATTCTTTTCTATCTATCCTCCAAAGCATTTGCAATCCCTCATCCTTTTTATTGTCTGAAAATCTGGTCAGTGTTCAATTTACGTATCCCTATAAACTAGTTGTAGCTAGTACTAGTTCCAGTACAGGCCCCTATGGAATTTGCTTGATACCTCTATTTTTTGACATTTTACTATATACAATTAGACCATGCTTACTTCTAGTCTATTTTCTAGTCCATTAGGAAATTGAAATCCTGAAATACTGAGTCCTTCTCAAACAAAAATACTGCCCTGTCTCTTGCAGATTTTTGAAGATCATACAAATATATGGGTGCATTTGTGTGTGAGACTGAGAATCCTCTTCTAAGATAATTTTAAGTATGAATGAATCCACTGGCTTCACTGGGGTTTATCATCAGGGAAAAGTACATGCCAAGGCCTTAGCCTGGAAAATGGCCAGAACTTGTTACAAGTTTTATGAAGCCTGCTCTTATCAGTGTGTACTATCTTGAGACAGTGTATTTCTCACTTCACTTCAGCTGTCTTAAAGTTAATCCTAACTTTGTTGCTTAGATTCTTTTTATCATTCAAGCCAGGCAGCTCCCAAAGGCAATTCATTTCAAAACAAGGAAGGTGTCCAACGCAGACTGCATAAGCTGTCTGTTGGGTGGGCCCACTCCTCACAGCAAGCTGTAGAGAGAAGGGATGTCTCTTACAGTCAGCCACTGCTTGCCTGGGGAGCAAGAAGACTGCTGTTATAATCTGTTTATTCTAACCTTACATTCACATGTTTCTTTAACTCCCCAGGATGTTAATTTCTAATAACATGCTAATTAATTTTCTTTATTGAATCACTTGTTTTCTCCTTTAGACTACTCATCAACAGAAGCATATGGATTTGTTTTGCAAAAACTCTGTCTCCCTTTTATGTATTGACACACTTGCGTAAAACGCTTTTATCTTCTTCAGGCATTCCTCGACAGCAAAGGACACGATGATGAACATGAAACCTTAGTCCTGGTGCTTTCCTGACCAGAGGAAAATCACAGACAAAGATTCCTGGCTGAATCTGTGAGCAGAGAACAGGAGTAGCCAGAGCTGTTCATAGTTCCCTACTTCTCTGCCTTAGTTATAAACAAAACAGGAGGGCTGCTTGGCTTGTGTCTCACGATGACAGTCCTGTGCTTAGCACACCATCCTTCCACCCTAATTGTTCCTCTGTCATCAATTCTTCCAGAACTGATGAGATACAGTGGTGTGTTCATTTAGAAAGTAACTTTCATAATTAAAAAAAAATCCTGCGAAAACTACACACTCATTTATTTCATCACCTACATTCTCCAACGATGGGTGCTTCTGCAGTACACTGGGAGAGCCTGCCCATTGTTTACTGACAACTGTATTTAGTCTCCATAATTTTGACTTTTCACTTAACAATGGAATCAATAAAAACAGAGCAACATTTTAGTCTGGTAACAAATATATCATTATTCATGTGGGAAAAATGCGCAACTTCTCCTGGGATGCAAATTAATGCTACAGCAGTGCAAGCAAGGCACATAGAACCAACCATTTTTTGGCCATTGATATGGCAGAAAATGAGCATATTACTGGATACCACACAACTTGCAAACTAAATCAGATCACATTTATGAGTTACACTAGATTAGATTAGAAGAATTCATTTCTCTAAAGGCACTGCTTCAGCAGAGAACAGTCCTTTATACGTAAGTGCCTTGCAAATTAAATCAGCCCAGTCGATGAAGGGAACAAATTATACATTTTCCATAAACATGCATATTCAAATATTGCAGAAGACCAACAAGTGGTGAGAGAGGTGAGGAGGATGATTGCACATATTTAAATTGCTCCATTTCCTTGGTTACTAGGACAAAGAGTGACTACAGAGAAATCTCTGTGTATAGTATATACTTGTATTCTGTTGCAAGGCATAGAATAAATGCCAATATTATTTAGTAATTATTTAGTATTATTTAGTATTATTTAGTAATGGTGGACTGTCAAATTTCATACATGAAGAAACCTACCCCTCCAATAAGGAAAAGAGTACTCCAGAGAGGATTACATGGGGCAACAGCTTAGTGCAGTTAGGTTCCTCTCTAGAGGTAGGACTTTCAAGTTTATAACAGAGTGTTTTGATTTCCATCTACTCTTGTCTGATTGTTCTGCTGCTGAAATAGTTCTGTCATATGGTCCTCAGGTTATCTCAGCTAAGGAAGGAGCTATCTCTGCACCATCAGGGTTGTTGCAGCTGACACTGCAGACACAGCAGCTAAGCTGCCAGGGGAGATTTGAGCAGCACACACTCTACCATGTCTAGTTTTGACCAGGGTCTGCTACTGTTATTAATGGACTGTTTTATTTAGGTATGCTTACTACACTTACTACTACGGAATGACAAATTAGTTTTCTTTCCTTCCTTCTCCACCTACTTCTTGCAAAATACCCATGTGAATTCAAGGATTTCTGTTGCAATGCTAGTAACTTACTGGGCTGCAATCTTGATGAACTTTTTCACTAGCTGTACACGTTTGCAGAGCTGGCTACAGAGCAGTATCTCGGTGGCGACCCAAAGCTGGACCTCGTTGCATCTTTGAAGCAGAAGACTGAGATTCTCGGTGTTTTCAGCACTGCCCTGTCTGCTGAACGTGAAGTATATCAGCTCTTGCTGAAAGACATTGACAACATCATTAGGGATATTAAAAACAATCTAAATATAAATGAACTACAAATTATTTAGAAGTATGTTTAAGAAAAAAGGTCTGGTCACAAATGGTTATTTTTTTATTAGCCATGAGCCAATCAGAAATGATTCAGGTTTGGCTTAGCAAAATCTAGAGACTTATGACAGAAGGCAGGTGGACTGGAAGTCCTGCAAGATATGCTCTTCTGGTTAGAATTCCTGCAGTTCTGTTTCTGGCTATAGCCAGGTATAAGACATAAACAATCTATATCTGTATTGCATCACTTCTGTTCCAGTATGAAAAAGCAGCTATATCAAACCACTGTTGAATTTGAAAAATTTCTATTCAAACTCGGTCTATATTAGCCAATTTTTAATCAACAGAGTTGTGGGTCTTGATTTCTGTTCAAAAAACCCCCCAAACTTGGCCAGTTCCAAATTTAAAGTGTCTAAACTGAATAAAACTCAAAATAAAAGAAAAGGAAAGCATCTGATTAAATGCAAGGGAATTTCACATTCATCTTCTCAGAAAGCCAACATGTTTTTCAGTGAATGATATTTTCAAGAGAGATTTTCTACTGTTAACTGTGTGTTTTACTCAGCAACTCAAACCAGAACCTATCAAAGTCATTGAAACAACCCAATGGGTCCTGCAGTGCACCATTATCCCATTTAATAAAGCCTGCCCAGTATTTTTCCTCTCACTTCAGCTCTCACTGAAGAACAATAATGTGACCACCTAAATTGCTGAAACTGTGAATTCTTTTGTGGCTAAAGTGATATGAAAGACAGCTATTTGTGGAATCCTGTATTTACTGAAACACTATCAAGTGCATAAGACATTTTGCATATGTAACATATTCACAGAGAGAGTTTTTAGAAAATAATCATGCTCTTTTACTCTCGAGGCAGATCTCAATAAAACACATCAGGTATACAGGGAACGTGTGAGATGCCCAAGCACAGGAAAGTTACAAACCCTTGACAATTTTTTTCAGTCTCAAGGATGGCAAGGTAACTCTTGGACCTGCCACCACTACTGAGAGCTGCCAAGTCATGCTGTCATGACAGTGGAGAGAGCACCCATGAATACCAGTGCTCCAAAATGCATTACAATGGCACACCGCTGCATGACAGTAATGTACTTGGAGTGGATGTGGTGCTTCTTACCTCATGAATTGCATTGAAGAGGCTCCAGTCAAAGTTTGTTAGTTCTAAGGCAAGATCCCAGGTGTTAATTCCCAAAATCCTCACAGATCTTTGCTGCAATTCCTCATTTTCAGAAAATGGGTTCTAAATGAATAGACAAGAGCAAAAAAAAATTCCTCAAGAAATGCCAAATGTTCTTCAATGAAACAGTTACTGGACTAAGGTACCAAACAGAGCTGAGTAAGTAATCTTCTCTAAGTGCACTCTGAGGGCTTTTTTCCTCACTAATCAAAATGAAGGAGCTATAACCTATTTAATAAATAGCTTGAAATGGGAAATGGGTCAATAGGATCAATGATTTGCTTTGGAGAGTGAGGCCTTCTCCCTCTTTCCCTCTCCCTCTCTCAACCTTGAATATAAAAGACTGACCAAGCAGACAGCATAATGAAAATAAAATCCCTGAAACTATCAGAAAATAAAATCTAAATTAAGACACCAGTAAATTTTCTGATATAAAAGAATCATTCTGAAAACACATCGGATTTAGAATAAATACACATAACTTGCCTGCCAGTCCTCCTCTACAAATAACATAAATCCATACATTTTATGATTAATCTACCCCAAATGTAATCAACAAAGAGTAAAATGTTGTGGGTTCTGATTTATAAAAGTTACTTATACTGTGGAGTGTTGTGGTACTGCTGGTGTTCAGGGTCATTTGACATTTCCATTATTAGTTTGGATTTTCAAAGTTTTGCATTTCTCTTGGCTTTTTTAACCTCATCGGTCTGAAACTTGGCACATGAACCATCTGCCAAGATGAAAGATTATTTTCATCAGTTAAGCCATTACTTTGATGCTATATTTCTGACAGTTACAGCAAGTTTTGCAATTTTTATTACGTAACTAATGAAACTAGGTTGGCTTTCACCTGTCTGCACTGGAAACCATCCCTTAATATTCACAGTTTTAGAGGTGGCTTGAATGCCAGAGATAATGGGGATGACAGATTACAATGATAGTGGCATGTCAGCTCTTCGGGGCACATTGATCCAACAAAATGTAAATAGACATTTCTCATCCTGAGGATGAATGCACAGATCCTAGAGGTACTGACAACATGTAGAGGTCAGTCGCGATACAGTCGCTGTTCTTTCCTGGAAAATCTGCATAATTAGCAGAAAACTATTGAAACAGCAAAGTGCCTGACTGTGCCTGCCTCACTGAGGTTTTGGGAAAATATGGAGGGAGGGAGTTTGTAATCCTGGTTTCTGAAGACAGAGGGAAGGATGAGAGAGATGTGCTGCCTCTCGATCTGCTCACCTTCCCAGCCCCAGTGAGAGGATGGAGACACAGACAGGCAGAAGGAAGGGAGGAGGACACACCACCAGTGACACATGCCAGCTGAGCACATGGCTGCCACAACACAGAAGTCACACTGATGGGTCTGGTGGAACTCACACAACATCTATTTCCACATGTAGTCGAAATCCCATGGAATTTGTCCACCACTCTGTGTGATTATGTACCAGCCACTCTTAAGTGCTTCAGGGGCATAAGGCAGGTTGGGGAGGAAAGAGTCACAAGAGCCCTGAATAATCCTCATCCCATCCATTCTGGTACACAGGTCAGCTTTTCCAGGCTGATGTAGATTGAAAGATTTAAGCTGTACAGAAGCTTTGGTTTATTTAAAATTGATGAACAAATTCCATTACTGTTCAGTCAAATAACTGCTGTTAATGAAAGATTTTTTTTCCTTAGGAATAGAGCAGCTCAGTAAGGTTTACTAAGGAAGCAAGAAATAAATTCTGCACTGAAAAAAACCTCTGAGAGGACTACTAACGTTTTGATTTGGAGTCAGACAAACAAAAAATGGGAAACACACAATACCAATCCTTACCAAAGAATCAGTCAGATCTTTTCGGTATACAAACATACGACTGGATGACTCCAAAGATTTTGAGATAGCCAAGTCATTTGGTTGTAGCTCATGTTTTTCTGTAAAAACAGCAAATGAAACACAGAAGTTTCAGAACAGGAGTAAAAGCTGTATATGAGAAATAAAGGTACAATTGTATTTGTGAAGCCACATCAACTACTTAGAAGGTAACTAAGCATCAAATTCAGTCTCTGTGGGGGACCCATCATCTCCACCCTGTTCAGGTAAGGCAAAGGCAAGATACCTCTGACGGACTAGAGCACAAAAGCTTCCTGCTTCTGCTTTCAAACTGCACTTCACATAGAACATAAAGAAACCCTGAAATCATCTAGTCTAGCCTCTTGTGCCTTATAGAACATTTCATTTCAATGTATCTAGTATAAATGTAGTGACTTTTGTTAGAGCAGAGTGCCTCAGCCTCCAGAAACTGAGCTGCTGTGTGTCACTGGAGACAAAACCAGCGGTGGAGATGAAATCAGTAGCCATAGCCATTCAACAGGAAAAGAAGTTTAAAGGATCACAACACCATGAAATTCACCCCACAGAGCAGAGCTGAGTAGTCCTTTATAACACAGTATTTATGATAATTCTTCTAGACCTAGAGTAATTAATTTAGGAAATATCTGAGTAAAAGAGCAGGACACCAGTAGCAAAGAGAAAGGACTTTTTTTTCCTCCACTCCAGAATATTGGTTCCACTCTGGAGAATCTTAAATGAACTACAGACAGGTGTGGGGGAAAATAAAGCAAAATCCCAAACATAGCTCAAAAATTGCCCTGCGAAAACTGTCACTTCCTCTGGGCTCCAAGTAATTCTCTGGAGACCTGATATGTGATAGACCCAAAACTACTACAAGTACACTGACAGCTACCCTGCACTCTGCATTGCCCATGAGGCGTAGCACTAGGAGCAGTCTGAGAGCCAAATACAGTTTCAGACAGTTTTCCCTTTTATCCATGCTCACTTATCCATCGATACACAGAGACTTTATGTGGAACTATCATTATGTTTTTTCAAGGTAATTTTGAATAAAGAGCTTGCTTATCCTTTATTGGAACACAATAAAAACAGGTTCTCCAAAGCTCATACTGCTGCCCTCCAAGTGGATGAAAGACAAGAGTTCTAAGTCACACAAATAGCAAAAACACAAAGCAGGAAAAAAAACATAGCAGGTTGGTGTTTATTACTTGCAGTACAGGATGCATAAGAAGATACGGAAATTGCTGTGTTTTAAATTAACTCAGGCAATGTCATTAAATAACATTTTAGGGGTTACTAAGGTCACATACAAATGGCTTTCCTACTATACCTGCATTTTATTTACTGTTTCTCATTGAATGACCAAGTGGCAACCACTTCTCTTTTGTGGCTTTCTTGGGAACCAATATAGTATGTTTCATTATTTATGAATGGTTAGTTTCCTTTAGCTAAGCTGGCAATTAGAACCAGATTTATTGCTATCAGAGCAAAACTTGCCCTGCTCTTAAACAGGAGAGAAAGACCTGAAAAACAACAGCAGCACAGTGATTTTGCAGTGCTGTGAAATGCACTGGAGGTAGTTTGGGCACATACAAGGGCAGAAAGAGTATGCTTGAAAATGATGCAGCCTGAATGGCCAGGACACCCATGTGTAATGCTCCCGATGGCTGCTCCATGCCCAGGCCCTCAATAATCAAAGCAGGGCACCACCTCCCTGCCACCCACACCACTGCACTCAAAAATATGTTTATTTAATTGAGCTCAGCATGAGGGAAAAGAATGTGCTCTTCTGCTTCTGAATCAAAGAAATAAACAGAACAAGCCAGCGTTTGTGTGTATTTCATTTAACTAGACTGACGAAGTAGCAACGAGTGCTGCAACTTAAAAGAGGTGTCCTTTGTCTTAGGAGATCAACACCAACTAATGTTATCTGAGAATATTGCCAAGATATTCTACACTCTTAGTCCTTTTTGTAGATACAGCTTCACATTTCTTTGCACCTAGTTAAATTGCTTCCAAAAAACGCCACAATGATCAAAACAATCTGACCAAGGAGCTTGAGACCTGCCAAACACCAAAGATGATCTCAGAACTTTGGCTGGTCCCTAGTGTTGCTCCATGATCACTCTAGTCTTTTTTAAGAAAGACGATAAGCCCTTCTGTTTAATGACTAAAATAATACAACAGGTAAAAGATGTCAGTTGTAAGGAAAACTGCTTACAAAATATTGCTGAGATTGCTCTCAGTATCTCAATTGTGCAAATACATGTCTTCCTCCCTTCTCCTCAAGAATATTTGCTACCCATGCCATAAATGAAGAAACAGCCATGCATATATTTGATATTCCCTTCTATATTTTTAAAGCAAACCATGCCTCATTGCTTTCAAAATTAATTTAAATTCCAAAGTAGGAGATTCATCTGTGGAAAAGAAATAAAACCTTGCATTACTGCTGGAGACAGAGTTCTTTATGCTCCCTTCCCAGCCAGGAGATGCTATATCCCACAGTACTCAAGAAAGAGCTGTTGCCATGGAAACGAGTCTCTGGGAAGCAGCTCCTCATTGTTCCCCTGGTCTTCCAGCTGTGGGCCCATAGAGGAACAGCTGTATCCTTGCATCAGAAAATGTCAGCCCTCCCTTACCTGATGCAACAAAAGGTAAGTAATCAGATGAAGGGAAGTTATTTACCACCAGAGAATGAGACTGTCACCAGCGCCAACTCCTCCTCCGGGTACTGGATCTTTTCTGCCACGATCTTCAGTATCTCCTGAGCTGAAGCCGACACTTGAGCTTTCACACTGACATAGGAGTGCTCCGTTATATACACACGGCAGAAAACTGCACAAAGGAAGAAAGACATGCTCAGCCGTAGGCAGAGATACCTGAACACAGCAAGGAACAAACTTGCAGACCCCACCACAGCAGTGCCTCAGCTGCCTGGCCTCTGCAGAAAGGGCAGTTGCTGCACCCTGACACAAAGGACATGAAACTAAGGATAAACATCACCATTTTCCCCCTTCCCACCTCCTGTCCCTGGGAAATGAGAGGCAGGCAAATGGAAACACAGACTCCCACAGCAGTATCTATTTAAGACTTCCTACCCTGAGGATTTGTCCTCCTTCATTGCCTATCGTCTCTGCAAACTCAGTTGTCACCATCTCTTCTCCTTTCATTTTAGGTTCAGATAAATCACTGTCCTTTCAGTACATTTCATATCTGCTGCAGAAATTATTCTGGACGTCCACTTCCACCTGGAACAGCAGGCTTTGCAAGAACAGTGCTCCCAGGTTTTCAACCACTCCTGATAGCTTATCTGTCTAGACATCTAAACTACTTACATTGCCAGAGTATTTTAGCACCAGCAGAGACTGCCCAAACAGCCATACAATCAGTTCTGACAGCTCATTTACTGAATCACAAGCAGCACATATAAATGGGACTGGTTTGGGGAAATTCCCCAGGCTCACTACTTCCACTGAGGTCCATGAGTTGGTTCGGCTCTGGGAATGCTGTGGTCAGCTCAGCGATTACTTTCTTCTGCTACAAAAAGGGATCTACGCTCTCTCTGCCTGCCAGAATTTCAGGTTTACATCTTTTGCCGAGTTTGCCCTAGCTCGTTCCTCGAAATACGGCTGCCACACTTAAAGTGGAAGAAACTGAGCTGCAGACTTGCATAAATATTTTGAAAATTACATCTGCTAATCAGCATCGTCACAGCTTTTCGTTTCACACTCACTTCAGTGCTTAATTAAATTTTCCATTTCCTTCTACTCTAGCACTTCTTATTATAGACAGGATGCTACCATGCCAATACAGGACAACTTTTCTTTTCCAAAAATATTGTATTTATAAAATTATCTTTATTGCCAGATATATGTAGCAATAGCTCTTTGCTTGTCCTACAGATCTTCATGGCTTCGGGACACTTTCATTAATGGAGACTATGCCAGAGGCAGTTAAGAACTCTGTCCTTGAGAATTGGGGGTTTCCTTTCTGTTGTAGTAAAGCAAAAATGAATATGAGAATGAAGGAGGAACTTAACATTGAGTATTGGGGGAGAAAAGTCATTTGATTTTATAATTCCTTTTTAACCTGTCTCTGCTGACAGACAGTTAATGAGATGCTCATTCTGTGGCAGAATCTCTCATCAGAATGGATACACATTATGAAAATAGAGGCATCCAATTGCACTTTAAATTACTAGGTAGAAAAATAAATTTTAAAAAATGTGACAGAAATATTTGGACTGCATATGCAGAGTGACACACCTTGCTTACAGTACATTTGTTTGAAAAGTCCTCTCTGTCATTTGCAAAGGGACAGTGACAGCAATGTCAATTTATAAATGGGCTGTTGATCTATCCTTTCTTTAACACTGAATTAAATCAATCCACAGGTCAGGTGCTCAAGCACAACCACCATAGTGGTTCTCCCCCTCACACCTTTCCAAAGTTCTGTCTGTGTATCTCTTGGGACGGACCATGTCATCTCTTCCAGGAGCCTGTGCTGCTCCTCTGTGGAGAAGGAGGGAATGCTGGTGGGAAGAAGTGGCCATGGGCTGCAAGCTGCCCTGGTAGTGATTGCAACAAAGGATAAAACACCCCCAGTCAAATGGAATGGTGCATCTTGGACAGACCCATCCTCCACAAGCACCATCAGTCACACAGCACTCCACCACACAGGTTTAGATGTCCACCCTCTACATCTGTCTCTCCCTTCCCCAACTTCACCCTGGCTATTTCACTCCTTCAGTGCCATCATAGTCCATGGCTCCTGCTCTCAAGGAGTGAGACAAAAGCAATTTAACTCAGTCAGGACTGACCTTGCTGGGTCCTGTCCTGGTGACTGTCCCACCACAGTCACACAGTCTGTCCCCTCTCTTGTGCCAGTACACTTTCCTTTCCAGTCACCCACAAGCTGTGGCCAGCTTTGAAAGAAGAATGGGTGTGGGGTTTCTCATCCAGAAGTAACATTTTTAGAAGAAACCTTGGTAACATAAACCTCAAACCCCCCCTACATATGAAGCACATAAAGAGGATTATCTATCAGCAGCACGTACTGTGCAAGTCTTTCCACTTGGCATCGAATGAGCTCAGTTTTTATTCTGTCACAAATGAGCACTAAAAATAAGCTGACTTCAAGTGAACTTCCGGAGTTTTGTTCCCAGTAAGAAATGAAGATATACTTTCAAAGAGTGAGACTGCCAGGTAGGAGGTCCTTCTGCTGTTCCCTGCTCGCGTACACAGTGTTCTCCTCTCTGCCTCCTTCCTCGTGCAGGCATTACAGGAGGGTGACAGCCTCACTGTGTTACAGTGTTAGTAGTGATGGAGGGAAATTGCATTTTGAAATGGCTAACATTAAAGTGAAGTGGCACCTTGCGCTCCATGCAGAGACGTCTCCGAGCAGAGAAGGAACTAAGGCACATTCCCAGAGTTAGTAAATCCTGGCCCATTTCATGTGACAGGCTTATTCATTCACCTTTCACAACCAAGATACAGGGCAAGAGACTGAGAGCATGAAATGGAGCAGAAGTAATGCCTGGTGGACAGGCTACCAGCACACCTGGGAGGCGCATAGGACTGTGACAGGGGTGCTGGAGGAACTGGACAGGGCAAAAACCCCTTGAGATACCACGGCACTGTTGACCCCTGCAAACCAGGAGGAACGAAGGTAAACTTATACAGCCAAATATTTCTTCTTTTGTGTCCCTAAGCTGTCAGTTAAAGAATATTTAAATTGAAGTCCTTGGGAAACAATTTTATAGTTTTTGAGCTTTTCCTCCACTCTTTCATTTATACTCACTTTCTTCTGTTTCATTCATGGTTCCTCTGTGCTGCAGCCAGTTCTCCTTTACACTGAATTGGTGGAAAAAGGTTTTATTCTGTGAGGGAGTGGAAAAGAAAGAAACAAAGAAATAAAAAATAAGACAACAGTGATTTTCTGCATCCCTGCTGTTTACAAAGCAGTAATTCACAGAATATAGCATTCAACCCATATGTCTGGCCAAAAGGTTTCTGTATAGGAAGTACACCCACCCTTTCTTGGAGCAGTAAACTGGGAGTTGCCTTACTGAATAATGGCGAAGGTGGGGATTTTGGAGGAAGCAGGACATGCCAAGGCTAAGCAGCCTGCACAATTCAAGTTTTCTGTAGTCATGTTCAGAGCCCATTTCTTATACACTTATTCTACCATACATTTCCTATGTACCAATCAGCCTATTTAGCAACTTCACTGCAATCTCGTGTTCTGCCTTCCACATTTTTGCAGTAACATTTTAAGCTTATTACACACTTCAGCTCCAGCCCAGTAAAATTGACGAGCACAGCAATTCACCTCTGAGCAGTTTGTACGCCAACTTTCTCTGGCTGCAACTTCTCCCTCCAGTTAAACAGACAGATTCATGTTCCTCTCTTGTTGTCTGTCCCTGTCACAACAAATCTGCCCTTTGCTCTGTTTACTTGACATGCACGTCAATGCCTCTGTTCAGCCTGGTTTGTCCAGCTTGCTACATCTCTCTAGCTCGGCGGGGACACACTCCCAGGCCTCTCCTGAACTTTGATCTCAAAGGATCTTGTTAAGATGCTAATACTGTCACAGCCACTGCAGGTTAGCTCACACAGCTGATATCCAGGATGCACTCAGAGGAAGAAAAAAGTTCATTAAGCAGCACTGCAGGTCTAACCTCACTGTCAAGTTTTTGGTCACCAGTCCCTTCCAGTTAAGAAGCCAAGAAAAGAGAGGGAAGTGGGCAGAGGGGAAAAAAGTGAGATGGTAAGTTATCTAGCAATCAGCAACAATGAGGTTGGCATTACCTTTCGATGAGGTGAATACTCATCTACAGTGCTGAAACGAAAAGGAAAATCCCAATTATTCTTTCCAGCCAAAGTTTAGAAAAAGGAAGTTTTAGCTATTACAAAGTTTACAATGTCAGAACGTTTTTAACACTTAATGGTCACTGCAGAAAGGCTGCAGAGGTTCTTTAGGAAAAACTAAAGGCATCTGGCTCAGCCAGAGAACTTTTCTTTGACTTGCATAATCAATGTAGTGAAAAGCAATGCTGCCAGCCCATGAGCTGTTGGAGCAGACAAACACAGTAGTCAGGGTCACCCTCAAGGGCACAGCTCCTTCCACTTCCCCAACGGCCAAACCATGGAAACAACCTCCATTTGTTGGAAAGACTAGCAAATTAAATATCTTTTATAGATGCCATAGTTATTAGTAGAATAACAACTCTGAGATGACTATTGCAAGTGATTTGCTTCTCAGTACTGCAGAGAGAATGAAGGTACCATCTGAAGCCACAGACTGCAATTTCTGAGGGAATTTTTGCCAGCTTCTCCACAAACTATTGCTCTGCTTGCAAGTAATCCCAAATGAAATTGATGGGAATGAATATTGAATCACAAACACTGCCCAATAAACTTCAGACAAAATTGAAAAATCTAGCTTTAAAGAAGAGATAATTTGTAAAAATGAATATGCCACTTGTATCACTCATCACTTTACTGAATTACAGAAAGATGGCAACAAAAATAAATGACACTCTGAATAAAAGAAGATTTGATCTCAAATATAATCAATACTTACTGACGGCGATGCATCCCAAGTATCTTCTGAAATTCTTTCAGGTCCTTCTCAAGAATGGGATACTCGTAGACATCATCTAACACATTTCTGTATATCGTCTACAAAATAAAGCAGTATCTGCAAACATCTGACAGCTCAAACATAAATCTAAGGCATCACATCAGTGGTCTAAGTCAATTCAGGCACTATGCTACTAAAACAAGTTTTATCATTATATTTATGCAAAACCTGTAAGGAGAGAATGTTCCTGCTTAAATTTCCAGACTGGTCAATATTCAGCCTGTTTTTGGAGAAACACTCTTAGTACTGTGTACCAAGTGAGAGGGCAAAATGTTTGTACTATTTTGTCTATAAAAAGGAAAATTTAAAACACCACTTGTGGCTATTTCATGAAATCTGTGTTAGGTCAGAAGAACACATTCTGAAGCATGACAACACACTATACTGTCATCACTTACCCAAAATGATAACAAACAGGTTTATTAAATTAAGACTTTTAAAATGGTAAATATTCTACATTACCTTTCTTCACATTTGCATGCATTTTAGACTGAGTTGATGTCTCCCACAAACTCCCACAACTCTCCCTAGTTGTAAACTAATACATAAATAAACCTTACTTCTAATTTTGAGGGAAGACATTGTCATGATTGAAATTCTAGAAAATATTTTCTCTACACTTTTTCCAAATCTGCACATAGATTCACACCACATTCCATGGCCAGAAAGCCCTGCATCTGGACAGGTGCAACTCAGTGTGACATAACTGATGCCTAAAATGATGCCCCCTTTCCAGTACAGCAATACCACATAGTACCAAACAGCAAAAATCCTAAGGGCTCTGCTTCCATATGCAGTGTGTCCTACTTAAAAAACAAAACAAAACAAAAAAAATCAGGAATCTCAAGACTTTCTCCACATTTCATTCAATGTTTCATGCCTTTGCCTTGCGTGAACAACTGAAGAGATAAAAGACCCTTAAGAAGATCTCCAGCTGCAGACAAAGAGCCTCATCAGGAAAAGTGGAAGATATTGCAAAGTCTCGTAAAACACTCTCAACTTTCAACCAGCAGGGAAAAAAAAATTGAAGAAAAATCAGTAACCAGATAGATTTCAGGTGAGCAACAATAGCACTATTTGCAAATTTTCAGGGGAATTATAAGAGCTTTTGGAACTCATACAGAAATATCAGAAGAACTTTGCTAACAAGTAAGGACAAAAATTTATTTATTAAAAATACATAAATCTATGCTGCTCTCCATGTGCACCCGGCAAACACTGTGCAATAGGATTTCACTCCTCAAAGTGGCATCTCTTACAGACATCTCAAAACTCTCTATGTCCCTGATCCTCTGGATACTGACTGCAGACCCTATTCTGACAGACATGATGGGTGTGTCCAAGGAACCTCCACATCTCTGTAGTTTTATTTCTCACCTTCCTAACTTTTCCTATTTTCTCGAGACCATGGAAGTTCCATAAGTTTCATATGTTAAAGTAATGCTTTTAATATTGACTGTATTGACAATTCAGAATTTCTGTTCAAACTGACTATATTTAAGGCATTTAAAGAAGACACATGTACATAATTTTATATTATAGATTTCATGAGAAGATCTAAGTATGAAAAAATACATTTTATAGATTTTGATGTTGGGGCTCTTTAGACACAGTATGTAATTAAACAGTGCTGAAATGCATCACAGAAATTCCTTCAATACCTTTAAAAATTGTTTTAAATGCTCATCTTCATGTAGCCAGTCTTTGTAGAGAGAAGTCCACTGAGACACCAAATGCAAAACTTTTCTTTTTCTACAGGACACATCAGAGTCATCTTCTTTCCCTTGGTGATTCTTAGCACAATAGGTGAAGTAGGTTAAGGAACATATAATAAGATCTCACAGAAACTTTAAAATTAACTGCTGACAAAGACTTTGCAATAATCTCATTTGCTAAAGAAAGATTTTTTTCACTGCATTGCTCAGTTTTAAATTTTTATCCTGTCTGAAGCTTTAGGAGTTTCATAACTTTTGGGAACTAAATTCTCAGTAATGGGAATGTCAAGTCATCCTTTGTGCCAACAGGGTTTTTATCCCTTACAGATTAGAGAGGTGAGTCTATAAAAGCAAAATCAATTCAAAAGGAATTATACAATGTTCAGTCATATCTTTTCTGCAGAACTGAGAATGAACCTTTGTCCTGCACACCGATGCATTCAGTAAAAGGATATTGCCTCAGAAGTGCCTGGCACAAGTCGTCTGTCGTCATGAAAACTGTGTATGTGAGAAGGAAGTCATCCAGGAGAGTTTCTGCAGAAGAAGACAAAAAAAGCCCAAGGTACAATACATTAGCAAGAGCAGGAAGAGAGTGTCTACTTGTGTTACTGTGCATGGCAGGAACAGGACCCCCGCCCTTTAAAAAAAGGTCCAAAGAATACAGAATAGATGAACCTTTAAGTTTCAAAAACTTAACAATGTGTTGCCACTGCAGAGATCAGTCTCTTTATTTAACGAGCACACCCTCAGCTTGCAAAGCACCAACAGGCACGAGTACGCACAAAATAATTCATAACAGTTCAGGTATAAGTGAGAAGGAGTCTTTAAAACAAACACTGCCATCCTGGTTAGCTCAGCTGCCTGCAAAGCAGCCTTTCCACACATCAGCTTATTCTGAAAATTCAGAAGAATGGCTTTTAGTAATAGGAGAGAAAAGTAGGATTGCCATGAACTGTGATTAACGTCTATGCACGGTAACTGAGAACCATGAAATAAATATATTCAAATCTTTAGCTGGTTGGTTAGTTTTGTGGGCAGTACTGTAAGTGTTGAGAAGTTTTCTCTAAGGTTTGTTCAATTGTATTAATGAAGGGGTTTTTTTTCCACCTGGTTTCTATCAGTGTTACAAAACCAGGCTGAAGGTACTTGCTAACAGACCATCCCTATACAATGCAGTTGTAGCACATCGGGTTGTCAGGACAAACAGCCAGTTTGGATCCCAGCGTAACTTTTTCATTCCTCGTTCCTGTGTCACACTATTTTTAGGATTTTTTCCAAACCTTTAGTGCACACATCACTGGGCTGAAAGCACTGGGTTTGCTCTTGGATGACAGGGCTCAAGGGTAATCTCATGGTGGTCTTCAACAACCCAGTGGCAGAATGGAGAGAAGACCAAGCCAAGACTTTTCCTGGAGGTGTGCTTCAAAATGATATGGGGCAACCATCAGAGATGGCAACAAAAGAAAATTTGTCTAGATAAAGGTACTTATTTTTTGCTCCTGTGAGGAGGCCCAATGTGACAGGTTAGCTGCAGAATCTCTAACATCACAATATTCAGGGCTTGCCTGTGCAAAGCTCTGAGCATCCTGGTCTTACTGGACCTGTTTCCAGAATGGATTGGACCTGATGGTTTCACAGCTCCCTTCCAAATGAAATTATTATAAAATTCTTAAAGAAATTTGATTCCAATTTTAGTAAACTATTCATACATGATTGCATGATCCAGGAGGGAATCTGTATTTGGTTCACACAACAAAATCTTTTATGCAAACAGACATTTTCATTGGTCTTTTTAACCACAAAATAAAAATGTTTGTTTGTTTTTCTGGGTTTTTTTTTTTTTCCCCCAAATGGTAAGATTTTCCTCAAGTTTTGAGGGATTCCTGTTGACTATATTTCTTTTAATTTCAGCAAATACGCTGTGTTCCCTTTAACAAGAGAACAGCTCTGTTTTTTCCAGATAAGAACAGAAACATGGACAGAGGCTGAACAATAACGGAACTTATTTGAGTTATATTGTAGAGTAAAAATATTTTACCAGTATAACTAGCTGGTACTAGTTAGCACCTATGACTAAGCTGGGATTTAAGCGGTGGATTTACAACTGCAAACACTAAGGGCCAAACCATAATAAGGCTGAGCCCTGATTTCCATACCATGATTTTCTCACTATTTGTTTGTGATCTGTTCCATTCCAAGTTAGTACTTGTGTACGAGTCTGTAACTGAGAACATCCCAGCAGCTTTTCACAGCAAGGTTGCACTTTCACAATAATTTAGACCAATTTCCCTTACAGCTGCTTTGGACCTTATCAGTAATTATTGATCCCATAGCTGCGGTGCACGATGGCAGTGACAATTCCTCCATATATCATTCACAGACAGATGTCACGTGGATAAACATGGATGGGTAGCTAATGACATCCCAACCTCTGAGTATGGGATTCAGAATACCTCCAGTGTCTTTTAAAAAAACTAAAATAAATCTATCTAGCTCAATGCACTTAACACTGCTGGTCTAGAAAGAGTCCTGATCTAAAGACATAGGTTAAAACCCTTGCACTCAGAAGCAAAACAATTAAATTCTTTATTCTACCCAACATTGTTAAAAACGGTGGAAAGTATTATCTCTGCGTAAAAAGAGTATTTTGTCTCAGTAAATGAAAAGACATGGTGAACAGCTTGTTCTCTATCTGAAAGGTCATCTATTCATTCTCTTGCACGTCTTTTGGATGGTACACTGTGGCTATTAAAGTTGGAGGTTTCACAAACATTTATTTGGAAACAGCTGAGCTTGGAGTCAACAAACACATTTTAGTTCTTTATTGAACTATGTGACTGTGCAGTGATCCTCACAAAGTCAAAGAGACGTTTACAACAGATTATTTCCCTAATTTCCTACTCTGTGTAGGTGATATATGAGCTTCAGCAAAACACAGCCATGTGTTGGGAAAAGAAATTAACTCCTAGTTGAAGCAAAACTGCAATACTTACCAATGAACTTCTCTAATTGTTCCAAATAGTGCGACTTTATCATAACTGGTGTTTAAAATAAAACTTGTAGGTTTATTTTTATTACATGATTATCTATTTTCCAGACGTCTATCTTCAATTCTTCCAGCATCCCAAAGTGTTGGGATGGAAAGAAAAGCTAGTTCTACTGTAATGTCAGTTTTTTGCTTTTTTAAAAAATTTTCTTGCAAGAACTATGTTACAGACATTACTAATGCAATTCTCTCAAAAAAATCCCAAACTCCCACAACAAACCAAACAGTGATGGAAAGTCTGAAACTGTACATTTGTTCAGATTTGTTCAGATAACTTACAATTTTAAGCTCTCTGTTCATGTCCCGCTGTCTCCATGTCCTTCCATTCACAGTCTCTGGTTTCTAACAACCCCATCAAAGCAAGGCATATCACTCAGCCCACTTAAAGTTGCACACAGTGCAATACATAGTGATTTCTTTTATCCTCTAAATGCAGAAGAAATGCTAAGAAGATAAGTTAATAAATTATGTTTCCCACAGCTTGTGTATAGGCTAAATTTCTTCAAATTGCTTCTGAACATGTTTAGAAATTTAAACCCTAGAGGAAGGTTTTGAACAAAAAAGTCTGGATTATACATGTGGTCCATTAATAGCATCACTCATCCGTTAAATTACTTTAACAAGTAAGCAATGAAAGTGCTTTTGCAAGATTAAATATCTATTACCAGACATCACCTAAAGACTTTACAATAATATTCATATTTTGAAATGCCTGAACTAGCTGGTAGGTATTTCCCTGCAGTCCTACTGTTCACAGCAAATGTCTTCTGTCTTTTCTTCCTAAATGCCCTGTAATTTAAACTCATTCCAGAATGGTTTCTCATGTCATAGCAGGAACACAAAACCTGAGGGTTTACTGATGATTCAAAAATAATTTACTCAAAACAAACAACTGCACACTAGTCAGACACTTTTGGATATCAACACGTGTCCACAAATAATGATTTGCTGGTTTTGATCTACAAATGGAGAGAAGGGGTAACCATGAGAGGATTTATTCACAGCCTATTATTCATTCTGTTACTAAAGGCCACTAAGAGTAGTAAATTTGAATGAGGAAGGGCTGTAAGCGTGCAAGTTGGGCTGACAATTATGAACAAAAGTCTTTCTGGATTTTTCTTTCTGTTTAGTCACATTTGATTTAAGAGTTAAAGAAAGGCAATTCCAGTCAAATCATTAATAATTTACAGTTCACCATACCCCCACTCAGAATGGCAGTGAAATGCAAACCCCTTCTAAAATTTTGCTCCATGTTCCAGCTTCTGCCTAAATTTGTGACCATTTTCCCTATCATTCCTATAGAAAAGTTTTTCTAGCATTTGTAGCAAACAGGGAAAGTAAAATGCACAGTAACAGTTGGAAAATTAAAGCTATTGGAAGGGAAGTCTTGGTGCAAAAGCCTGTGAAGCTATGATATTTCTTCTTATTTCTCTTCTTCATGAATTTTTTATTCAATCTTTTTCTTCTGGCCATCAATTTAACTTTTCTTTGTTCCTCACAATTTTCCTTTACTTGGCTAAGCAACTATTACAAAGTCTGCAGTTAAACTGCAGCTATGGAATACTTCATTTCAAAGACAATTTCAAGCATTTTAAAGCTTCATTAAGACATGCAACAGAACCAGCACGAGTCCCATGGCCTCCTGTTCTTGCAGCTCTTTGAGGGCAGCCTTAGGCAGTAATCCCACCACACCAATTGTGTGCGAGTTCCATAGGCATAAAAATAATAAAAAAGCTGGCACTGTGCTTCGTTGTTATTAAATAATCAATTTGCACCAGCTTCTGCTGAGACAGTTTCTCCCAGGCGATGAGTCCCCTCCATTCCCCAAGTGCAATAAAGCACGGCCACCAGCTTTACCAGGAACAGTTAGTACTGCTTGTCCCATTTCTCTGCGATGGCAAAGTGCTTCTGCAAGACACATTCAGCATGGCTGAGGGCCAGAAAGAGCAGTGCACAGACACCCTCACCCATGTGGAACATTCAGCTGGTTACTGAGGGACCCAGCAATACACCTCCATGAGAAGCTGCAACTCTATTGAGTGTATAGGGTGATGACAGCCAACAGCAACAGTGGTGGGGAAGGGGGACCTAGGGTCCTAGAGACATTAAATATTAGACATTTAAATAAATAAATAAAATATTTAGATGAACGAAACATCATATTCCCACCTACTTAAAAAATAGACAGGATCCCCTGCTGCTTTCCGTGTGCCCACTGACCTCTCTAACAGAAGATACCCCTTCTCTCTGAGAAGACTATTCTACAAATACCAGCTCAAGGTGATGGTACAATTATAAACGCCAGGAGGAAAGAATGGGTTTCCTATATGAGTTTGCACACCAAATCTGATTTTCCAATGGTTTCTTTTGTCCTTTCTCCACCCTCTTCTCCAGGCAGGATATCAGTTACTAAGGCTTAGGACAGAAATTAATACAGATCTGTAGAGGAAAATCATCTGTGACACACATTTAACAAATCAGGACAGGCAGTACCATTCATAGTGTTGCCACATCAAACATTTGTACCCTCTTCTCAAACTGGAGCATTTTCTTAAACTACTGCAGTGGTACGAGGCATCAGTGGAGCAGCCTCACATTAATTACTTGGAACATAAACATGAAAAGAGACTTAATCTAAAGAAAATGCCTTTGTCAAATGGAGTAAAAGTTAAATTAATTTGATTAAATTTGATATATTTGAGGACAGCTCTAAAAAGCAAATACTAAGAAAGCTATCTCATAGAATGAGTAAAGAAGGAAAAGTAGGGAAACATTCAAGTGTTACAGACAGCTACACATCTCTGACTACTCACCCAGCAATTAATATGTTCACATATTATTTACTAGCACACACATGCACCAACCAGCATCTTTAGATCTCCACAGCTAAACCAATACTGCATATACACTGACATTACAAATGTGTCCAATAGCCCAGGCTGCATTTAGAATACACCTATTGCCCTACTGCTAATATTAGACACACTGTCCAGCTAAGCCAGATATAATTATTCCTAATGCCTGAGTCATTAATCCCTTTATACCCACAAGAAGAGATAACTTGATGAGAAATTCCAGTTTGTCCTGGTTTTCGGATCACACTGCTACATCCTGAATAGATTTTGGTTTGTTACTTCTCAACGGCTACCAGTAAAAAAAAACCCAAAAAAAACAAAAATGAAAAAACAAACAAACAAACAAAAGCAGAAAAATAAGCCAAACAAGGCCTCCCACTTTCAGTGACAAACTGACTGCTGAGATGACAACAACCATTCTCTTTTTCATATCAGTCTTTACAGAGCAACTTTTCAGACTCTGTTCTTTCCACTCCACAGCATTTCTTTTTCCATGTTCTATCCTTTCCAATATTTAACGCTTATTTAAATATTATGAAAAAAACAAAGCTATGCAAAACAAGGCAACAACAGGATTTAAAACATCCAATGCATCGACCTTTTTTCTTATAACTGCATGGCTTACAAAAGGTAAATTCCTCTATTCAGAGGAGTATAAGCATATAGACTCCATGCATGCAGACTCTATATTCCTTTCTCTGCAGATAGTATATGTCATGTACTGTTAGTCAGGGAGAGAGTACTGATAGTGAAATCTGTTAAACAGCAAAGAAAAACAAGTAATCTGCTTTTTCTTTTTTTTTTTTTTTTTTTTTTTTTTTTTTTAAAAATTTTTACTTTTTTATACC
>VZTJ01004274.1:536258-557915 GCA_013397795.1 Orthonyx spaldingii
ACAAAAAAAAAAAAATAATCTGGTTTTTTTTTTTTTTTTTTTTTTTTTGGTTGCTTTTTTAAAAACTTATCACTATTCTGAACCCAAATCTCTTCGACTTTGCACTGTACAAATCCATTGTGAATGGCTGTGCAAGAATTACAGAAAGATTTAAGGGGTTTTCAGGCTTGTATTCCACACTAAATCGGATTATAAGAAAATATAGATAAAGCACTGAAATGCAGGTCTTTTCCACTTTATGCAAAGTAGTGATTCAGCTTTCTCCAAAGATTTGCTGGTGGAGGCCAAACCTGTATGGAGATTGAAGGAAAAACCAAACAACAACAACAAAGAGAAAAAAATTTGCCTGAATGAATAAGCCACTGGAATTCAGTAACTCATAGGTTAAAACTACTCTAGCCACTGTAGTGGCAAGCCTCAGTCATGCTACAGAGCAGTTGTGGTTGTCACTTCGTGTATGAGAGAATTAAACTCAGAGAATGAAAACTCATGCACTGAATCAAAAATATAGCACTCTAAACTCTCTGCATTCCAAGCAGAGGAAATCACTAAGTGTCCTTCCTGCTCAACTTATCTTTCAGAACTGTAACATATAAAAAGAGGTCATATCTTCTTCATCCTCATCATGTCAGAACTTGAGTATAATGTATTGGTCGTCAGCACGTAGGAACTACAGCAGCACGAAATACAAGTGGGGGCCACACACACATTTTTCAAACATCAGTGCAAACTCTGAGGGATTTTTGTGTGATAATGAAATCTCTTTGGTGCTTAGGGCAGGGGCAGGAATATATTTTAGAAAGACAAAGATGAAGAGAAAAATAAATGTCTTTTAGATAACACAGAACAAATTCTAAAACCCTTTAGCTAGCCATTTCCCATTTGTGACTATGGCAAACATGATAAAATGACCATATGGTCAGCTCCTGACATCCCCTTATGTTAATACACTTACCAGTATTAGCCAGAATTACAAATTTAATAATCATCAACAACTCTGCTCTCATTTACATTCAGTGCATCATCCCTACCTTGCAGGACCAGACACTTTTCTCTAACATTTTATGAGGCTCATCCCCCAGAGTATATTTGGGGAAAAAAAAATCAACAGCTAGACCAGCTGAATCCTTTGGAATTTTTATCCTCCTGTCTATGACTGAAAAGCAGGGATCAATAACACTAATGCACCTTCTGACCTCACAGCACATATTGGAAATAATTTTTTTAAAAGAAAATATTCACTGATGGGGTTAGCAACCCCATACTGTTCAGAAATAGTTAAGACTTGCATCTCTCATGGTCATCAAGAAAAGCAGCCCTATGAGATGGGGTTACAGCTGGGCAAACAGACAGATGAGCCCTGTGCCTGAGTAAAATGGATGCTGATTACTTACTATTCTATAGGGAATAAATACTTTTTTCTATTTTAAATATTCAGTCAGTTCAAATTAAACAAAATGAGGTCTAAAGCAAAGCAGTTTCAAGTTTTTCAGCCTCTCAGTGCTGAAAGCTCATAGTCTTCATAAATTCTTGTCACACCTCTTCCTCCATTCTGCAAAATGAGAAAAATTATAACACACCTCAAGGCAGACAATGCTACATGTAGATTTTGTGTGGTTTAGTTCACATAATACTATGCAATGCTTTGAAACCTTACAGCAATGCAAACACAGATTCTGAGAGTTGAGTTGCAATCAGAAAACTGCTTGTTCTGCAGAAACGGAAAAACCATTTGATGGCAGCAACTCTTTTCAAAGATAGAAGTTTCTCAGTAATCTGTAATTCCACAGCAATTTACTAAAAATGTCAGAATGTCTCTGAGTACAAACACTAAATGCAAATTGCTATCTGATCTAGCAAGATATTGCTCATGTCTGAGAGGGTGCTGAGAGGTCCCAGACCTCCCTTGCATTCAGCAGATGGCAACAGTGCTCAGAACCTTGCAGGATTAGCCCTTAATTCAGAATCGAATCCTCTAATAGTGCTATGCCATCATGGACACAGCATGAAGCAAAAAAATGAAAGTGATGTTGAGAAAGAAAGGTCAATGAAAAAAAGAACATCAATATATAATTTGCTGCTAATGTATTAAAACAATTATAGTAGTTATGTCACCTAACCACCAAGGCACCAAGAAATCAATGCACAAAGGAATAAAGAGCAAGACATTTATTTCTGGCATTAGGTTAGAAAACTAAAATACATAAGGGCAAGACATTTAACTTATACAACCACATTTTTTATTAGAGCACAAAAGTCAGAACTAGGAATCATTTCTAAGGTCATCTCCCAGAAATTTCTGGCAGTATTTTTACATCTGCAGAATGAATCAAACACATTCTGTCTGGTAAGGTCAAAGATCCTCCTAAAGTTGCATTCCAGTTGCTGCTATCAAATGTATTGGAGCAATTTCTTATTTTGTTGGAGAGACAAAAAGCCCCGAAACCACAGGCAGAGAGCAAATGTCAAACTTGTCCAGCTTTAATGAGACACTAATTTTTTCACACAGAAATCTGAAGCATTCTTTTTTCCCCAGGTAGGAGGGAGCCCTGGTGATTAATGTGCAGTTATAATGGTCAGGGCTACTTGAAATTATTGGACAAATCCTCTACGCCTTATACATTTCGAAGCATTAGAAATGTTGCCTATAGCAGTCACCCTAAGATATTGATACTTTTTGTTAAAGAAGTGCCTTTGACTGCTGCAACTAAAACACTGAAGCTTTCCATGCAGTGAAACTTGATGGTAAACTGGGGTATTTTGATGCACACGTGACATGTGAAATCCTCACACAAGCAGAAGGCAGACACTCCTTGCTCACATCGGGCATCTCCCAATGTACTTGAGGAGAAAAGGCATCCTCTCTTTCTATCGATTGATTAAAATAAGCCAGCCAGGCCAGCATTGCCTGGAGCAGCAGGACAGAGGATAAAAGATTTAATGATTCCCTTTCATCCTTCTGCCTGCAGACCAGCTGCCTGAGCACAGCCTGCTGTGATGTGCCCTCCTGGGTTTCACCTCCAGCTTGCACATTGCGTGGCACCCCAGGCACTGGTGTGGCTCACTGAAAGTTGTATGAGCAAGTACGAGGCAAGGTTCTACTTTTCTGCTTCTGTCTTGCACAGGAACTTCTTTGCATCAGTGCCATGACCCTCCTCTCCAGGCAGCCAAGGAGATGCAATGTCTACAGCTCAGATCCCTCAATTACACAAGTTCCAGGTGCCACTGAGAGCTGTCATTGCCTCAGCGGTGCCAGCAGGACAGGACATTCTGTTGCCTGGTGGCAGCACAGCACACAGCCATTCTCCAGCAACTGACAGCAGTGACAGAGAAGTGCTGTACCATCTCTCCCCTCTGCCACTGGAAGCCTGATCCTACCAAATGGGTGCTCTAAGGTGCCTTTAGGCTGCTCGAGCCTTTTGCCTGGTCCACCACACATTCCAGTCTAAAGGGAACTTGAAAATCAGATATTCAGCTTTCAGAAAGTTAACACAAAGGAAGTTGCACTTCATCTTTATTCTTTTCATCTTTGTTGCCCAACACTTACATGGCATTGAAGAATAACCAAGTTTCAAGTTCAGCATGTCTCTGTCATTGCTGAGTTGGATAATCTACTCCTAGGAAACAGTAATCTTCAAATCTAATATTATACATAAGCATAAAAATCATCATATCTTCGAAAAATGATTGTGAGTTACTAATTTCTAGATCATTGAGATGCTTTAAAACAGTCTGCTTCTTAGTGACATTTCTGAGAATGAGCCCAAATTTTCTGTTTACAACCCAAAAATAACACGTGTGTGTATATATATATATTTTTTTTTTTTTTAACTCTTAATTGGCATTATTTTCAAGCTGAGACTATTAGTCCCAAAAGGCTTTACTTCAGAATCCACTGTATTTGGACAACATCCAGTCCAGCAGATTATGACTGGTACATGACATGGATAAAGGAGAGGTCAAACTACACATGGCAGTGTCCCACCTAGAGCTCTGCAGGTCAGGTACAATGTCTAGACTTCAGTGTGCAGCATTATCCCATCACCTGCTGCTAACTGCTTTCCATACAACCACAGGGACAGGTCCCTTAGGGGAACAGAAATGTACGGATCCACACTGTGTATTTTTAAAAGTGTTTAGCAAGAAGCTTTGATCTATTATTTTCCCCCCTACAAAGCAGCAAGGGGAAATTTCTTTGTGCTTCAGCCCAAGGAAGGAGATATAAAGAGTATCTTGTTTGCCCCTGGGAGCCAAATTATCATAAATATGCTAAGCAGTGCAAGTTCCCCAACATGTGGCACCGGAGCATGTGCAGTAAACATCACAGCGTCTCTTCAGGGAAGCCTAGCACGACAAAGCCTCCACTGGCAAAATGCTCCTGGCTTCTGTAGATTTGACAGAATTGCCTATAAAGGGAACGATGACATTTTCATCTGAGCAAGAACTGTTTAATTTGGTCCAGATCTCTATACAAATGGGAATAGCAGGCACTAGATAATGAACAGACCACACATTTCTTCCAGCACACGAAAGGTCAAGTGGTGGGATATTTTTGGTGTATTGGGTCGCACACACTAGGTTAGGGTCTTGCATACACAGCTGTGGCCCACTGTCATGTAACCTCAAAAGCAGAGACTCACTTAACATCTTCTGACAGATGGAGGCAAAAGGTGCTGCATGGCTGTGATGTGCTACAGGCTCTGCTGGGGAGGGGGCCAAGGGGAGGGAAGAATACATCTTGCAAACCCCACAGGAGACCAAGACAGACATTGGCATCCTGCAATGTCACTGCTGTGCTGGAGAACGTCGCTTCCAGCATTTTGCCCAGGGTGTACAGGACTTCAGGCTGGTGGGCAAACAATTCTCAGAAACCTCTGAAATAACTTATGCAATATCTAACAATACACCTACAACACAGAGTGGAGCAGGGTGGCACGAGGGACACAACATCCAAGAGAACCCGAAAACCAAACAGGGCCATAACTGCATCTTACATTTTCACACCTGTCTTCCTCCCCACTCTCCAGGGCAGTGAAGCACAGCTTCACAGTATAAAAACAGAACAATGAACGCCAGAGCACTCATAAGGCAGCTGCATTTTGCTTCTCCATGTGGTGAATGGGTTCCAAAAAAATCTGATGAGTTTCATGATGGTGGTGTTAAAATACGTTGTTACACTAATTGTAGACTTATTTATAAGGTATAGGTCTTTAAATTATGAACCTGAAACTGTACTTGCTACACTGAGACACCCAAATCATTCCAGTGACAGGTTAACATGTAATTAAAGACAGCTTTTCTTATTATTATTACAACTTAATGGAAGACAGCAGAAAAAAAAAAAAAAAAAGCCTTGCACACAGCCTGCATATGTATTAAGAACATCTAAAAACTTCAAACTACTGTGTTTGTCAGTACAACCCTGTGCTGACAGCTGAATGAAAGCGTTCACAAAGGTTCTTGCTTGCACTGTTTAAAGATCATACGGGATAAGACATGAGGAACAGATATTATCCAGAGTTCAGCTGTTTTTAAGTATTAAAACACCTACATGGGCATATTTTCCTGTTGCAGCTGAACTGTTGTTGGTGTGCAATTTAGCTGCTTGCAATACACAGCGTCTCAATGTTACACTTTTAAGACAGAAGACCCTTATTTTGATAATTTTCAAACTATTTACACTCATTGGGGAGTTCAGCATTAGATCCTTGGTTCAGCTGTACCATAATTACTCAGGGATTTTTATTTGATGGCCTTGCTTATTTCAGTTAAATAAAGTGGAAATACTAAGCAATTGTAGATGAAAGCACAGTGGGGTTATTTTCTAAAGGTTTATATTCACTTTTGCTGTTATTTCAGATTTTTAGTGTTATTTATTGATTCAGTCACAAAAAAAAAATAGATGCAAAACACAGCTCTCAGGCATAATTTTGGACTGATATAGACCAGCTGTCTTCCTTTGAATGTTTCTTTTCCAAGTCTTATGAGATGCTGTGTTTTTCATGCACACACTGCAAAGTATCTAATGCAAGAGATGCATTCTGTGTTTCATGGAAAATGTTCAACTTTTAGCCCTTCATCAAGACAGCCAGCTGTCTCCTGGACTTCACATGGCACAGAAGAATCTCCTTGGCTGACAGGTAAACCCCAAATGCTTTCTGCACAAGCATACATGAATCTGATGCAGTGTTAAGGAAAAAGGTAAAAAACACAACCTGCAATAACACATAAGCCACTGCATTAAAGGGCACCTCTTGGATCATCTGCTCCATGACCATGTTTCACCACTACAGCACCTGGCTGTGACTCGTGCTTGCTGCCATCTTTCATTTCTATAGCTCTTTTAGGCCATAAGTGCCAGCACGGTTTTCACGAAACGTGCTTTATTTTTCCAGTTTTCCCATAGAGAAAAGGAAGCAGCTATGGGCTCAGGAGAGGGGGAGGTACCTGCCAAGGCTGAGCACACAAACCCACTGTCCTATGCAGACACCACCAATGCTTTTGGCCAACACCATCAAATGTGAGTCACACAGTGATCCCACTGCAAATTGCCTTTGCCTATCAGTTTTTCAAACCCTCTTCAAATTAAATAGGCTAACAGCATAATTTCTCCTTTTTTTTTTTTTTTAATTAAACTGATTTGCTTATTCAATTAGTCATTAAAGGCAATTATAAAAAATTATTTTTTCTTACTAAGAAGCAGTATGCTTTCTATATCACCACCAGTTAGCCCACAGGAAATCATCAATTATGTGATGACAGTCTCTGACTGCAACCACTTTGCCATGCCTGCAGCCTGGTAAACACTTCTGCTAGGTGTAACACTTCCTGTAGCTTCTTTCAGGTTACAAAATAGTGAGCATGTATTTATTGTTCCTAAAGAGCCTGTCAGAGAAGGTGGCAAAGTGTCTTAAAGGAAGACTCTGAGGATTACATACCACCCTTCAGCTAGATGAATGCTTCATATATAAGAACATATACGTAAAGGCGATTTTCCGTATCAGTTTTTAGAAACACATCACCGATTACTGTAAACATACAGGAGCTGGAATCAATTCCATTAGGAGCTGCTGTTCTGAAGAAACAGGAGCCCACATCCCAGAAGGACAATGAACTATAATATGCAAGCTCATTTAATCACTGTATCCAATTACAAGGAGGAATAAATCATCACACACATGCCTATGTCTGAATTTTAAAAAGTAAACAGATCATGAATAGTCAAGCCAAATGCTGTGAATCTTTGGATTCACAGATTAGCTGGGCAAGTGGTGCATTCACTTCCCATTTGAGTTTTTTTCTCCATTTGGAGCTTGATCATACAGAGCTGACATTCTCTGCAGTAGGGGACACAAAATTCTGACATTCACCTCAATGGAGTTTGTGTATGATCTAACACCGCTTTCCTAGTCTCTCTGCCCTTATGAACACCCAGGACTCCCCTAGGTCACAGGGATTCAGAAGAGGAGCTGGCTTTCTTGCTAACACTACAAATAGCAGCACTTTGGGCAACTGCTCCTACCCTTTGCTGTAAACCGCCTCATCCCAGACCTACACAACCATACACTCCAGGAGGATCTGAATCCTCTCCATTTGTCAAAAAAACCCAATACAGCAGTTTCTTGCAAAGTTGATGGCATTTTCATGTTTTCCAGATGCTTTTAGAAAACTGTTATCAAATATTTATCATTCTTTGTAATCAAGATTATAGTTGTAACTTCCCAAATTTTATCTTACTAACCTTGACTCCGTGAACAAATTTCCTATCCATTAAACTATGATGTTACATCAAATATCCTGTGGCCCATTTGCATGTCAAAACCCTCACTCCAGAAGAGAGATTAGATTCTCATTAATAATAACATGATCTGTACTCACACATCAAAGAAAAAACCTGTTCAAAATACTTACACAAGCTGCACAAGTAGCCCATGACATATCTGCCTGGAGAGATGGGCCATCATGCTGGAGATTGTTAACAAAGTATCCCTCAAGCCAGTGATACTACACACACCTCAGGCAAATGCCTTCTTTGCCATGGGAGAAGCCCAGTTTCAGCTGGCAGAGGCCTTCCCTTGCCTACAGGTTTAGACTTCACTTGTCCAACATGCCCAGTTCTCCCAACTGATCACGTCCCAAAATCTGCTTGCGTGTGCTTTGGGGTTTCTGCCCACAGCAAACCTCAGAGACCCCATGATGGCAGTGGCTCCCCAGGGTGTCACACTGCCCTGGGGAAGGGCTCCATGGTCATCAGCAGCCCCAGCACCAATGGAGTCTCCAAGGCGTTTGCAAGCTGCTGTGGCCTAGGAGTCCTACAGCGCAGTCACAAGGAGAGCAAGGAGGGAAGAGACAGTGTCCCTTTGCTTCCCTGGCCCTGCTCCAGGGACACCCAGGGGAGAGGACAGCAAGGAGCCCACAGCCTCCTTGCAACAGGCTGGGCTCCAGTCTGCACCCATTTGCCCATCCTAAGGACTATTTCTTTGTTCAATGCCTGCGTAGCTGAAGGGGAAGTGAGGAGGCATTTTGCCTGCTGGAAAGTGGGGTGCCTGTGTGTGCTGAATTGCTAAATCATCCTGTTGTAGCTGCCCTGCCAGTGCTTGATGGCATTTACCAGGATGGAAAATTTCCACCTGTCTGTTACAGAGTTAAACTCTACAGACAGCACTGCAGACAGTTAACTTCTACAGACAGTAAGAGGAGAAGCTGTAGCCACCTTAATAGGCAAAATGTTTGCATTTGTCCATTCTTGGTGGTTTTCACACTTTGGGGCAATGCTACGTGGTCACTGCTGCTTTAAGGCTTTGAATGAAAACCCTTTGACAATGGGGATCTGACAAATGCTATTTGTTTGTGGTTGTTTTTCACTGTTGTTTGTTTGCTTCCAGCTTGTGGCTGTGCATCCCCCATGATGTTACTAACAGCATCAACAAACAAAATCCCATGGACAAGACTCCTATGGGGCAGGGAACGAAATCTAACAATGGTTTCATTATTGTATGAAATGTATTGATGCTGGGGCTCTGAATTCATGGCTGGGAAAGAACAAAACCAGGATCTGGCTTTCTGGTTTTAACTGCAGTGGTTCCTAGAGAGAGATCAACCAGCCCTAAATTCCAAGAAATAAGAAATGGATGTGGAGACAGTTAAAGAAAGGCTGCTTTGTGGAATTGGCAGAGCCTTGTGGGCAGTGAGAAGAGGAGGGATAATGGCAGGAAGGGAATGCAGGGTGTAGAAAAAAGAAAAAAGAAACTAAAAAGCAATAAAATGTGAGGTATAAAAGCTTCCAGCAGTCCAAAGACAGAGAGCATGATTTCTCCATGATTATATCTCTCATTCTGGCAATCTATATCTCCATCAAAACTCAAGCTCAAGTGAAGAAATAAAATTACAATTCATGCCAAATGCCGTCACAAGAAAACCAAAGTATTTTATTATTAGCTTCCATCAAAATTAGATCCATCAATGCTGTCATGTTTTTACATTCATCTATTTTCCCCGAACCCTCAGCGCAAAATGTTTTTGCACTCAGTGTCCTTGTAGCCATCACACTTTCACTTCAGAGAGAGAGCATGATTTTGGTTTTCGAAGGATCTCACAAGCATTTCTGAACTAAGACAAGGTCATCTCATGATCTCGCCTGGCTTGGGAGAGAATGGTGTGAGCTGCAGCCACAGCTACAGCTCACATGGGCATTTTTCACCTTGCTAAAAGATGGGACAAGTAATGTGCTTTATTGCAGTAACTGATGTTATTCTGAAAAGCTGTTTCTATCAGTGCCAGCTATACTCCATGACGGTAAGTGATATCTCATGAAAAACCTTTGGCTGTCAAAGTGCTGTAATTCTACTCCTATTTCAATCTTTGAAAGGACCAAAGTTGACCTGAAAAAAACAAGCAGGACTGTCTCCAAAGCCAACTCCATAGACTCTCCTAAAAGGTGTTGAACACCCCAAGTAATACCAAACTGGATCAAACCTTTCCCTCTGAAAAAAGCAATGGCAATTTAAAGCCTGCATTATGAGCTTAGTAACTGCAGTTAATGCACAGTGCTTCCAAATTTATGCTCAGCGCATTCTGCTCCATTATCTCCTTTTAGATAGGCCCCTCCGCTCTCACACAAGTATTCCTACTACAACCATCTATTCCTACATTCAACAGCCAGTCTTCTCCCTTTCTCACTAAAATAAACACCTAGCAAAACATCACAAACCACAGCAGAACACCCTGCCAACCTCTTCCAGCACACAGCAAATTTGGCCTTTAGCAGCTGCTGTCACATCTGTTCTGTCTCCCTTTCCCTTGAACATGTTAGAGAAGGCAGCAGCCACTGTTAGGGCAGGGCAGAGCCTGATTCTGCTGCACCTGGTAATCCAGAATGTGCTGGCACCAGTTTGCCAATGCCCTGGACAGATTTTCTCAAGCAATTGCTTTTATTTAGCTACACAGCAAGGAGAGGCATTCCGTGCTGTAATGCAGCCCAGGGTTCCCAGCTATTAAGGGAGGTCTTAAGAGCCCACAAAAAGCCCATTTGGGGAATAGGCAGAAATCTATACCAATTAATGGTTCACAAATAGGTCTTGGGTTGTGGCTTTTTGTTCTTAATCTCCCTGGGTGACCTCTGAGCCCAGGGATTTACAGAAAGCAGCAAAGAGGAAAGAAAAGGACTGCATCAGTACACTGTACAACCAAGCATCACCTAAAGGCAGTAACAGGGAGCATGACAGGGAGCTTAGCAAAGTAACAATAATTGTAGTTTGGCTATAGCCAAAATCAGTCCCACTCCTGCTCACAAAAAGACCAAGGCTGCTACTTCCACAGTACTGTGAAACTGTTTGAACTCAGGGCATGTTAAGAAGGATTGCGGGGGAAGGAGGAATTAACAGCATGAGAGTAAATTTAGTTCACAAGAGGGAAAAAAGCTGCTTTGAAGAACAGATTTCTTTCAGATTCTTAATACACAACCTCAAAGGACAGGTCTGCAGTGAATCCATCCTTCCACCCTGTGGGCGGGGAATGAAGGCACTCTTTATATTCCTCAGAAAATGTTAATCTCACAAGAAAATCATTGTATTATAGCAACTTGGAGCACTGGAAACACTGGAATTCAAACTGAAGACAGTGCATGAACTGTATTCTTGGACTCGGAGATACAGTAAGCATGTCAAGATACAGTTTTATGTTTTCAGCATTCTTACATAAAAATTCTCCCATTCCACAAAAGCTTTTTTCGAACAAAACCAAAAAAAAATCTGAATTTCAGAGCACTATCTCTGAGTTTTATACCATTACAGATTCTGCTTTCAGGAAGGAATGCTCTGCTGTATCCTGAGAACAAGCTTCCAACTTAACAGCCTTCACACTAAGTGCTAATAGCAACAGAGGAGTCATTAGTGCACGAACATGCCTACTTAGGTCATCAGCTGGAGAATCTCGGTGTGATGGAAGAGGAACACAAAAAATGAGTACCTGGATGACAGTGTCCTGTTTTTCAACAGCTTGTAGATCAGGGTTTAATAGTAAAGAGCCTGAAGAAGGAAGAAAAGGAGTACAACACTAAGCAGTGAGAACAATAAATTGGGGGCCTGTGGTGAAGGGCCAAGCCATGTTTGGGATTCCTGAAGGACAGCGTGGTCTGTGGCTCCTGTTGAAGGAACAGGATATGTGGACACTTTATAAGAAGCAGCAACACTGATATTTCAGTTTTGCAGTTCCAGTTCCTACTCTCACAGCTAACTGACCCGCCAGCCCACACACCATCTGCTGCTATTCCTCTTATGCTACTCACTTACAAATCAGGTTCCACTTTTCATCTACTAGAAACAGCACTTTTTAGGTAACTGTACTTGTTTTATAGTCAGCTCCAGTGAGCCACATTCTGGGAAAATATGAAGACAGGGCTGTATCTGGGGGCTGAGAGGATCTAGAAAGCTGTGTCACCTCTGCAGTAGAGGTTGTCCTCTCCCTTCATGTATTTCACTCTTGGAGGTTTGATCAAATTGCTGCAGGAGAATGGATCTCTAGTAGACAGAAGTCAGCAAGAGTTACCACAGATTAGATTAATTTCAGAATTTGGCTATGATTTTTTGCTACGCTGATGTTGACTTGTTTTGGTTTTTGTATTCTTATGGCTCACTAGAGGCAGTATGACATTAGCTGCAACAGAAGGGACCTGGCCTGCTTCATCTCTAGACCTGCAGCTGTGGAACTGACCTAACCTCCCACATTGCATTTGAACCAGAGAGGGAATCAACCCAAGTGGTTGGCATATATCTAAGATGACAGGTCTCTTGATGAGAGAGATTTCTTTGGCATGACCTCTGTGCAGTGACTCCGTTTTCCCCTTCGACTTCGTGGCCATCAATACCAACCTTCTGACCTAGGAACACGAGTTATTTCTGCTACATTTGACACTGACCAGCCACACTCGAGTGATTAGAAAAGGATTCAGACTAAGGCAGAAACTAAGAGGCAACCTCTGCCGTTCTTTTTACCAGTAAAATACAAGAATTTTTATAAAATATTCCAAGTATCTTTTATCCCTTCCATATACTTGCACCATCAGACAATCAGAAATTATCAAAAGCACCATTCTGGAAAAAGTTCTATAGAAACACTTTTCAAATATACAAACATGTCTCTTTGTGATCTCAGTTACTTAATGCATCTATTAATTTATATATATATGACCATATATAATTTCATATATCTGAAATACTCCATTGATCTGGTAGTTATATCACCGTGACTTTTAACGTAATGAAAGCAAAAGGGATGTTACAAATAACTGATTAAATGTCTTTAGGGTTACATTTCCAGCAACCTTACCAAATTCCCAGTGTCATAACATCTTACCTTCCAGGTACTTCACCAAAATGCTTATATCACCCAAGTCTATTTTGCAGTACAACAAATGAACATATTCTGCCTTTTTTGACTTAAAAGCCTTTTCCACTGTCAAAAGAAAATTATTTTTACCCCTAAAAATGTTCTCCTGATAGACCTACAATTCCCAATTCTTTTCTGCTTAAACAACTAAGATCATCAAAATCTCTGATATCGTCTACAATGCACATCTTCATAATAAATGGTTTCACACTAAGATTTCATCACAGCTCCTTATCACTTTCTCACATAGCTCCTTATCACTTTCTCACATAGCAAAAGGCAACAACTGGCAATAATTAATCACAGAATTACAGGGAAAAGACAGAAACTGACAATACTATGATCCAATTGGCCTTGATATAGAATGGGCAGTTTTTTCTTCTGCAAATTTGACTCAAACACAGAACATTAAACACATGGGGCTCCACCAGGTATTCTTGCACTGAGTAGAAAAAAATGTATTTAGGTGCCTGCAGTGCACAATGTGCCTTGGTGCTCCTGGGCACCGTGAAACCATGTGTTTTTCTGATGGCTACCTCAGTTACTTTCTCTCCCTGAACGGGTCTAACTTGCTAAGTGTACCTACAGCATAAAAGTATTTGTGGTGATGGACTGAAAAAATGCCATCTGTATCTACAAAGAGAGTCCTGATCATGAATAAGGATGTTTATCATTCCCCATGTTGACTCTAGTTTCCCAGTCATTGGATATAATGGTGAGAAAATTCAGGAGCAGCGTTCCCAGACTCTGCCTTTCCAAAAGTTTGCCCAAACAAGTTTTAGTGCCTAAGTGCAAATAAACCCTTTTCAGGCTCCATGTCCTTATTTCTCAGAAAAAACTGTCTGAGCTCCTGACACAAGAGACCATCTTAGACATATTCCCCTCATTGGCATCTCCCATCAGCTTCAGCACTGCAGCATGCGACACACTGTCTGTCTGTAGTGAATTCCAGACATGGTGCTCCTTCTGCAAGCTGATTCAGCTCACTACTGTGACAGAAAATAATCCTACCAAAGGGAAAAAACAAAATAATTTCCTATTAAGATACCTAAATCTACTTGGCACAAGGTCAAGCCAAGTATATCAGAGGAGATGGGGTAACATGGCAATATACAGGTGGACAGCTGGAGGACATCAGATCTTCCCGTTTGAGCAGAAGCCAGTGTCACTGCTGGCAGCCTTGGTCCCAACTTCATGCCATCCCCAGAGCTCCTGCTTCTCTTGTCCCAGCTTCAGGTTCCACCATGCCATTTGCAAAGTCATTCAGCAGAAAATGATTCCCACTCTGCTGCCAGCTGAACTGATAACTTGCTCAGTGGTCCTATCTATCTTATGACCATCTTAGATTCTGACTAGTTCTTTCCAAACTGCAACATGCTGCATGCAATATGCAGATCAAAGATCCCCATGAAAAGAACAAGGTCTTTGACAGAGGATGCCCAAGCGAAGAAAAAGAACTCAGAAAAAGATAAATACAGAGTTATCTTTCTCAGACTCTTCTGTCTTCCAGCAACGGGCAGTGTAGACTTTCCAAATGGGAAGTTGTATTGCCATCACTGCAGTGATGGGGTTTTTGCCAGCATTTTGCTAGCTTGTTTTTAAACCCTTCCAAATTTTGGCTTCCACAGAATACTCACAACAATTAATTTCACACTTTAGCTGTGCATTATATCTGAAAATCACTTCTCTTTATTCATTATAAACCAAATAATTTCACTATGTGAAATGTGAAAAGTGAAACATGTGAAAACACTTGCCTCATTATGAGAAACAATGAACAATCTTTGCATCTCACCTTCTCCACACAATTAATAGTCTTGTAGATCACCATATATCTCCTCTACCAAAGTTGTCTTCCTACAATGACCAGACCTAGACTATTTTTTCTTAGATGTATTTAATCTATAATTCTAATAACCCTTGCTGCCCTTTACTTCATTTTCAGCCTTTCTGAGCTGGAAGAAAAGTGGGAATCATATTATACGTTCCATATTTCACAGTTATACAATGGTATAACTACGGCTCTTGCTTGGCTTCTTTCCTAATTAACCTAAATACTGCTTGCCTTTTTGACCAATGCTGATCAAAAATTTCCAAGAACTATCCACACTACCTCCACAGACCTATTTTCTGCATGATAATAGTCAAGTCAGCACCCTGCTGAATATGTATAATAAGAATTTCCTCTTCTCCATGGTAGAAAAACACAGTACTTTGCATTTTTCAAACTTGGATCCCATCTGCAATTTTATCCTGCAGTCACACAGATTTTTATTCCTTTCATCTTTCTTCAGCCACAGGGCTGGTTCGAGGGGCCCACTCCCAACTTATTTCCCAGTTCTACACTGCCCCATTCTTACCACTTTCATGAGACTAATTTTGAGTTGGATCAGCTTCCTGATCTAGCACAGTACAAACATGCAGTCAGATGTAGGGATAATAGGGTGTACAAGAATATAACCTTGCATGGCCATCAAAGGTGAAACTATGGCTTTATTTATCAAGAGATCCTCAAACATTTAATAATACCAGGACATCCTGTTACCTCAGATTTCATCCCACACTCAGCAGCACCTAGTCTTCAATGGCAAATTCCCTCCATTTTAAACACAGACCATTTACTCCTACCTTTCATTTTCTCTCTTTTAAGTAATCATCAGTCCTGAAAATCATCTCCTTCCTGATCAAAATGATCTTTAAATTTCTTTCAGGACTTTTGACAAGGGACTTTATCAAAAGCGTTTTGAAAATATGAATATAAGATACAGGCACACCAGATCATATATATTCTCATGCTCTTTTAAACCTCTACAGGGTACACAAGATCTGAACTGTCTGGAAAAAAAAAAAAAAAATAATCCCCACATTTCCTTCTTCTCAGTATGCTTCTGCATGCATTTCTTCCTTCTGCATCTACTGTACAACCAGTCAATTTCCCAGCACAAATTCATAACTTCATGCTGAATTTTTGCATCTAATCATACTCTTGCAAGCAAGTCCAGATACTAAAGACAGCAGTCCTTCTCGCCTGCTGTCCTCACCTGCACACCTTTCACTCCCTGCCATCCTTTTCCTGTGTCAGGGGTGAAAACTTTGCGTCACTGACAGATTAAGTGAATCAAGAGATTTATCTATCTTGAAACTAATAATTTAGTATTTCCTAGGTGAGTATCAACTAGGACCAGCTCCCTATTTGGGTCTGCTACAGAATCACATGACAGACTGTAGAAGCACAGAGACACCAGTGGCAGGAGTGGCTGGGAAAGGCTGAGCTGCTTCTTTCGACTACAGCGACAGTTCATGCTGGAATAACATACTGATAAAATGACAACCTTATTACTTAGATGTTCCCCAAATAGAACCATTTCTTTTAATTGGCATCAGATTTTCCACCTTCCTCTGCCACTCAAGCTGCTTTATATGATAGATTACACACCACTCTTAGGAGTTCAGCAATTTCATATCAGAGTTCCTTTAGAAGTCTTCAGGGAGTAACATCTGATCCTGGTGATTTGTTACTATTCATTCTATTGATTTATTCTAAACCTACTTCTACTGAGAGTCTAATTTAGAGAAAGCTTAGAGTCACACTGCATAAAGCAATGGTCCTCTGCAAGAGTCTCCCCAGGTTGTCTCATATAGAACACTAAGATATATTAGTATTTTAGCTTGTCTGTTATTCTTACACTGATGTGCTCTGCTAAACTCTTATTGCCCTTCTATGGGCATGGCAATAATATGCATTTAGCCCACTTACTTTACCTAAAACTTCAGGGAAAAGTTTACAAAATCCCTCGAAATTATGACTGACAACATTTCATTGTGAAGGACTGTCAAGAGGAAGGGTTAGCAGGCATTTATTCTTCCATCCTAAAACCTGGCAGGTAGGATCACAAAGTGTTGAGCAAATATTTATTCTCATTGACATCAGTTCATATGCATCAGATATGCTTACACTGACTGTGTGGCAGTAACAGGAGTACATTTTTCAACACTTTTTAATCAGCAGTGAAAAGCATAGTGAGCAAAAGACCTAACAACATCCTTCACAGCTAAGAAACAAAAAATATCAAAAAGCAACCAGATCTTTTTTTCTTGGAATATTAAACAAAAGACAATCTAGAAAAGGCAGAGCTGTATCCCTTTTTCACAACTTCATCTAGCAGCCGACTACAGCCAGTTCATGCAAGATCATACCATTCTCCTCCAAGGTCACGTACAGGTCCACAGAGGGTGCCACTGCCCAACATCACAGCAGTGTCATTGGTGCAGTGTAGAAACAGAATGTGTTAAACAGAAGTAACTCTTACTACACAGCACTTCTAGGACAAATAGACATGGTCTGAAGGCCCCTCCTAGGTGTTACGTTACGACGCTAAAGGTAAAACTGCTTCTGTATGACACAGGAGAGTTCCCACTAATCCAAGGATCATGCACAGTCCCAGATAAGGTGACATAGCATGGTACAAAGGTCATTACTCCTTTCTTTTTCTACTCCAAAGAAATCCAGACCATATTTACACTTTTTTGTCTCAGTTGTAGCTATGTCATGAGGATTTGTCCTCTTTTTCTATCCCTTTTATCTATCTCCAGGCCTTCCATCATTTGCCATCCCAACTTCTGCAATAGCCTGTCATGCCTCCCCCTTGTCACAACCCCTTTCACCAAGTCCACTACAAAGATACATCAGTTAATACTGACACCACCATTCCTCATTTATTTCCTTTCTGCAGATCACTCTTTCCCTCTGCCTCTTGCTCTCAAAGACCTTCACAAATGAATCTCATCTTTTCTCTATTTATTCCCTAAAACAAATTCCTTAGTAGGGAGGTAAAAGACATGTGGTGTCAGCAGATGTGATGGGGAAGATTATGTTCTACTTCAGCAATGTTCTGCTTAAGCTGCCTGAGAGAGGTGACCCAATGGACTGAAGGAAAAGGTCTGAGCAGCCCAGGCAGGCCTGGAGTAGTAGCAGGGGATGTGATGATCACTATGTCATTCCAGAAGCTGCCAAACGTTGAATGCAACCACAAGGCAAGACAATATGTTTGAACAGAGACCAGTTGGAGGAAACGCCAAAGATGACATCAGGATAATATCTAGAGAAGGAAATGCTGCTAACGTCCAAGAAATAAAGATTTTGCATAAAAGAGCAATGATTCTGAAATAAATGGTGTAGTCAATGGGAAGGGATTAGAGATCCTGAGATGCTAAGATTTGGCCTCTTGGAGATTACTTGCTCAAATCCCCACCCTTGATGAGGATTAGCCCAGGAGGTGTGTCTTGCATCTTCCGCCTAGATATCAACATATTTGAAGTGTATTATTCTATTCAGTTCTTAAAACCTCAAACTGCACTCTACAATGCACACTCAGCAGACATTCCCCAGTGATTCCAACCACCTTAGATATGACTCCGAAAAGTTGTTTGTTACCGAAATTTAAAATTTCCATCCACCTCATGGTAGAAAACAAGAACAGTCTTCTTGGGGGTTGGTACCTTACAGGTTATAGTAACCCAGTGAGATGAAAACTTCCTCCCTTTGAGATGGAAGGTTGGCAAGTCTTTGTTAGTGACAAGCCCAAATTTAGGGTGATGTCCCAAGAACTCGCATATACTCCCTGACACAGTCATCACAAAAATCCCTCAGTCATTAAACAATTACTAAGTAAGTTAAGCCTAAAGAGTCTTGCACACTTCAGGCTTTCCAGACATCCTGCCTATGGAAGTAACCAGAGCAATAGACTAGTCTAGCTTTGCAGATTGCAGTGTCCTCTTGAAGTGTCCTCAGCTGCTAAAACAGTGCTCTGTTATGTCACAAGCACTGGGATAACTCTTCAGGTTGGGTCCCCACCTGTTTATTATAGCAGAGTTTATTAAGCTGAGTGCTTAAGGTATCTTGCTGCATGTTTAGCAGCAGCTGAAGGAAGCCTTGGAGACTGGGCTAGCCCCAGTAAAATGTTTTCCAGACCAGCCCCAACACTTGCTTTACGCTCTCACGTGCAAGTGGTATCTGCTGACTTGGGCTAGAAAATGGAGGATGGCTGGGAGCAATGCATGGTGCACCGGTTCAGCCATGTCGGTGTTTATGAAAGGCGCTGTTCCATGACCACGCCAGCCCCAGGACAGAGGGTTTTTTTGTTAATAGCCATAAGGGCTGCAGTTATGATTTGGTATACAAAGGGTGGGAATGAAAACATGCAGAGCATCCCTCCTTGGGAAGCAGTGCAAAGGGTCAAACTGAACAACAGCCCCCTGTGCACCAGTGAATGTAAGAACAGTCCTTTCTCATGTTCTTTACAGACACAAGTAAGGAAACTGCACTGGGGGCTGCAGAGAAAGCAAGAGGCCACAGAAGTCATCCTGGAACTGGCAAACAGACAGCAGGAGCAGCAGCTGGGTACAACAACATCGTCCTTTTATGTTCTGCGAAGCTATGCCTGCTAAAACACAAGCCGGCGGGGCTCTGCAACTCAATCGTTTCTGAGATGGGCCAGATTGGAACTAGAAAAAACACAAAACTCAGCAAATCCAAGCATACGAACGGCAGAAGAATGCCTTCAGGTACATACACAAAGCTGTACATATGTACAGTCAACACCCCATACTTCCTCATGCCTAATGCAACTGAGTCTGCAAAACAAGCTGGTAAAAACTATTACAGGGCATCCCTCTCATGAACCACTGGGAAACATAACTCCTAAAGTCTTTCATTTTGATCAAGTTCTGTATTACCAGATTAATAAAGTTAGAAGAAAATGGTATATGAGGAACTACCCTTGAGGGAGTGGAGGGCTGCTGGGCATGCTTTAGCACACATCTTTGTGATGGCAAAAAACCGAAGGCACAGCTACTTTGTTCTGTCCCTGGGATCCAGTTAACCCTGGTTACAGGGCAGAGCCTAATTGTTTCTTTCTAAAGGAGTTAGGATAAGACAAAGGTGAGGGGAAGCTAATCAACCTTTAAATACTTTACCATCTGCTAACAACCAAGCAAGTAGTGCTTTAACATTTGCTTTGAGGACAGTTTACCAGCCCCTCTGTATAACAATAAGACCAGGCTTAGGAACAGCCTCTCTGTGATGTGAGGGAGAGAGAGCAAAGAGAAAAAAAAAAAAAGGTAATACATGCGAGGAGGTATACAGCATTTAATGCTTTATGTAAGGTGTACTTTGCATTTACAAACACCAAAATACAATGCATATCACTACTGAAAATATCATTGTTTTCCAGCAAGATCGTGAGCTTATAAAATAAGATGAAGCAGACTATAAAGACTGGCATCTGATATTCCCCAATCTGTGTGCAATAAACATTAACAGGAAAACTTATTCTGGATTCAATATTTGACCTTAAAAGGCCAGGGAGCGATCCTTACTACACTGCCTAAGAGCTGGTTCAGGTAAATTACACCTATAACTAGCCCAGTGCATCTGTGGAAGGAAAACAACTACAGCCTCTCTCAGCACTAAATATTAATGTCTAGGAAGACAAAAGCAGCACTAGGAACACTGTAATAATATCACTGGCAGACACTCTGTGTGTTTCTTTGGGGCATTGACACATCAGCACTAGGAATATGCCTATTGTCCCACATTAAACTAATGACTTGTTCTGAGACATTCCTCTGGGAATCACAGATGTTATTTATATTTTCAGGCAACTAAAAGGATTAAAGTGTGTTTATTCTCAGTAATCTCATTTGTAGAGAAAGATATATACAGGCATCAGGAGTATGCATTTTAACCCTATTGGGGATGGCCAAATGCACAGTGCCATTGGAAGCCACCTATCCTCCTCTTCAGTATTCAGGACCTCCAAAAGTCTCACCAGCCTGGCTGCTTCCATTAAAACTATCTATGAATTGCAGGTTACAGGCACTTCTGATAAACTACTCCATGACCTCTTTGTGACAGCAGGCTGTGCATATAGCCAAGAGATCCAGCTGAAAATTAAACTGCATGTCAAGCAGCCCGATTCATATAACAATTGCTCTAGGCTGGAATAAAATATCTCTGGTTGAAGACACACAAGTAGAGCAGTGGGCGATACGCTGTGCCCTGGGCTATGAGGAAATTTACAGGCCGTTTTCATGAAACAGACGTGCCAAAGTACTGGGGTGGTGGCGAAACGACTAGCTGGCCAAGAGGTGAGGTGCACTGCAAGCATCCGGATGGATACAGGAACAGCTGCAGGCTACGAGGGATGGCAGCCCTGCCTGCAAAGAGACGGTGCTGTACAAAGCCCTCTGCAGCCTGCGCTACCCCGGCGGCAGCTAAAGCCGACGGTAAACCGGCTCAAGTTGCTGCCGAGCGGCTCCGGTACCGCCGACGCTCCTGCCCCGGGGCCGGTGCCGCTCCGACACCTCCCGGCTGCCGCGCCGCACGCGGGGGTTCCTCCCCGCATCGCCCCGGCCGCACGCCCGGCTGGCAGCGGCTTTCGACCGGGGTGCCCGGGAGCGACCCCCGCGCCGCCCCGCTCTGCCGGCACCGGCACCTCTCTCCCATCCCCGCCGCCGCCTCCCCGCCAGGCTCGCTCCTTACCCGTCTCTTTGTCCTGGGCGGCTTCCAGGTGCAGGTCGCTGAGGAGATGCTCCAAAATCTTCTCCGGCGTCCCCGACACCACCACGTATCTGTCGGAAAGCAGAGAGTCCCCGGAGTCATCCTCGGTGGAGGACTGCGAGCGGCTGCTCCACTCGTCCTCCTCGTCCTCCTCGTCGATGTACTTGAAGTAAGGCACGTCGAAGGTGGGCAGCGGCCGCTCCCCGCCGCGA
>VZTJ01004274.1:557949-607902 GCA_013397795.1 Orthonyx spaldingii
CCCTGCCGCTGCCCATGGCGCCCCGCTCCCTGCGCGCCGCCGCCCGGCCCCTACGCTCCCCCCGCGGGAGCCATCGCCCTGCCGGGGGCCGCGGACCACCGCCCCGCCCGCCTCCCGCCGCCGCCGAGCCCGGCCCGGCCGGCCCAGCCCAGCCCCGCACGCCCGGAGCCGCGGAAGCCTTACCTCCCGCGCCGCTCGGGGGCCGGGCTGCGTGACCACACCTTCCGCAGCACCAGCGCCGCGCCGGCCGCCTCCCGCGGCCGCTCGCCGCCTCCATCGTCCGCCTTCCGTGCGCAGGGGGAGAGGGACAGAGAGAGCGCGGTCAGTGCCCGCCGGGCCCGGGGCTGGGGCTGCCGTCCCGCCGCGGCCGCCGCCCTAAACCGCGGAGGGGGCTCTTTGCACCCCGGGACAGGGAGGCGGAACGGGCTCCCCTTTGTGAGCGGCACTGGACTCCGTGTGTTGGATTTTAATTCACAGAAGCCAGTGGGAGGGGGGCTTTGAATATGCGGGTTTCCGTGTCCCCAAGGTGATGGCTTGTTCAATTCCCAGACAGTCAAACAAAGCAGGGGACAGGTAACAATAGTCTGAAAGCGGCAAGTGTTCCCGAGCACGCCGCTAATACAGAGGCAGAATACACCTTCTGTAAAGCTTCCCTCCTGTACTTCAATAAAGGCAATAGAAGCAGTAGGGCAGGCATGTAATGGGTGCCTCTGAGCATCTCCTAAAATACTCCGTGTACAGATCTCCCTTCTTTTCAACAACTTTTTAACTTGGGAAACAAACACCCCCACAGAAAGTTCAGCCTAGTCTGAATCTTGGCTACGCTGCGGTTTGTACACCGACTTTCTCCCTCCCTGCTCCCTGAAACTGAAGGGCGCTGAACCACCATCCATTTGTGCACACGTAGCCCACATCCCCAGCGCAGCCAAAGCCAGCTGACTGAGCAGTGCGGATAGAGATGAGGGCTTGCTGCTGACTGAGCAGGGCGCATTGAAACACGGCGGCTGCCGAAGAGCGGCGCGCAGCCCCCTGCGAGATCCTCCTGGCAGATTCACTCACCGGAGAGTGAGCGACACAAAAGAGGCAGCTGTTTCAATGCAAGTACATCCAGCAGGTGCTGTTCCTCTAATTCTGACCTGGTTTAGTTATATTGTTCAGTATGTCAAACACTCATATGAAGGCCATACATGTACTAGTCAAAGAAGAGAAAACAGCATTTGTACATCAAGAGTACAGTATCCAACAGTGAGAAAACCTTCAAGTGGGTTAAAAATTTCTGAGGAACAGAGCTACCTTGGCAAAACAAGGGAGAGAAACCACTTTATGATTCCCCTTTCTATTATTTTTTTTATTTATTCTAAGACCCAGAGAATCTGACTGCTACTTCTGGTTGTCACTGTGGTGCAGGCATGCCCAAAGACGCAGCCCCTGCCCTGAAGAAGTTTTCTTTATCAGTAAAGAACTTATAGAATTGATCTATTAAATTTCTGCAAGGTCAGACATACAGGTACTGAGCCAATTAATGTCAGATATTCATTGTAACACTCCCAGGAGACATTACTGAGCAGCCACGTTACAGGAATACTGATGCATAATTGTAATCTTCCATTTCACTGGCTGTGGTTTTTTGTTGCCTACATATTTGAAAAACTGCAATGAAAGAAGCAGCAAAAGAGAAGGAGTGAAACAGGCGCAGCATTAAAGCAATTCAGTAAAAGGGAGGTTTATCCAAACAAATAAATCGCTCCATTTCTCTGTCTCTTCTCTGGCATTTCCATCCTCTAAAATAGCCCCAATCCTCATTTCCCTGTGCTCACTGACATTCCAAACTGCAGCATATATGGAGAATGTATGTGATGTATGGTGCCTTATTTGTACAAGCCATCTATTTTCTCATACATGGGAATGGATTTTAAGCACACCCGTATACATTACATACATGAGCAGCTGGCAGCAAGTCAACAGGGAGCACTGGGAGGGCAAAGCTCTCTCATACTGAAAGGACATTAACAATGGTTGGTGTGGAAGACAGTGTTTCTCCTTCAGCATGTCACTAGGCAGAAATATTTTCAAAAAACCTTTGGGGTATGTGTTTGCAAATTTACAGCATAAAGTGCCCCAATGGCAGGATTTTCGTAAGGCTCTTCCTCTTGTCCTTGCCTCTTTTAGCAATTTCAAGGAAGAGAAAAATCAATTTATTTTATCAGGAAAGACAAAAATTGGGCAAAACTAAGGCCAATTGGGTTCAATTTGGATTTTCATTACCTATAATGAATATATCCCCCCAAAAAAGGAGAGGAATAGAGAACTTCTTTATTTTGCTATCTTATAACAAAAACTATTTTGCTTTAAGGGAAGAATTATTATTTCATTAAGCCTCCACTTATACATGACATATTTTTGTGTTCAGTCAGGCCCTTTATTCATACAACAAGCCACAACAATTAACGTGAACAAAGCAAAGCACAAAGGCAAGTCCTACATATTTTCACAAGTTCCGATTTCAATACAGATATTACTCTAAAATGACATCAAGGCACACTTCATTTATCAGAATCTGGAATGGTGCGTGAAATAATTCTTGCTGGAAGAAAACCGGGCTGCTCCCAGCATGCTCCATCTAAATCCAGCGGCAGATGAGAAGGAGGATGCAAGGGGCCCCCAAGTGACAGCACCGTGTACTGAAGGGCAAGGCAGCACCCTAGCGGAGTCCCTGAAAGTCAGCAGACTGACTCAAGAGACCTTCTCATCACGCTTCCAGTTAACAACGAAGCCTCCCAGCATTTTTCCAGACCTTCACACAGCCCTTGCAGCCTGTCCCGGCCATGCAGGGGCACGGCAGCACAGCATTACCATCTCTCATTTTATGGCCAGCAGAAGAATTGGGGCAGAGAGGCCACCACAGAATCCCAGTTTGCTTGGGTGATGCTACACTGGCATCTGGGCTTTGAGCCCCCCACGCTGCCCTGCTGATGTTTACTTTGCTCCAGCACAGTGGGTAGGAAATTACTACCAACAGCCTTGATCAGAATACATTTGGACTTGAGGTGGGACAGGAAGGGGTAGAGCACCAAAATGCCAGAGAGGTAAACTGCCATCATGCACACTCTCCCTGTCTCATCTGTCCCTTCAAAAGCACCATTCACATCATGTTTGGATGTTATAATCAATCCGTGGTGCACATTACCCATCACCAGGAAATTTAGCTAGCTCTGCATCTGTCAACCACTATATTTCACATTTAGTACAGCTTTTAATTAATCATCTCTTGATAGCTAAACACAGCACTATCAACCTCGATGTCAGTTCCCAGCAGGAGTTTCAAGTAAACAGCAAGGTTCTCTGGACTCAGTGGATCTTCCAACCAATATTATAGCCAATTTTCCACTCCTCTCATCCATCTTCCTAATACTGAGGTAAGCCATTTATCTCCCGGGTAATATATTTTAACAGCAGACAAGTGCTACCTTTATTTTCAGCATGAAAGGAACCCTGGGATGGCATAAATATTTATATGCTTATAGGAATGAAACAGCTGGAAGTCCTTGCTTAGCGGGCCTCAACTTGTGAGTTACACTTTGCATGAGCAGGAATATGACCCCCTGAATTAGCACAGAGGCAGAAGGAAGCAGGGGTACCTATGGCATTGTTGAAAACAGCCACAGTGGGCTGGCTTCCTTATGGGAGACATTAGGTTTCTGGGTTATTTGCAATTGGCAGGGAAGAATCCAATCTCTGGCCAAAACAACTGGTAACTTTGGTATCAGGGATATTTCTGTGTTCCTTGAATTCCTGAGTTTGGCCTTTTAATTAATTAAAAGAGGACCCAACACCCAGAATGCACTGCCTCCTCTCTTCCTGTGAGAAACCTCCACTGCTAGAAATAGCATTTAAAAGCTTCCCAACAGCTTTCTAACAGAAAAAAGCCAGTATGCTCTGCAACAGACAGTGTATTCAGAAACCTGCTTCACTGAAAAGAAAATCCATTTTCACATAATTTCTCCAGGACGGGACAACTGTGCAAAGATTAATTTCTGTATCTATGTTACCATTACTGAAGTGCCTGTTAGGTTGGAACGTCCCTTACCAGCAAAGCAAACTATGCACTTCCAATGGCAGAACTTTTGTCCAACATCTCTTCACCTGTTTTTTTTTAAAAAGGGATCAGACACAGAGCTAGCCTAGCCAATAGTAGATCCAATACCAGACAGATTCACACACTGCTGGTTTCAGTGGGCAAAAAAGTAATACAGCAACTAGGAGATAACCTATAAGGCACATATAAACTTAAGGGAGCATGGAAAATCCAGTGCACAGACATATTTTCCTGCTGCCAACCAACCAAGCAAAGGCAAAGAGAATCTTCTTTGGGCTACACACAACAAAGCAAACTTTACACAGGCTATCTGTTTCAAAATCATATTAAATAACAAAGAAATTGCCTCTTCTAGAAGTTATGGAGGGCAGGAACATTCTGTTTTCATAGCATAATTTGGTAAAACTGACTCAACACAATCAGATAATGTCAATCACTTCTGCCTCTATGTCTTTTGATGCTGGTGCCAGGTCATGCCCTTGAGAGGTACGGGAAAAGGCATACACAGAGGATTCCCAGAGCTGTTTGTGTTCTGAAGAGGAGAGCGCTCCCCTCAATGAATCTAAGGAGCTTCCCAGTGCACACAGGAATATATCCATGTAAGCAGAGTGAAACACAAGAGCAGACTCAGGAAGTTGGCTCAGATGAACAACTGTAGAGAAGCTTCCACTGCCATGCAGGGAAAGTGCTCAAACTGGTGACAGAGCCTGACGAAAGCCACAAAATAACAAGATCCTCATTTCCAAAGACTGATTGTTTTGCTGGGCAGGTGTCTTTTTGCTTGGATGTTATAATATCTCTGGTGTATATTATCCATGCAAAACAAGAATTACAAGACCATGAAAAAGACAGAAAAGTCAAGTCCAAAAAATGAGAAACACTGACTGGTATTCTTTGTATTATCTAATGTAGTTCCTTTGAATAAGACACCTTTTTTTTTTTTTTTTTAAACTTTGTCCTGCTCCATCCCTACACCTCTTCCTTGTTCAGCATATGTTCAGACCTCACTCTGAGACTGGGTCCAAGCTATGGCAAAGGCCTTTGTCTGTTGGGACTCTGCTACACCCATTGCAAAGGCTGGAAGCACCTGCCTCTGCCCTGTGGCACTGAGGTCCCCAAGCCTGCCCTCTGAGAACTGCGTTGGACACACCAAAAGTGAGAGAGTTAAATCTCCATCCTGGCTCATTACACCCTACAAGCACATAGTTGTAACAGCCAGGAGCTGCAGCTGTACAGAAAACCCTTCGCAGCTCAGGCTGAAGCATGGTCGGAGCTTCCAGAGCCTTCAAATATTAACCTGCAAGGCTCTAGAAACTGTTTACAGAGCTTGCACAAACTACAGTTTTTGGCCTCTAACTTAGGTCAGATTTGGGCAAATAGTTATGAAATGGCAAAAAAAACCCAAAGACTCTTCCCCAAAGGGATTTCAGATCCCACTTCAGAACAATAAGGACATAAGAGCTTTTCAGAGAACTACTGCCAATTTTTTTTTTTGACATAGCAAAACAGTATTTACCCCTAATTTCACTCTTAGTTGCTTCTGAACCATGCTGGCTGTATCTTTCATATAAAATTACATAGGCTGAGGCAGACAGCTTTCAAAATAAACAGATAAGATGCAACAACTCTAGAAGCAATGGCAAATGAAGTCTTACAAGGTGAGACATTTGCTAGTGCTAGTAATAGATAATGAGGTGAGTCCTGGCTATAAAATATAAGCACATTTATACTGCAAACATAAATGAAAGTAAAAAAAGAAAAAGAAACACAATGAAACACATTCTATTAACAGCTCTAAGATATGCTTTCAGACAGCTTCTATCAAGACTAAAGATGATCACCTTCTTACACTTCACTGTGTTTCTCCCTGGAATCTGTTATTGTGGAAACTGCAAAATTAGATCTAAAGTCACCAAAGAACAAACACATATAAAAATTACTCTGTTCTTTGCAGGTTATTCCTCTTCATTTGCCAAGAAAATGGAAGTGAACAGATCACAATTAACATGAAGGTGGATGACAATATCTCTGATCTCTGTGGATAATCCATCTCAGAATATGTTACTGCATTTCACAGAATTTCAAGAGAGATCAAAATCTGTATTAAGATGTTTGATTCACTTTCAACTACAACAGGAGAAAAGCTTTCAAAGTCACCAGCACAGCTTAACCCCACAATGTAAGGAGGAGACCAGTATTTTTTCTGCAGTGATTATCCTCTCTTTATTTTAGAAAGACGAAAATAAAAAATAGTTACTACTCTACCTCAATTTAAAATATGAAAAAAATGAAACATTTTCAATGGGACTGCCTGTTTTGTAGTTGCAAAATTACTACTTTTTCCAAATTTCAAGGGAAAAATTACCTTACAGGAGTGCAGGACCATCAACAGCAGTTTGTCATATGGCAATTCTTAAGTATATAAAAAATGTTATATAAGGCTATGTTATTTCACTACAAAATACAGGTCAGCAGACATACATATTGCATTTTATTATTTTTTCTGATGTCAAGTTCTTTTCTCCAGGTCTCTGTACTCTAATATTTTTGTTTTCCCCTGCAGTTGTCAAATCCTTTCATAAATATGGGCTAATCACAGTATACTGGTAGAAATTGACTAATGACATTAAAATGCCCTGGACAGTGATTTTGTTTTGGCTCTCAGTGACTTCTGACCAATCTGTAAAACCATAAAACACTCTAAATTTTTGACCACAACCTCCCTACAGGAAAAAGCACCTAGGCATTGTACCAAAACTTCCTAGTGGTCCCACACCGAGCTATCAGTCTCACAGATGCACAATGATAGCATTTGTTTCAACACAACCTCCTGTGAATTTATCAACTATACAAATGGTGATAAAATGGGCATGAGCCAAAACACAGGGAAAAAAAATCAAAATCCTTTGTTGCTGAAGCCAGTTATGAATCCCCTGTCTGATAATGTACAGAACAAGCCCTTTTAGAAAAACTGTTGGTGCTGTCATCTGCATACTGAGCATCCACAGCAAAGGCAACGTTAATAACAAGTTATCCTTGTAGAGGGGTCAAAAGGACAGTGCTGGTAAGAGAGAGATGACAGACAACAGGCATCAGGGAAAAGATTAATATCCCTACACAGTCATACATCAAGGAACACAATTTTTGCCTGTAATCCCAAAACTGCTGAGAGTAGGATTATTTCTGCTTTCTCTATTACTAAGAAGAAAGAAACCACTCATGGGAATAGGGCACTGTTAAATGTGCGTCCTTATGTGAGCAGAAGGGCTGCAGTTAGGTCCCAGGGAAAAAAAAAGTTCAGTTGCATGGTTTTCCCAAGCAGTGGTCCCACTACAAGCGGGCTGGGGGTAGGGGGAGGTTCATTGTGCAGGCCACTTAGAAATACGAAAAAGGTTTGTGTAGTTAAAGGAAGGCAAAAAAAGTGAAAAAAGAGGAACCCCATGAAGCTTTTCATAGAATTGTAGAATTGTTTATGTTGGAAAAGACCTTTAAGATGAACCAACCACCAGAAGGTTCACAGTTATAAAGAAAAAAATCCTTAATGATCTTTGGAAAATAACAGAAGCATAAAATCCATGACTGAAACAGGAACCCTGGTGTACACTTCGCTGTGGCACACTTTGATGGTGCTGACCTGCAGTACAGCTGCAAGCACAATGTTTGGCCATGTTAACTGCAAGAAGTGCCCTAAATTGAGACCAAATTGTCCCTACCCCTGACTGACCCCCAATTTCCTCCAAATATTTTTAAGGTGAGAACACTTTAAGGATGGGGCTTTAAAGAAAGAAAGCAACACAGGAAAAAGGGCACACTTTCTAAAATAACATGAAACAACTCCATTACTGGTGCCATAACCACTGAAGTAATGTTATCATAACCTTAACACTCCACAACTCTTTGTCAGTTAATGAGAAATGTCTTCTTGCAACAGTTGAAGGCTATGCCTTTCAGTTTTCCCTTCTTGGAGCACACACTCTTCACAGCTGTTAGTGGGTAAGTTTGACAGCCTGACAGAGAGCTACCACCTTGGCAAGGACAACTGAGGAGACCTTCTCTCTGCAACCGTACAAAAGCAGAGGGGAAAAAAGAAAGGGGAAGGGAATGAAGAGAGACAAAAGATGCAATGATGGTATTAAATATTGCTATCATTCTCTCACAGCTGGCAGGCAGCATTTACGTGAAAAAATATCAGTGTATGAAAGAATTGCAGGCTTAGAGCATCTGTATTTGTAGAAAAACCTGCACCACATCAGGGCAAATTAACATGACTGTAGAACAAAAGGGGCAGATGCCAATCGTCCCTTCCAGTGGCCTTGCAATTAATGTGGTGGGGTGCGGAGCTGGTTGGAAATTTTCCAATTAAACTTTTTCTTTTCACTAAAAAAAATCACTACAACTGAAACTATGTCAGACCATGTCCATTTCAACAGAAAGTAGCCAGCCAGGCTTGTCCCAGTGCCTGCATATACTGCCCACCCCAGGCTGGCAGGGCTTCTATATCCCCTGGATGGAGCTCAACAGGCTTGGAGGTCCAGGTCCCAAGGTAAGTGTCAGGAAAATTCAATTTGTATTTCTGCCCTAAAAGAGTTTTGCAATTATATTATTTTCACCAGAATCAGAACTGTTTTCCTCCCAAGAATGTAAAGTTTCCTTCAGGACAGAAACTCAAAGACCAGATGCAAGTATCTCCTTTGCGAATAGAGTAGAATAGAATAGAACAGAATAGAATAGAACAGCATAGGAGTATGTAGATGAAACAACAGTTCAGTCTCCCAGCTATCTGGGGGAGACACTGGAAGATGCTGGAACAGCGTCTTCCAGTAGTGTCAGTGTCAGTGGTTCAAGCCTTAGCTGCAGTGAAAAGCATGAGGGAAATGATACAAAAACTGCAGGACTAATGTTTTGGCCAGGAAGGGGGGAGGAGTGCCAAGGCTTCAAGGAGGACTGCAGACTTAACCTGGATACCCTACGACTGATAGCACATACTACCATTACCATATGGCTCAGGGAAAGAGAAATGGACTGTGTAGATATACAGAAATTGTACTTGAGGATAATCCTAACATCAAACGAGCAAAATTCTTGAAATTACTGGCATATGAGGTGAAATAGATAACAACTTGATTAACATCTACCCAGCCTAGAACTTGACTTCTCTGGCAGCCCCCATACAGCTTTCACTCAAGAATAAGAATTGCAGAACACAGCTCACTAACATTAGTGGATTAAATTATTAATGTAGACTAATATTCACCTTGGTAAGGACACGTGTACGAAGGCCTTACAACCTTTATAATGGAAGCAGCAATAAATAAGGTCTCCTGAAGGAATAGCAGAGAGATGGCAGTAAATATATGACATTGTCAGCCTTATATTGCTCTAATTTCCAGTTCTGAACACATACAACTTGTAAGTCAAAGAGACAAGACTGATGATGCCTTTCTTTGTCTTTCGCTCCAATTTATACTAGGTGTGTAGCAAAATATTATTAAAAAAACCTCATCCACTTACTATCTCTTAGAGAAACCTGACTCTCTTGACTTATATCCACAACACCTCTCAATGTTGCCAATGCCATCACTCCAATAAAAATAAAATTAAATTAAATATGTACACTATTCCCATTATAAGCCACAATTCCAAACTAGGAAGGTTAAAACTTGCCTATTGCTGCTCATTAGACTTATCACTGTAAGGCATACATCTTCTTGTTCAAGCGTTATGCTCACAGAAGGATGGAGCTAATTTTTCTCAAAAGAGTACTCAGCAAAGGTCAGGATCTGGTTTTGAGCTCGTAAAAGGCTTAAGAAAAACTCAAACTCAGAATACTATATAAAGCTCAAGCTCATTCTCAAGAACTCCAGAATCAAACTCTCTCAAATACACTGACATTTAACAGCAAGTGTGAAAAAGCACTGAGTAAAGGAGTAAAAAAACCCAACCCAAAGCTGATGTTTTAAATCAAAACAATTTCTTTAACTTCTAGACCAACAGCAGTCGTCACAAAGTAAGATTTATGTCCTGTGGTTTGGTGGTTGTTTTCAACTAAGTTAGACTTTAAATACAGTGATTTCTTTTGAGGAAAGCATGAATCACAATGGCTACAATGTGCTTGAGTTTGGATGATAGTTCTAATTCTCTCCAAAATAGTCTGAAATCACCAGCCTTTTTACTAATGCTTTCTAATGGTTCTTTTCTTGTTAATTAATTCATGAATCCAAATCATTCAAACATAGATAAGCCACTAATCACTCGCAGACTTGATAACTGATCCTAAGTAGACAGAAATGTGCAGAGCATGCAATAAAGCTGCCAAAAAAAAAAAAGGAAAAATGAGTTAGAAGGAAAAATAAAACTCACTCTTTCCACCTAATAGCAGGAGATTTGATTCTACATTTATTATGCAGGATAAAATGCTCATTGATGTCAATAGTCAACTACAGAAACGAGAAAAATCAGGCTGCTTCTATATAGAATGTTTTTTTCTAATGTTACATGCACAGGAGCAAATTAAAGGATCCAGGGTTTTTTGTTTGTTTTGGTATAATGTTTGTTGTCCACATTTGGCAAAAGGAAAACATAAAAGAATAAGAGGGGTGGGAAAGAGCAAGTTAACAATCAAGTCTTGTCAGCAATAATTAATTCAGAAATGGAGGTTATAGCACCCAAGAAATAAAGACATTTTCTTGCAGGATTACAACAAGGAAAAAGAAGAAAAATGCTTCCTTGCATTCCTACATAAAATAAAATACTATAAAATGATTAATTAAGTTTTCATGTGTTGAAGAAAAGCAAAGTGTCACAAACAATACAAATTACAGAAAATGTATAACGACACCACATTATGAAGCAACATTTTATATTTCTTTATATTTTATGATTTTATACAATCACATATTAATTTACTCTTATTTTGTTCCTGATGAAATCATGTACCTGCTTGTTAAGTGCCTACATGCTCTAAATTTATTTCAGTAGGAATGTTGAGAGTCTCCTCTCTGCTTTCTTTAGATAATACAATCGTGCCCAAGTTTAGAAGGGAGGTAAGTTAGTTATACCAAGGGCAACCTCAACATTTATTCAAGTTATGGAATGAAAAAAGCATTGTTACCATGGCAACTGGTAAATCACATTGTATCTGCAATGAGATGCAAGGCATCTTGAGTAAACACTCCTCTGCCTCCTCATGTGACCTCCTCCGCAAGGAACGGTTCCTTTGTGGAGGAACATATGCAGAACTGTGGCATAGTCCAGATTTCATTGTCTCTTCTGCAAAAAGTTGACAGAAGTAATCCAAAGTGTTATTTCTGCATGGGGAGATTTAACCAGATCTATCATTAGAATAGAAAGAAATACTGGAAAAAAAGATCAAATATTGAATATTTTGCTGGGATTTGCCTCAATCAAGACCATGAAACCTTACAATGACAGTGTACCTCAAACTCATTTTGTAGTCCCTGTATCAGAAGCCCATTCACAACAGCACTAGAAAGAAAAGCCTTGCTGCCAGCATGGAGGCTGCCAGACATGCAACAGCACATCTCACCGGCACTGGAGCTGTTACCGCCTCCAGCCATCTGCTCCACCCTTCTGAGGGATGTTGCCGCCTCCAAAACAAGGACATCTGATCTACCCTAAACCAGGCTGCTGCATGTTTTGCCAGGCTCTGATATTATCAGCACCTAACATACCAGCTCTGCCTGAGAGGGCCTCCCCTCCTCCCCCACAGTAGGGGACAACTGTCTTCAGAACAACCCCTCAAACCACATTGCTCTACTGACAGTCCCATCCATAAAGTCTTGGCCCATCCATCAGCCACTGGGCTTTCACTTTACTTCTCTGCTGCTCTTTTGTAGCTGTTCTTCAGCAACTATCATGACTACATAAGGTTCCTTCTCTATTCCATTAAATTCACCATGAGGAGCAGCATTGACACCAAGTTCTCAAATAATCTCCCTTGCATCCCTCCCCTTCTCCTTCCTCAAAGTATCTCCTCCTTCTTGACCTCCTGAGCAAGCTGGTGTTACCTATAGGGAGAGGGTGACACTCCATGATGCCACTTATCAGCTTCTGATATCATACTGTATGCACAGTGATTTCTTCAGCCAACAAAGGCTTCACTGAGGGCTGCAATTGTCCACTGACACATATCTGCTGATCCCATTCTTTTTCTGTCATCACATCCCATTACTTTCAGACTGCATAGTACAGACTACTTAGACACTGCCAACACCCAAAAAAATATTGAAACTCTCATGTATCTCCAATCCTGGCCTCCCTTCCCCCATTTCTAGCTTTGATTCCTTCCTGACCATCATAGCTTTAAAGAATTTATATAGCTTTCTACAGCTACATCTTTTTCATGTGTAATGTTGAGATCTCATCTAACCAACTTCTTTCTCCTTACTCAGGAAATTATTTTTATGTCATATATCTCATGAATTCACCTCTCATAAGTGCTTCCAGAAATGACTACTTAAACCTGTTTACTTTGTCATTGCTGGGTTCTCCCTTCCCACATGGTTGGCCATTTACTATTTGACCTGAACTTTGATGGATAAAAGAGATGCTGTGGGTGAAGAAGACACACAGACTGGAATTCACTTCTGTCACAGAGCATTTGAGTAACAGAAAGATAAAATGAGATGAGTGAACAGATGACCAGGTCTTAACTCCCTAATAGAACCCTGTGGAAAGGGTTACAATATTCAAATACTCCAGGGAAATAACTAATGATCCTTTCTTCAGTTCAGTCATGTTTCAAGAAACAATTGCATGAGTTACTAAGTGCTTGAGACTGCCTCAGTAATTGCAATGATTTATTTTATGCATCATCACAACTACAGCACTAGGTCAGGAGGACACGTGCCTTATGGATGCCTTGAATTTTAACACAGGCATTGGAGGCAATCAGAAACACAAAGACCACAATGGGGGGTGGGGCGGGGGGAGTTTGAGGAAAGACAAAGTCTTCAAAATCCTATCTAAAACATTAGGTTTCTGTTAAATTTTTAATAAAATTAATTATAATTTCAGATGACCCTAAACAGAAGTTGCTTACATTTTCTTCTGCTCCCCTAAAATGCAAGTTATCACAATCTAATGTTCCTGAAATCTGTTAGGATTTTTTTTCCACTGTAAGTAATGAATGTGCAGTTTACAGTGTAACTACTCACTCAGTAAAGACAAAAACTGAAAACACAAGCCTCTTGTCTCTGTCTTATACCTCTGTTTACTCCAGATTAAACACTCCCTGTGCAAAGCATGTTTCTTCATCTATCCTTAGTCTGTGCTGGTGCACTGGCTGCCTGGTAACAACCAGCAAGGAGGAGGATGAGACTTGGGCTCATGAGCACTTACTTGACATGGGAAGTATGATCTCTACACATAGCTACTCACCTGACCTACCAAAACAATGCTGCACCAAGGATATTTTGTGAGGACACATATCCACAGTGCAGGAGGCTATGTTTGTGCAGCAACAGAAGGGATTTGTTAGCAGCTTCCTGGGCAATCCCATCCTCCTGACATTACTTAATCTCCTTTCTACAGTCAATTTTCCTTTTAGCTATGTAAGGCTTCACTAGCACAAAAGGATGTTTTCAGATAACGATAAGTTAAAGTGCTGTCATCACCAAAACTTGCAGGCTATTTGAAGATCTTGAAGACAATTTCTCTCCACCCCCATAAACTGCAAACCGTTCCCCTACGACAACTCAAGAAAAAGCACTGCTAACCTTCAGCACTGTTTTTCCAATTACTGTGTTTCAAGGTTAGCAGTGCAAAAACACTAAACCAACTCAGTTTTCAAGGTCAAAATAAAAAATGCAGCAATGATATTTCACAGTAACTTTCATTCATTTGGTATTCAGCATGCATTCTTTCTGAATATCAAATCACAAAATCATTGCCAATTCATCAGATTTTAAGCTGTAGCTTATTAAACATTAGACTATGCTAAAAATAAAATGCAGGTTTTCATTTGATCTTATTAAGATGCTTCTGTACAGCATGATTTAAGCCTCTAATTATCTATATCTCTATATTATCTCAATTGTTATTTCGATATAAGCAAATTCATAACAAAGCACTTTAATTGAAAATATTCATATACTAAAAAGTGGCAAAGCATTAGAAGTCAAAAAGTAGAATGTCAAGATGCTAAAAATGAAAACATATCTCTACATTGTGTCTGCCAGGAAAGCAAGAGCTCACACGACATTTGGCAGTGATTTCCCATGATGAAGCAACTCTATGGTGCTTTCATTTCCATAAAAGCCCTAGTCTATTTGGAGGTAGCTCCTAGCTCCTTTCCCTTAACAAGGCAATACAGATAAAGTTCATTAAATATATTGTCTAAGGTAGCAAGTGAAGAAGTTTTGCTGTAGCAAGCACTTAATCTGTGCATGGGGAAAAAAAAAAGTAAAATAAATTGAACAAATTATTTCTTACAAAAGCAAAGGTGCTATGGACATATTGGTACTGCATGTTCTGCTGCGTTCACAAAATTGCCCAAACAAAGAATCTCTGGAATGGGATGTATTATTAGACCTTAATCAATTGGATTTTTTTCAAGCAGGCTGGGCATCCAACCATTTGACGCAGATCTTTTCCACGCACAAGAGCACTGAAATACTGGAAACTGCAGCATTAATGAAGTACAAGGAAGATTGCAAATGCCTATTATTTTAATTTTGATAATATAATGGTCAAGCAACTTTTAGAACTTTTTGATGCTTCTGTTGGAATGCTGAATCTTCGTTACTTCTTACAGCAGGTAAGACATGAATTTCTACATACTTAAATAAGGAAATTGCTATTTGTTTTAGTGTTTCTATTCTTAGGGGATCCTTAATATATATTGAACACAGATTAAAAACTAATAGCATTTTAAAACAACACTTACATGCATGATTTACTGTATAGCTTTTGTCTAAAGCAAATATTTACTAGTTACATGTCACTGCAATGAAAACAGTACATGTCAATTGATTAACCAGTAAAAATATTAGACAGAACTGGAGAGCATTGCTACAGCAGCTGCAAAGGAAAATGGTGTGGTGAAGCTGTAGCCTTTTTCCCCACATAGTATGAAACTAAGTTTTGCTCCAGGGAAGAAGCAGTCATAACTGCACATACACATATGTGTGTCTGTGTGACAGCCGAGGGTGGGAGAGTGAGAACAGACGAGTTACAGGGAGCATACGGCCACCCAGTGCAGGAGCAGAGCGGCTCTGCTCTACGGATGGCTGAGGATCCCACACAAATCAGCACACATACCCACAGCTCTGTTGTAAAATTGGAACACGTTCCTCCAGTTCCTGCATACACTCCAACAAGGAAGATGTCTAAAATGAAGTAAAAGAGGCACATTTTTAGGGGCCCCTGGAAATGAAAGCTATAGCTGACGCTCTGAAAGAAAAGAATTTATGGGGTCATTTTTAAGAAAGTACCTGATTTGAGTATTCCACATTAAAAATCTGCCACCTGAAGCAAATTTCAGGTGGCTCAGGTGTTCAGACTTTAAAAGGGTAGCTGCTTCAACCTATCTATAGTATCACTCAGCCACTCAATGCACCCCTTCTGATGACCAAGACTCAGGTTTTGATCTGAGAACTGAAAAGGAGTTGAAACTTTTCAGAATCTGTTAGACAAAAACCTGATGAAATCTGAAAAGAGGAAGAGGAGAAGAGGACTGTCAGAACAGATGGGTCACCAGGAGAAAGCAGCTTCTTTGTGCTAACAACAGAAACTGTGTGTTTAAATGACTGGTTCATTCTACAGTGTGAAAAAGGGTTCCATAAGTAGTCTTTGTATGAGATTGTCTTTGCTTTTAGCAAGGTACGCAGTTTGTTCAATGAATAAATATTTACAGCACAAGCACACATAGGCAGGTGTCTCTACAGAAGGAGAACTAGGGGACCATGAGCACAGCAAATTCCTTGGTGGAGAAGGATTCTGCCATGTCCTTGGTGAAATCCTGAGAAAGGCCCCAGATGCAGGAGGCCATCACCTGCAATGTGCAGGATTTGATAACTTCCCAGTGTGGCATTGGGCACTGCTCAAACTCTAATGGAAAAATCTTGTGATGCCAATGATAAAGCAGGTAGGAAAATACTCTACCTAGGCTTAATTTACTTCTTCTGTCTCTGTGGGAAATATGAGTAAAGAACTCACTGCAAATAGAATTCTGCTTAGAAGCCACATGCTTCTTTTATGTAAGTTCAACAAAATCCAAGAAACAAAAAAGAAATCAATATAGTCCAAAGATTAACTCAATATAGGTACTGCATAGAGACTGACAGATTGTTTAGACAGACTGAATTAATGTGTGGATTCCACTGAAAAGATTCAGATTTCTCACCTGAGGAGACAAAACCAGAGTGTTGGTACACTTTCCAGCTATTTGCCATTCACAAAAGGAATCCCAGGCCTGAATGTATGTTTTTTAGCTCAAAGCCTGAACAACCAGGCTTTGCATACGAGAACTGAAATTCTGGCCACTTCAGTCAGCTCTGATTAGTGTCTTCTCTGACCCTGAGCACATCCAGTCTCTATTAACTTGCTAAATATGGCCAAACAGCATATATTACAAACAGTAAATCGATTTAACAGTTGTATTTCTATCCACAGATATGCTTTAAACGTTCCTGTGGTGAATAATCCCCTACTTGCAATATCAAAAATATTTTGTAAAAAGGCCTAAACTGGTGCTATATTCATTGAACAAATATTAGTGCCTCTAAAAACAGGAGACATTGTGATATTGTAACCAAATCAAAAGGGTGATGCACATTTGCATTCTATGCTTGTCTCCTACTCTGTCAAAAAGAGCAGGTTCTTCTTTGTTCCTCCCATCACCAGACTAAGTAGCAGTGCTGCTCCTGATACAACACACAGGTTTACTCCCCTCACCTCCCAGGGAAAATGGAGATGAAATGAGGGATGGTGATCTCAGTCCAGCCAAGTGAGAAAGCAGCATCAGCCATGCTGGCAGGGGACAGAGCTGATGCACAGCAGCCAACAAAGGCATGTGAACTGCAGGCTCTTCCCTTGATCAAACAGGGCTGTGTAGTTCAGCATCACCCCCTGTTCGGGGCTTACCCTTGTTCAGAGCCTGGAAATCCATCTAAGATTTGATCTTCAGCAAGCTCTTAAAGGAATTACCAGCTACTATTTCTGCTCTTCCTGAGTTAGGTCACCCTATTATTTTCCAAGTCATCAAAAGAGGCTAAAGTACTTTTTCCTGCAACCAGCAACTGCTGCCGCTCCCACACGTCAGAGCCTTCCCCGCTCGGATGCTCACGTTCCAGGCAGTGACAAAAAGAGCTGGGAACTGCCTGCCACATGGTATCAGAAAATATATTCGAGGAAGGCCGCAAGGTCATTGCTAATTTCAAACCCTGTTTCATGTTTCCACATGAAACACCTAATTAAAACTTTTCACTGGGTAGTTAAAATGAAATCCGTGCATATGCACTTGAGACCTCATTTTCATGTGCTGTGAATTAGAATACAGGAGGTGCTGCACACAGCGGTAGGAACACTAATCGAGGGAGGAGAGGGGAATACCTGCTTTGATTTAGAGGAAGATAGTCAGCAAAAATACCACTAATCGCCTGGGTTTTCATTCCTTTGCTCTTTGAGCTGCCACATAGAACCAAGAAAAATGGATGCAAGTGGTGTATTAACTGCTACCAAATCAGTGTTCTCCACAGGTGGCCGTGTGTCAAGCACTTCTAGCAAAATGCCACCACCTTCCATGGCTACAGCATGACAAAAGCGTTAGACCCTACAGGCTATACCCTACTCTCACAAAAAAAAAAATCATGAACATCAGCAGGGGCTGAATTAAACTTTAAAATGGAGGCACAGTGAGTGACAGAATGGCCACAGCAAAAGGACAAATTTTTTGGAAGATTTTAGGGAGGTTTCATGATTAAAATAGATAAATCCTGGGGGAAAAAAAGAAGCCTGCAAAAAATACAAGGTCAAAGAGTCCTTATATTCCTGCTGTGTCAGTAGTTTCAACAATGGAGGCAGAGAGAGCCATTTTACAGCTTCCACTTTTCCAAAAAGTCCTCAGAGCAGACAGCCTGACTCTGGTACAGGACAGGCAGCTGAACATAGGGAAAAGGCTGTCTCCACAGTGGCATGCTCCAGGTGGTCTCCAGCGCAAGCCTACAGGAACAGATGCCAAAAAATGCTGTCAGCATTTATTCCAGTGAGGTCCTGACATAGGCCTCATCAGTTTCAGAGCATCCTGCCACTGAAATCACACTGACTTGAGCAGAGACTCCAGATCTTACTACAGAATTTGCTCCGGTGTAGTTTCTACTCCAAACAAAGCAAAGCTTGACACGTAGAAATATGTTCACCAGTTTAATGACACCAGCCATGTATCTTCTGGGTCACCGGCCCAAATCGTCACTTCAATGAAACTGAACGTTCTTCCTGAACTTATTGAGGAGGATAGGAAGAAAAAGAATGATAGAAAAAGGAGACCTGAAGCACTGAATCCTTTTTCCATGACTGATCTCTGGGCAAACTACCAAATCTCAGACAACTTCCAAAGAGGAAGCTGTGGTATACAGACATCAGCTTCTAGCTTATCAAAAGGTTTTCCAGTTATCTTGGTTATTTCTTTTCTGCCAGGTCCAGACTTTGAGCCAAAAAGGAGATGTCCTTGATTTTGGTTTAAATTTCAAAAGAAAAGTCTGATAAAACTGTGAATTACTTAAAAGTTCTGCACCACTGAAAGGTGAAAGACAAAGTTACTTCTCCTGAAATTCAGAAACTGCTTGCAATTTCTGACCTAAGTTTGCATGGTACATATTCAAAGCATTATCAACTTTTCTTTTTAATCTTCCTGAATTTAGGTAACAAATTGCCTAACTTGATAGAGAGACCCAGATACCTTATTCAGAGTTCCTAGAAAAAGGGCAGAAGGAAATTTACAGAAGTAGATGGCAGGATACATCCAATGAATATATTATCAGCATAAATGAGAATTTATTGATGTCATAAATCAGGAAAATGGAGAAAAGAACATTCAGAATGTCATCAAATGTATTTATCACACAGAGAGAGGGACAATTTAATGTCAAAAAACAAAAGAGCAGGTGCTTTGAATTCATAAACTGGTAATTTTTACTTCTCTAAAGGGCGAATATGATAAGATAAATCCCGTGTAAGCCTTTGGACAGTCTAGAAACATAAGCAGGTTAGTGGTTCAAAATCTGGAGAGAAACACAGAAGCAGATGACAGTGGCAACCTGCAGATTGCAGCTCTCAGAGAGTTTCTCTACATCTTCACGTGGATAAATGGAGCAAGGGCAGGACCAAGGAACCATGCTTTAGTCTTGGTACCACCAGAACTGGGTCGTTCTGCCCATGAAAAACAACACTCCTGTCCTCTCCCTGCTCCTGGATGTTGACCCCCACTCATCACACACCCCCATCTTTGGGTGCCTTCATGAAGCCACCTGGTGAAACACAGGATCCAGATTAAAATATTGTCAACCAAAAAAATGCAAGGACATTTCACATGACCCAGTTCAGTTTCTGGATTGGATAAATCACAAGGATTTGGGGAATTAAGGAGGATGGCTGTGTTTCACCAGGAGCAGAAGAGTAGGTCTTGTCAGCACAGGTCATCGCTAACACCATGTCTCATTCTGACCCCATATCCATGTCCCCATAACATGAGGGGAACCAATCTATTTGGAAAATAACCCCACAAGGAAGGAGTATTTATTTTATTTTTCAGCTTCATTATTCCCTGTGTCTCTTCACAAAGTAGCACTGCATGGGCCATCCCAGGGCTGGGGACAAGTGTTTGGGGCAGCACAGCCCCTGAAGCGATGCCCGAGGACCCAGAGGCTGCGTAGTGACTCCAACTGCTTGGCCTTGCCTCAGCTATGCTCAGGATTTTAAAAAAGATCCCCCTGGCTGTCAACAGTTCAACCCACTTCCATCTTCCTTGCAATCCCTGAACCACATCTCAAGGATCCCAAAGCAATTCCTCAACATTCATTAACCACCACAGGTTTTATGGCATGCTTCAAGGTCCCACATGTTTAAGACCTCATTTTATACCTGGGTAAACAAAGGTGCAGAAAAGTGACGGGATTTGAAGAAGGTTATTTATTAATTAACCAACAGAGTCAAAAATAAAAAATCCAAGTTCTGGCTCCCAGGTTTTAGCCTGCTAAATACCACGTGCCCTTTTTACCCCTTTCAGCACAGGAGCTAAGTTATTGTCCCACACAAGAATGAGTCACCATTCCATTCTCAAGAAAACCCAGCATGAAAAATGTGTATGTGGAATTTCCTCCTATACAAAGTAGTATAATGTTACAGAATAAATCAAAGAGGAGAAAATTAGGCTTTCTTTTCTTTTAAACACTAGGATGAGCACCTGGAGGAAAAAAAGTATTGTGGGAATATGCAACTTGACTTACAGAAAAATAGTGAGGTTTCCATTCGATGTGTTCCCATACTATGCTCACAACATATCATGGGAGCACAAGAATGACTCAAGTGCTTTTTTTTACAAGGAGAAGGATCACATAATTTCACCACTATTTTGCACTCCTGGGAAGAGGACTTTCTCCTCCAAAACTTTGGCTGCATTAAATAGACTCAACAAAAAGAATGGTAAGTCCTCTTAAAAGTATGTAGTCAATAAAAATAGTTCTGTTATTATTTTTAAAGTGCTGCAAAACACTGAAACAAAGATTTTCCTGGAATGCAAATGATCCCTGTCCTACACCTGAGCAGGAGGATCCTTATCTCTGGCAAACTTTTTTCCATTTCAAAAAGATGCCTGTGCCTGTTCTGCACTGAAAGAAAAAAAAACAAACCTCAAACCCTAGGACCTGCAGAAGCCTTTCCTTCTCAAAAGATAAAGAGTTTGGCTTATGAAGAACAAGTGATCACCTGAGGCTATGCATTCATTCCAGCAGATGAAAAATCAACCATCTGGAATAGGACATTCTCTCCAGAACATGACAGAACTAGATTCAAGTCCCTGTTCTCCCTGATTCAGACCAGAGACTTGAACTTCAGGTTACCTCCACAGCAAACATGTACCTAACTCTTAATTACTTATTCTTACTCAAAAAGGAGGTAATGACAACCTCATTGATAGATTCATTTTTTTGTGGCTTGTAATTGAAGACTAAATCAAAATTGCAAACTATCATCTTACCCTGGTACAGATCTCTCTGCTAATGCTGGCAGGTCTGATGTATAAAGAGAAACAGTAAACTTCTGTGCTGACAAGCTAAAACCATTCTGTTTAAATGACTTGTGACATCTATACCACCTCATAGCTATTCAAGCCATGAAAGTTTTTGCAAAACTGTGCTATAGTTGTTATGACCACTTGATCCACAGCTCTGCAAGAGATGCAGAGCAGCTGCCAAGAGTCAAAAGCAGTAAACCTGCTCCCAAGCGACCCAATAGATCTGTCCCAAACAGAGCAGATACAACAAAAGTGATGATGTTTTTAGAAAGTAATGCACAGATTTCAGTCACTGACTGTATTCGGATATCATTTGATGTCGATGTTTTAAAGAATATTTTTCCATCAGAGCCCTGATTACTGACCATCAATCCAACAGTACAGCAGCACAATGCCACAGCTTTGTCAAGCTAACAAGAACTGCAGCTCTGGGCATGTCCTGACATTCATTCTGTCTCCTTGCAGGCATCCAGCCGGGCACCCTAAAAATACCCCTGGTGTGTCATGGCTGGAATTTCCTTAAGAAATTCCTCCATCATGAGTAATCTATACAACCCAAGGCTCTAAATCATTAATCTTCTGTTGCAAGCCTTTTAACAACTTCAGCTCAACCACTAACCTGCTTCAATGAGCAAATCATCTGTCTTCCTAATGAGACCACTGATTAGAAAAGTTAGTATCCAGCAAATTAACAGAACTGTTCTTCAGTATCTGTTGTCCTTCTGAAAACATATCTGTCTCATGTAATATGTCTCTTTCATCTTGAATTAAGCCTCAGAATCAATACAGTCAAGATGTATGTACTTATATACTTTTAAATAGTACATAATTCTAATTAATATATAGATTAATCTGTAAAGGGATTACAGGGTGGATTTAGGAAATGTTCCCCTTTCTACTGACGCAGGGAAGTACTGGAAAAGCCTCCTTTGTCAGTTTGTGAACATCTTATTCAGTTGATCTGACTATGAAAATGATACTATAATCTAAAGAATATTCTCCCCATTTGCTGAGGTGAAAAGCCCTTTTACAATTTTACTTAAACAATGACGCTATAAACAGACATGATTTTCTTAATGAGTGCAACACTTCATTGAAATAATAACTGGAAATACCGTACATTTTCACATCTATTATAAAGGCATTATTTAACAGAATCTTGGTTGACTAAAAGAAATTTCAAAAGCTCTCGTTTAGTGCAAATATGTCTTGAATGCATCCCAAATGTATGCTCAAGGAAAAAAACTATGACAAATTACTTCAAATGGCTTTACATATACAGCTTGCTTTCTATGTTATAATTAATGCTAATAATAAGCAAACCTCTCCAAAAAGCAGGCTCGTTCTGTAGCTGAATATTTCAATACAGATTTTTCATCTGTTTTCTGTCAAAGCAATTTTTTTAAGGAAATGAAATATTTAAATTACATAAAAATACAAATATCCAGTTTCACATTTCCCTAGGCTTATGAGTATGATTTGCATGTAATCATAAAATTAGAACTGCAAACTTGCACAGTTTTTTTACTCTATTCCACATTTGATATTAAAATAATTTCTATCTTAGACAATAATTTCATTTTGTTTATTTATCAGTACATTGTAGGAATGAAGAAGCACAGAGAAGAAGCTTATCTGACTATTTAGAAGCTTATTTAGTACTATTTACTTTCTACTCATTAGCAAAGCTGAAGTTTTAGGAAACCTAACACATACAGTAGGTTCAGCCCCTTAATTAAGCACCTTATTCTAACACATTAGCAACTAGGAATGGGGAGAAAAAATCACTGTAATTTAGTTTTTGTTTTTCCCTACAAGTCTGTCAGCACCATTATGGTTAGAGCACTTTGCAAACACCATATTCACCAGAGAATTTACCACTGTGTGCTACCAAGGAACACCGGTTCCAATACACCGATCTAACCTGGTCACTGTCAGCTTCCAGCGTCAAAATCAATTGAGCAGCTCACATATAACAGAGACAGAACACAGAACTTTTAAAATTATGAGAGTTGTTCAAAGCTCCTTTTTCATTCAGACCATAAATGTGAAAAGAAATGATAGCATACCAGAAAACTGAAAAAAAAAAAAAAAAGTGGTATGGACTTTCTGATTTCGTACAAATCATCTTATAGATATATAGATATACCCCAATTTTACACCCTCCAGAACATAGCCAGACTAAAGGAATCCCTTTTCTCACCCACTATAGTTCCAAACCAAGCTTTCCTCTAGTGAGCCAGCCAGCTGTCACATATTTTCCCTCTTCCAGACCATCTGCTTTTTCTGAGAAAAAATAATTATATTTCATCTCCTGAACTAGCAACCCAAACCAATCCATACTTCACCTGTTCCTTGTGGACCATAGACCTCCAACACCACACCTCAAGCAGCACCTTTAGGTACTTTATCTGACAAAAAACCTCTAGTGCATTCACATGTCATCTACTTTCTCTAAGCGAGACATTAACTTCTGTCTTCAAACTCAGACGGTGACTATTTATTTGAATGACAAGAGAGTTTACCAGTCCTCTTAGTCAACCAGTCTAGCTCCCTATCACACTCCACATCTCATTCACTGTACAGGAAAGAGTTATTGGGGTAGTCAGTACCAAATTCTTCAGTTAGGCTGAGAACCCTTTTGTCTTCACAGCAAAGTACATTAAAGCTCAATTATACTACATTTATATTTCCTGTTAATGCTGGAAACCCATGTGAGGCTGTACTAATCTGAAGAGAACTGCTTTAGAAATACAGTGGGTAACACCAGAGGAGCCACAGCTCCGTTTCCAATCACATGCCTGGGACACAGTACATGTAGAGAGGAATTTTGCATATGCACACTTCTAACCCCATGTTCAAGTTGGGGTTTCGGGTTTTCTTTCATATTCCTAGAGGAGAACAAACTATAGGAGAACTCTGCTTCAGGCAGAATTTCCCATTGGCCATTATTGGGAAGTGCAGCTTAACTTCCAGGCAGGTTATAAAGCCCTCAGCTTGTAACAGTGACATTGGCCCAGGCTGACAGAACACATAGCCCTGCAAGCCAGCAGCATTTCTGCTTCGAGCTGGGCTGCCAGAAGCCCGGATAGCAGGCTCTCCAAGGGCAGGGAGAACAGCCTGGGAGAGTGTTCAGGGGTCTCATTTACAGACTGCATGCCATTCCTTTGAGGAAGGCAGATCATCCAAGAAAGACCAGTTTGAGCTCCCCAGGAGGGAAAGCTGGTGAAAGCTTTAGTGCAGGGATACTTGCTGAGAAATGAGGGTCCAGTGGAAAATGAACAGAGCATCTCCCTTTTACTCCTGCACTGAGTGCCCATCACCCTGTGTTATTAAGAAAGCAGTGTAAAATAAGCTATGCTTTTAAAAAAAAAAAAAAAAAAAGAGAGATGGGCACGTATATATACACATAATAAGGACACCATACCCTGAACATGTTGTTCCTCTAACATTTACAGTGAGCCCAAGGGACTGGGTAGTAAGCCGATGCCAATGACTCCGTCATCACTTCTGTAGCAGCAAGATGAGATGGGAAGATCTGAAATCCTGGATCCAAGCAGTACTCACTACAATTCAGCCTGCTGCTTTTCTCTTTGGAGAAGAGGGGGGATATCTGCCTAGAGCAGTGACCCCTGCCCAGTCAGTCAAATCCTGTCACCTGCACGTGCACCGGATCAGCTCTCAGACCACATGGGAGGAAGGGAGGGAGAGGAAGGGATGGAAGCTCACAGCTTCCTGAGCGTACACAACCCACTGCCCTGCCATGGCAATGTGTGCATTTTTTCCAGTGAAAGTCATCTCAGTCAGCTAAACTGAGACGCTACGACAAACCTTGCCCATGTTCAGTGTGCCTTCTTGGTGACTATTCCTAATGAAATCAGTAGTCTAGTTGGGGGCTTACCAAACACACCCACAACGAGGACTGTGGGTGTCTCTTAGATCTGGGCATGGCTGCCTGAACCCACCCTACAACAACCAGCAAAGTGCAGAACAGGGAGAATAAGTACACCACGATTTATTATTGCCAGCAATAGCTGTAAGCCATTCCCCACCCAGAAATAAAGGGCACATGAGGAATGACCTGGGCTTCTACAGTCTCTCGGGTGACACTTCTCTTTGCTGTCACCTCTAAAAGCATATCCTAGAGGTCTAAAGGCATATCCTTGCCTGAGAGCAGTAATTGCTGTGTTATACTGCTCGGGATGGGTATGAACAAATTGCTTGAGCTCCTGCTAAAGTGAAGTCACTCATCTCCTAAATAGCAGCAATTGCTAAGTACCATACTTTTCAAAAGGAGACGAAAAGCTGAGTGCTTCTTTCCTTTCCATTTTTGGAACTGTACTGTAATCTGTGCAGCTACAGAGCTGCAGCTGACTCCTCAGCACCGTTTGCAATGACCAGAGTAGCAGCAAAAATATCCACTGAATTTTTTGAGTATCAGTCTCAATATTCCCCTCTTGTCTATGTCCACTTATCTGTAACCTCGTTTCCAAATCCTGAAACACAACAGAAATTTTCCCTGGTTTAAAATCTTGTTGGCTTGAGCACCTAAACTTTTAACTGTGCTTTGTGTATTCAGTTTAAAGATATATAGAAATTCTCCCAGATGTCCATTACTAGCAGGTCAGCTGAGAAACAATTTAATCTTGGGGAATTAGCCTGGCTAATTGCCCTCCTCCCTTCTGCACACCAACTGATACAATTGCGCATCTAACTATGCCAGACCAGACCCTATACGCTGCCGAACAGAACAGCATGAAGCTCTGAAATGAGATTTCATCATTCTCTTTTCCTTATTTCAGTAGGAATGAACTTGCAGATGAGCTGAAAAGTATTTCTTTTCTAAAGCACACGTCTTTTTTCTACTGTCCAGTGATGGAATAAATTACATATACATAATGGTAAGAGACATGAGGACTAGGTGGGATTTTTGTTGTTTCTTATATGCAGTTATTATCCTCTGCACCTTTAGATGAATATGCAATCAGAATAGAAATCTTTACTAGGAGAACAAAATTAGGAGACATTGTCCTATAAGCAGAGCAGTCAAGTTTCAGTGCATTTTCAATCCAGTTATTAGCATCTGAATAAGTGCTTTCAGAAGCATTAAACAGAATGCTGCTTTCTTCAGTGTAACTTTTGATTGAAAACACAATTTTAAAGAAAAAAATCAAACTGCTGAATTCCCTACCCAGACCGTTCTTTTAAATTCATGCTGAAAAGTTTCAGCCAATACTTGTATCCAAATATACCCACAGTGAAGTAATTTTAAGATCATTTAGAGTCAGCACTTAAAGCACTCATATGTCTTATACATTATTTAAATACACCGTAAACCCCAACAATTTGGTAAAAAGCATCCTGAAATCATTGGCTATATCCCATGTGTATAAGATATTAACAACAGCAACTGACAGTTAATGACAACATAATAATTTAAGTGTGTTGACAATTATTGACCTGAACGCACTTTAGAGAAATGTAAATGCCAGAGGAGAGCAGCTACAGCTCCATGACTAATGTGTGCCCTGGATTCTGACCATCAGCTTTGCTATTTCAGTTTTGTGACCTAAATCTCCCTCCCCTACCAGAAAGAAACAAAAAACCCAAACAAGAAATGTCTTACTTGTTCTGCCTTCTCCAGGGCTTTTCTATCCGCCTGCAAAAACTGGCAGTTCTCTCTCGCCAGCTTTTGGACCAGCTCAATCCGTCCGATGTCATCTCTTCCCTGAAGCTTGCATAAAACTCCTGCCTTAAGGGTGGGAGAAAGAGCAAACAAATACTTAAATCCACAATCCCAGGACATGACACTGCCACAGATTTCAACCTTAAAAGAAATGCATCTGTTTTCTCATATTTGCAGTACTTCGGTGCCACTTGCTGAGCACAAACAAGTCACTGCTTCCCGGGAAACAACTGGAGAGGAACTGAGGCACATCTGAATCTCCAAATGCATCTACTCTGGAGGAAAGAAGGCAGGGCTAACTAAATCAACCGCTCCTCTGAGTGCAACTATCAGATATGCTGTGTTTTATTTGTTCCTGTCAGCCTGTTTCCTGTTACATAAGAGAACAAGAGCAAGAGGTTAAAAACTCATGGGAAAGTTAGCCAGGAACAGCCCTGGAAAAAGAATGAAGTGCAACACAAGGCACTCCTAAAAATAACGGGCTACAACTCCCTCTGCTCCCACTCCAACCATTTTTCACATATGCAAGACTCAAGAGTTAAAAGACAGTTGTGCCATATTTATTTATTCCGTAAATAACAAATCTGTATATCTTGAATTTGTTTAGGGAAGGAAATGATTTTTGCTTTAAAAGCGATGTTAGAACTATTTATTTGGCTAATATTCTGACAGTTATTCAAGCTATGCTGATAGAGTTTCGTGAAAACATTCAGAACTGATTGTTTTCTAAAAATGCCAGATAGATACATATAAAAAGATGGATTCATGCTTGCACACAGGCACAGTAGAGACTCATCACAAAGTTAGCAGATTGGACTACATTGGTCCCTGCAAAGTCAGTGGCTGATATCACTGTCCATGATTTGGTTATGGATATAGCCTCTGCCTAACCGAGACCCGAGGCAATGATACCACACAGCTTTAATTAGCCCGGATGTTCCCTGATGGGAATGGCACATGCCTTGGGAAGGCCCATCATGTGGCATAGCTATGATATGGCTATATGACTTCAAAGACAATCTGTAAATAAACATTTTCCCCCACTTCCTTCACCATTTTCTTTCTACTCTTCATCTTGAGTTTAAATGAACCTACTCCAAAATTCACAACACATCTTGTAAGTCAGGCCCAAAAACTAGGGATGCCCTCACTTGCTAACCCTGCCATGCAGGCTCCAATCCTTTAGCCTTGAGAAATTCCTGTCCATGACAGATGAAGATATGAGAGTGCCCACCCAAATCATCCTACAGTCTGCTGGTTTCTCCAAGGCAGAGAGAAGTGGGTGTTAAGAATTCATTAGCTGAAGAAAAAAACAAATCCACTTTTTTAATAAGTGCTGTAGTACTGATGGAAAAAAATAGGCTCCACGACCAAGTCCAGAGACAGCCTTACCCTGCTCATTGAAAGACATTTGTACATGCCTACATTCTTCCAGTCGGGATGAAGACATTTCTTCACAAACCTGCATCAGACACTTCTGCTCTGATGAAGTAGAGGATTTCAGATACAGCCTGTGCATGTCCTGTGCCCCTCCTGAGCCCAGCCTCCTGAGGAACCCAGCTTTCCCACATAAAGAGCCTCGTCACTGGTTTGAAGGTCAGAAATCCACCAAGAAAACGAGGAATTGCATTGCCTAATCTCAAATTCCTTATATAGTCTATGAGTTTAGTGCCTTATCTTCTAAATCAAAGACACTGGTTTATAAACCAGTTCTGACACACTCTTATCCGCTGCAGATCAGCAGTAAGACTGATTTTATCAAATATGGAAGAATATAGTGAACTAGTTGTCCAGACTTGTTTAATCAATAGAGAAAAGAGGGCATTTAGGAAGAGAAATTTTTTCACTCTACAGAGACATTTTGAAATGGTCAGATCAGTTGTTTCCTAATATTCTCCTTTTTCTCCAGTAATTTACACAGGGAACCTCAGACTTGGGAGGTCTGATGTCTGCACTTTCAACACTTTGATGACTTGGAGACATCAGCTAAACCAAACCTGCTTACTTCACGGCTGCAGGATGCTTCTAGCAGAGTATTATATCAGTGTAATATAGGCTAAGGACAACTTCAAAGTGTTATCGCCTACTACAACTTCTGGATGATAAAGATTTGGACTATCTCTGGACCTGGGATCTTAGTACTGTAGAGGCACTTTTTGGGCCTTGGTGTTGTGCTGTTGTGGTTTAGGAATGGCACTCCCCAATGCAGTGCTCCCACTGAGACTAGACAAAGTGCCACTTTCTCCCTCCCCCTTCCCCTCTCCCACGTCCTGGGGGTAGCTGGAGAGGAGAATCAAAGGCACAAAATGTAAAGAGCATAGCTTGAGATAAGAATAATTTACTGAAAATAGCAATGAGATAAGAAAACAAACAGCAACAATAATAATGACAGAGGGTACAAGGAAGGAACAATTCACATGGAAACCCCTCGACAATAGAAAATACCAACTGCTCCCTCCTCCCCAATATCCCAACTTGGAAGAGAATCCCTTCCCCTCACCCCCACCACTGATGTGAGGTGGTATAGAATAACCTCTGGGTCCTGACTATTGCAAAAACTAACCCTGTCCTGGCCAGAATCAGGACATGTGTCTAGAGAAGGCAGACCATAACCTATGAGTGGCAGAGATGGTTACAAGTCCCTGCTGAACAAGTGTTTATTGATCTTCAGAGTGTGAAGCAAAGCCCAATGGTTAAAAACACTTATGTTATAAGAAGAGGAAGGGAGGCTTCAGTTTTGGGGCAAGAGTTGGCTTCAGTATGTTCAAGTGGGACAAACATCCCAGAGAAAGACAAGGTTCTGAACACTGGGTCTCGCTCTCTTTCACCACTTGCCCTCCGTCTATGTTCACACAGAGAGTGTTGCTGCCTTCCACACGGATGAGCACTCCAGAAGAGTAACTCTAAAGACAAGCCCATTAGGCCTGCCACAAATATGGTCTGTATTCAAACCGGCAATTTCATTGAAGAATCATGTTGTCCTGTTTCAAATGACCACCAAGTAGAAATAACTACATTTTAACATGTCCCCTCCTTCCCTCAGAGTTCCTTAATTTAAAGAGTTGCAGAGAACATGAAAAAACTATTAATTTTATTGGGTTTCCAGAGGATAAAAAATTTCAGGGAGGGCTAAGGTATTATTAAATTAATTGTGTATGTTTGGCTCTGGGAGTAAAGAATACACTTGAAATACAAAAGGCTAAACATATTTTCTCGTCATTAAGAAAAAAACTATGAATCCTTTACTTTTAGTTTTGGTTTCCTCATTTGTGCTGACTTTCCACTAAAAATCTTTCTGTTAAATACTTATAAGATAACATCCAGGTCAATTAAATAATTAATTGATGAAAGCTTCTAAAACCTCATTAGGAAGATGTTGACAGTCTCCAATTACCAGTCATTTTCACTTCTCAATATAAATTTAATTTTCAGCCAATACTTTGGAAGCTGTTAGACAAAAGGGTAAAGGCAAGTCACCCTACCTGCAAAGTGCAATTTTGATTTTCATTTTGTGCAGGCACACATCCCCCAAAACCCTTGTTGGTGCTTAGACCTCTAATTCATAAAGATCAAAACAGATACAATTACTAACTTATGTGAAGGTGAAAATCTCAAAGTTGCATAGTCTATCTGACTTTACCTTAGTGAATGATAAAAGAATGTACTTTATAGTAAGGCTTTACTACCATTCATGGCTCAAAATTACTATAATTAAATGTGTTTATGTAATATTTGAAATTAAATTTTAACAAGTTAAATGGGAATAAAAGCAAATTAGTCACTACTGAGTTTGGAAAAAGGGAGATGTTGACAACATACTTTCTGTTTCAGTGTATCCATTGGAAAATATTCCCCCTGCAGAGGTCATAAGTGAACATCCTAGGATTGACAGGGAGGTGAATGAACACATCCCTAGGCAGACAAGATGGGATCTTTTATTTACATCACTTACATTGTTTACAGCATGTTTGCTTTTGAAAGTCCCCGTGCCAATTTTTTGCCACACTTCTACCAGTTTTGTCAACTAACTCAAATGTAAATCGAGCCTCTGCCCCAGAGAGCACTGTTTAGAGCAGGCACCTTCAATTCTATTAACAGAAAGTTTGTAGTGGTTCAGTTTTCTTTCATGGTACCTCTGTCTCTTTCTGTAGCTGGTGAAAAAAACATGATTATTACCAGCTTCACCTTTGATCAACCTGAAAACTTAAAACCATATACCACTGCCTCTAAAGACAGGATCCCTTGCTTTGATGCAGTCACAATCTCACTAAAGTGAAAAAAGTAATTTACTCCTTTAAAACAAATTGTATTTGGCCATCACTGGACGTCATTTTTATGGTGCTAACAAATTGGAGCAACCACTGCTTTGATAATACTCCTGCTCTCCTGCCAGCAGAGCATATGAATGTTTTTGTTAACTGCTCATTTAGTAATTGTATAATTTTAAGTGTGTTTCATATTCTTTCAAATATTAGAAGCTGGTTTCCAGTCAATTAAAATCTGGGTGACTCAATATCCCAATAATAAATTTTTATGGACTTTTATAATTAGTCCAGGTAATCTTATTAGCTGGCTACTTAGGAGCTTTGTGCATACATTGTCTATGTCATAAATGGGAAGAAACATTTTCAAAAAACTGTAATAGCTACAGCAGCTAAGCAGAACTGAGTATACATGAAATCCTTCCCTTCCCCCTCCACCTCTCCCACCCCCTAAAAAAAAAAAAATCCAACAAAAGAACAGAAAGCCAGATTTTTTGTACAGTGAGGTCAGTGTTTCCCTCTGGGTCCTTTCTCTATCTCTGTAATGCACTCTTGGCTACATGGCTTGTGCCCTTTCAGCTAGGCTTGCTCACAGATACCAGCATAAATCCTGTCTTTCTTGCACACCACTTTTCAGTTTGGCAAGATGTTAGGAAGATAAATCAGAGACAGGAACTGCAAGCTGCATACAGGGGAAGGAGAAAAGGTGGCAACTGGTGGGGAACATAACATTTGCAAGAGGAATAGAAGGAGCAGAAAACAGTCAAGACTGGGAAAAATCAATTTTAAATTAAAAGCAATAATCAGTACCAGTACAATGAGCAATACAGTTACACTTGCACAGCTTGAACGCATGAACGGAATGATTGAATGAATTGCAGATTAATCAAAAATGATTCACAGAATTAAAAAGGGTAAGCAATTCCACAATAAAATACTCTAAAAGGCAGTTTAGTTTCTTCTGAGCAATATCAAGAAGTGTGCTTTGGTTGTAAATGAGGGCAGTTAGGGAAAGAAAGAAGGTTGTTGCTTGCACTTCAGTGACTAATAAGTATCGCTATTTCATTGCATGTCTACTTACAGTGATTAAAATTCAATCAAAATGTCATATGCCCTTGCCTCCTAAAACACATCTCATTTTACTTTCACATCTGGTATATGCTATGTGTATTATCTAAAAGGAGCAGAAAGATAGCTGAAGAATGCTGTCCAATTGCAACATCATGGGATTAATTCCCAAAGTAATCATCAATCTTATTCTAAATAGTCACATAAGATGAGATCCAGCAGACTTTCTCCCTCCTACATGCTCCCTGCACAGAACATCAAGGAAAATCCATTTCCCAGAGCTATTGAAAGCAGTTCTTCAACTTGTAGATCTGAAAACATTCCCAAGACTCCATTAATCTTACACATTTACCTGTGCATCAGAGGTATCCTTGAGCTCTTCTAGTCCTCTTGTTTCTTGACTGCTGTTCTCTTCATTTTGATGAATTGCTAAAATAAGAAAGAGGAATATATTGGAAGCAGGCAGGTTTAAACCACAAAAAGCAGCAAAGAAGCATGGCCCACTTTAGATCAAATAGGATGACCATTCAATAAACGTTTAAACTTTGGCATTCTAGTTAACTCCTTGAGTCATTTTGGACAGATCCTGTAAGGTACACCTTATTGGGTTTAGAAAAATGCTAAATACAGTATACTTTCTTTTTCCCCAGGCAGTAAAATCCAGTCCTAAATAGTTATAGCCATGCTACTGTTAGTCCTGATAAAACGATGACATTTAAGGAAACTCCACTTTTCCATACATTGCAACAAGATATCATGACTCATAAGCAATAAAAAAAATCAAGTCTCCCTCTTCTTCCATTATATTGCAGAAGATCAGTTCAGACTAAACAAAATAAGCAAATTTATCTCTCACCTCAGAACTGGAAAATTCTTTGTAAGCAAAGTGATATCAATCTTAACAAACATCACCACTAGCCATGAAAGTCATCTCCAGAAATAAATGGTAGCAAAAGATATTTAATTGAAAGTTCTTTGCTGCTGGCACAATAGAAGAAACCAGCAACCTCACTCAATTAACATAATTTAAATCACTTAACAGCAGCAAGTTTTGCTAGACTTTAAAGTTTTGTATCAAACTTGTAATCTCCAGAAGGGTCAAAACCAGAGCTAGCAGTTTATCCAGCTAAAGAAACAAGGAACCTCTTATGAAATGACACCTCAGACTTCTGTATTGCAAACAGCTTTATCCATAGGCACTTTTACTATCTATACCCCAAGCTACCCTTTCAGTCAGCATGGCCACCTGCTGTATTTTGGTGGGACATTAAGCCCTAAGACTTTCTGAAATGTGACAAGTGGCAGTTTGGGAGAGTCAGACCCAATGAAACATATGCAAAGTGACTTTACCTTATACTGTACACACTCAGAAGAACCACACTCAAATACCTTTGATCTTGAGTACACATTGGATCATTTCCCAGTTTAGCCATAGCATTTGTGACACCAAAAGTGTCCTTGAAGCAGTAGAGTTGTCACATCTATTTCCTGAAAAACACCTCATGGCTCATGGCTTTGATGGATGGGTGGGAAGGCTGAGCTGGTGTGCTTCCTCCTGCCCACGCCCTGTGTACCTGAGCTGCTCATCAGGCTGCATCTGAACAGCCATAGCCCACAGTACAGTGTATTCAGACAACGATCACCAATCCTGTTTTGCCTTAAAACTATGTCTGTGAGCTGAGGCAGCCCAAAACTTGATTGATGAAGAGACTAGCTGTTGAGGGAGCAGGAGAAGGGCTGGCAGGTAGCAGTACTACCTTTCCCAGGTATCCTCACCTATGCTCCCCTCAGCCCGCATCTTCAGACATAACCAGGTTACCACAGCCAAGCTCATACACATAACGTGAGTCCAGCTTGGTATGTCTGAATGGGTGCTCTGGGTCTGCTGCAGACAAAAAGCAGCCTAACATTTAGGCAGCATCTAGCAAGTTAAAAGAAAAGTAACTTTGGACTGTTCTTGACCTCTAAAATAAATTGTATGGATTTTTTTTTTCTTATGGCAGGATTACCGCTGATATTGCTATGCCATATAGGACACAATTTTGTTTTTACCCCCACAGTAATGCTATTAAAAAAAAAATAAAAGGGTAATAACAATGTAATTATAAAAGGGGAAATAAGTCATTCTGTCAATACAGTTTATTCCATTCCAGGATCTTGTTAAATCCATTATCAAAGGAAAACAGAGTTCTGATATAAATCTTCGCCATTGGGTTTGCAGGCATCACTTTACCAGCAAACCTCTGAAATTCAAGGTGAATACTGAAAACAGAGGGTCAGACTACAGCATGTATAATGGGCATCAGATCCCAGCAGTATTTAAAGCTAAGCAAAACCAAAACACTCTTGGGACACTGTGGCATATCACTGCCCCACCTTGGAAGGGGAACAACACAATGACCCAGTAACAAGAGGCATGGCCTGAACAACCACGTGTGGCCCCTGCTTTTCTAGTGCAGGGCGGAGTTTCTAAAGGCAACCTACTTTACCCAGCCAGGCTGGGGCCTCTGTGCAGTACCTTCCCCTGTAACCCATCTCCCAGCCTTCCTCCCCAAGGGTTGCCTCATCCTCTTGCACAGTCCCACACTGCATGATCCTGTTCCACCCACTGCCACTGTGGGACACACAGAGAATTCAGGACATCCATTTGTTGGCCACTACAGAACAACTTGCATGAGACGGGAATGTTGCAATGCCAGAAGCATTAACAAATGCTGAAAATCGGTTGTTTGAGCAATTCCTCAAATTGTTAAGTCTGAGTTAGCAGAACATTTCCCCAATTCTCCTTTCAATTTTCTGATTTCTTCTAAAATCAATTTGCTGTAGGCACTCATGGGCAAAACGTCCCCCCAGACTCTGGCTATTAATCACGGCGTTTAAAGGAGTGGCACCTTGCTAGTAACAAGACCACGCATCCAGGTTTAAGTGATTTACATTGATCCAGCCAGCTTTCCCAACAAACCTGAGCAGATGGGCGCTCCACAAACAGCTGTGCCAGGGGAAAAGGTTAGCGCCTGCCAATTGGCTTCTTGTCACAGCCTTGGTTACAAATGTCCCCTTCCCTGCCCAGTGCCAGGGCAAACACCCCAGAGCATCTTCAACCAAAGTGAACAGGCAGACATTTGAGGAGCAGCCGCACAAAGGGAAAGAGAAAGAGGGTGATGTCCACAACCCATAATGAATGCAAGTATCCTTGGGTGTTGAACGATTTTAACATGAGCAATTTTAAAGATGATGAGAAAATTGCCTCAGTTTAAGTATAGTCTAAGTGAATGGCTTAAAAAAAAACCACCGTTTTTTATCAGCAATTTCACAACTCAACTCTAAAAAAACCTGAATAAGTTTATCATCCAAACCCAGCTCTCCTTGGCTTCAGTGTTGTTTAGACTGTGTCAGGAATGTAGAAAAGAAACAGTAAATATTTTCTTAAAGGAAAAAAAAAAATCCCAGACCTCACACTGACGTTCTTGCAACTCTCTTGGGAGAGAAGGAGCATTTGGCCTCTTTTTCATGAAATTTCCATCACAAACTTGATTTTTTTTGTCCTCCCTGCCTCTTACCCAAACCCATAAGAACCAGCCGCAACTGAACCCTTTAAATATACCCAGGGAGCAACACTCAAGGAATCACACCATCTCACACTTTTTTCCCATCACAAGGACACAGTCCCTTGACGGCTGAAGTAGCCACACAGATAAGCAACAACCCTTAATTATATTTTCTTGATTCCTGTAGGAAAAGGTTACTATGTGTTTTGTCTATAAAACAGAAAAAAACCACATATTTCTTAAAATATTCTAGTATATTTAGAAAATTATGTTACTGGGAGCCACAATATACATGTAAGAAATTGATTGCAGTATTTCTAGACACAGTGTGCCTCCTAATCTCATGACAACTCACAGACACCCCTTGAATTGGCGCAGGCACTGCCCTCATGGGTTATTGTGCCTGCAATACAAGTTGTGTTACAAAATATAAGAATTCAAGGATATTTTCCTACTTACTGTTGGCTGGACATTTTTTTTTTAATAAAAAAGTTTTGACATTGCAAATTCAACCATAGGAAAAGTGAGCAGAAGCTTAGGGTGGGATGGGAAAGTATTTCCCAGGCAAATCTGATTCTGGAATTGTACAACCAAAAAAAGTTGTGAACTTTGGAGCTGAGCCAAACGTTTCCTTCTCCACCACCATAAATCCAGCTTTGCTCCCTGATACAAACATCCCAACATGTTTTACAAAGCAGCAATAATAGGGAAAGGCAAAGGTGGTTTACCCTGATCTAGATGTTTAATGTTATGTTTGGGTTCAGGCTTGAGACCAGAGACAGGAAAAAAATACAAACAAATGTAGAGTGATCAATTCCCTTTTCTACCTGCAGTACTTCTTTGGAGGAAAGGTCATCATGAACGAAAGAAAGAGATGTCAAAATGAGCATTAGCTTGCTAATATGCAGTTCAAATATGTCCATTTGCAAATTAGTCTAGGAAATTCAGGATTTTGATGTTTTATGGTCACTTAAGGATCACAAGGGCCATCATCTGATCTGAGTTCCTTGTGACCCCACAGACCACAGCTGAGATTTTGCTAGCAGATTCTTCTGTATACTAATGTTAGAACAGAGAACTTTTGTGGGGGAGAGGTTTGTCCTTTAGCAATTCCATTTCAGATCATTAAATCAGCAGAAAAAAATAATGAAGAAATAAGAAACCAAAGGAAATCTTTTTGTACCTGCTACCTCAGCAGAACAAGTGATCACACGGGGGTGTGAAAGGAAAGGGAACGTAACCATTGCTCACAGTGGAACCAACCAACAGTGCTCCCCCCTGCTTTTACAGCCGTGCCACAAAGTTCAGTGTAGATTTAAGGCATTGAAAGCGATTTGTCTTTCCCAGCAGCATGGAGCATTACACACATGCTAAAGGTCTCACCTTAGCTAGACAGACTGGCATCCAGTGAGGGTAACAACAGACACCAGCAGCACTACAGACTTTCTTCTGCCTATGGAAGAATCTGCCAAGGTTACCCGCAGAGCAGTGGCTCCATGATACGCTGTTCTTTATGCCACAAACTTGAAGGTAAATTAAGTACATTAATGACATTTGATGAGTAAGGTTTCTAAAAGTCGCAAAACAATGCAAACACATTATTTAATTTTAATACTTAGTCTTCTTCAATACAGCAGAATCATTTGCCCAACCGAAAGTGGGAAGGGCAGTTTAAAAAAAAAAAAATCCACAGATAAAGCAACTCCTGGAACCTACAGCGCTGTAATCTTCCCAGAGGCTTTGCTTTATTGTGCTTTCTTCCTTTACTATAAATGAAATTTCTTCTTTCTACCCCTTCTGGCTGCAAAGATAACCTTCCCAACACAAACCAAGGCACTAGCGTCATTCTGCTGCTGCAGCCAGCCAGACTGGAACAATAAAGACAGGAGAGGTGTGAACTTCCTCCCTTTGGCTTAACAGGGTGTTAACTGTGAAAGCTAATTATTTAAATGCTTACAAAAGGACTGTCACACAGTTAACCATTTTGCTGCCGAACAACCAGCAAGGACATCTGCCCATCTGTAAGCAACTAGCTCTGGGTGGCACCCACATGGCCATTCCAGGAAGCCAGTTTAGCTCCCATTCACTGCTGGCTGTCCCACACCACCTGCACTGGCTGTTCCCCCTCTGTCCTATCGTAAGGCATTTGGGATTTGTGGACTGGCAAAGGATTACTACTAACCTGGCTCAGTTTGATGACCTGGTTGAGAACAAAGTACCCAGGCAGCAGGCAGGGGACAGGACACCCCTCAAGCTAACGCAGCTGCCAGACCCCTTGTGCCACACAACTCCAGCTGTGGCCCTTGAGTTGCTGTGAGATCCATCTTTGGGGCCAGGACTGCCTGACTTTTGGGGACAAGAGCCCATTAACCGCCTTCACCAGACATGCTTCTGCACTGCCCGAGGCTGCTCCTAAGACCAAACTCGCTTAGCCCGCTGCAAACCCTCAGGCATGGTCTCGGTAGCAGCCCGAGCATGGGGGATTCCAGCTGCACAAACACCACCAGGCTCACCTGGGACTGCACAGGCTGCACGGGGACTTCGCTGTTCCCACAGCTGCTCCAGAGGTACTTCGGCTTGCCATGCAAAGCTCGGTCACCCCTAAGGCTACATCTTTTATGTACTCAGTGATGCTCTTTCATTTCAAATGTGGATGTTAATTTATTATTTAGTATTGTTCTTTAACCTGCTAGCATCCTAGAACATCAAACCACTCTGCCCTTTGTATGATTTTGGTCTTTTCAGTACTCTGTGATCACAATTCATACATGAATCTCTTTTTTCTAGCCAGTAAGTAAAAGGCACCCACGTGCCCTCTACAGATAGGAGATACATTCCCACCTTGGAAGAGGTAAAGAGCCTTCTTCTGAACACAAGAACTTAGTTTATTTGGAAAGCCAACAGACTTTCACTGCCTCTTCCCTGCTGGATGGTTATAGCCTGTTGTGGGGGTTTTTTTATCCCTGTCAAACCAACAAGACCTCAGGAATCTGCAAGAATATTCCCCAGGGAAAGGCCACAGAATTGCCAGCAGCCTGCACCAGTTGATTTATTGTCAGCTGCTGAGAAGCTCACAACTCCTAGCACTCTTCTTATATTCCAGATTTTTTAAGAGGCATGGTTTGTTTCTCTTCTGGATTTTTGGGGGATATTTTTGGTTTTGTTTTGTTTGGTTGTTTTCCAATGGAAGTTGCGAGCATGAAGCTTTTAAGAAATAACACAAACCCCCATTTTACTTTTTTAAATCACATAACTAAGTTAATTTCATTATTTTTGAAAATTTCACTGTTATTTTGAACAATGGAACTTGTGGTATTCCGTATTGTTCTTTGTGGAGGGTATACAGTGAGCTCTAGAGAGGTTGGTTACTATGGCAGCTCTGAGCTGTTTGACAGTGTTATAAAGTTTGCTGATGCTTATTAATTTATCAGAGTGGAAAAAAATGAATAGCTCATACTGACACCACTGGGGAAACTAAAAGCCAGATCCTCTAGGCTGTGTGAAACGCTAATGCTGAGCAATGGAAAAGAAGACGAGCAGCCAGTAAATGCTTTGCAAACCTCAGATTTGGGGACCATTTTAGGCCAGACTATGTTCTCATGCATACCCCTGCATTTTCCAAGTTCTGTTTCCAAACTAAAGGGGGAAACTAACAGGCAGTGAGTATCCCCAAAAGCTGCTTGTAAGAGAGCAGTAATCCCAGTAACAAAACCTTCCAACTGAAAATTGATTCCTTATTTACCATGAAAGAGAATCTTTTCCCAGAAATTACTGAAAAGAGAAAGCTTTTTAAGCTCATCCTTAACATGTTTCCTTTTATTAGCAATACAAAAATTGCCTTTGAGCTTTCTTATTCCTTCTCACTATTTCTGCATATATATATATGCAAATTATCATACAGATTTCCCTTCACTGAGTACATTACATATCTCTGAAACAGTTGGCAGACCCCTGGGGGGGTGTTGCCCAGACAGCTGTGCAATCAGCTGAGTAAATCAGCTAATTAAAGAAACAAAGAAAATGCAAAAATTATTAGAGACAGACTCCCGCTTACAGCGTTGTTCAGCACCTCTGTATGTAAAAAGCACAGCAAGCACAAGATGGAATAAAGGTACTTGTAAATCAGTGAATGAACTATTGCACAAGTGACAATGACGCCATTTGCTCTCAAACCCTAATCTGGGATGCTATGATATTTATGCTTTGTAGTTTAAATCAATTTAACATAAATTACTGCAGCATTTTATTTTACAACTATAAAAGTGTGAAATGTAATGTTGTTCTCATAACTGACTTCTATATGTAAAAAATGGTCATTAACTTCTGCTTGACCTTGGGTGTAGAACTAATATTGAATTTGCACAGAGGGTTCTCATTATTCTGATCTAGTTTCCATGCAGAAAAAGAAGATCCCAAGGGTCCTAGTGCTACAAGCCATTTCTCAAATCTCAAATAGGAAACAGGACTCCAGAAAACGATGCAAAAACATTTCCTCTCATTGCAGAGTTTATCAAAAGGAACAGATAACAGCAAGGGTAGGTATCTGCAATCTAAACAGAGCAAAGCCAGTGTGGTAAGACAGGAAACTGACAGATATAGGTTTGGTCTTGCTGATCACCATTAAGGCACCATTCCTTCCCACTGCTTCTAAATGACCACAGGAAGGACAAACCTCAATTTAAATTAGGCTCAGGTCTGCCTACATTATAGAGCCATTATAAATTAAAAAATGAGTGTACCAAGTAAAGCCAACAATATTTCCCAGCTCAGTGAGATAATGGTCATTTCACATTATTGTACAATGCTTTTTTTAGGAACTTCTGTTTATTTTATTTCTCAGAACTGAAGCCTTTCATCTGGCTTTGAGGCCCGCATTTCATCCAAGGCAGTGGTGAATTAGAACAACATAATTTGTAAAACACCTCTGGCTAAACAAGACAGGCTTTTTTTAATAGATAAACAACTACTGTTGATTCATGTGGCCAGAGGAGGTTTTGTTTTCAATGCCTGGCCCTTTGTGATGAATACAAAGATAAAGCCACATTTTACACCCACTTTGTGAACATATGAAGTCATATTTTTTATCAAGGAGAAAAAAAAGTGAGAAATTATATGTAAACACTGTAGGATTGTTACAGGAACAGACAAAAGCAAGTTTCGTACCAATTCCAGCTCAAGAGAAACCAATTAATGCTTGAATGCAGGAAGTTTTACATTTTATCCAGTAATTGTAGATATTCCTTCTCATGTGCATGATATTTAATTTTTTTTTTTTAAAAATAACATGACAGTGAATGTATCTATAGCAGTGTTGCCTGAAATGAGATGATGGAAGGATGGAGAAGAGCCCATTACATGATCAGAGAATGATTGCTGGGAACAGATCAAACAAGGAGGTATGGACTGTTGCTGAGCAGGCTGGTGCAAAGTGAAGCACTGCTCTCTATTCCATGGAAACATCCCCTAGGCATGGCCAGGAAAGAAGCAGGAAACAGAGGACTCTGAATAAATAAATTCTGTGAACCCATTGTAAATGCCTCTCCCAAAGCCCCACTAAACAAAACATTCACCTGGGGGCTGTTTTTTGCACAACTGCTGTCTTTCTGACCTTCCTGTGTTGTCTCTTTTTGCCTATGTGCAAAATATCTTTCCCCTACACAGCTACTGTGCATTGGTGATTTCTTCTATGGGAGTACCTTAGATCACACAAAAAGAACTGTGCACAAGGTTCTACAACAACTGCAAAAATAAACCCATAAACTGCCAAAATCACTCTCACCATAATTCCCACCAGAGAGCTCTTTTCCTTCTGAGTCCATTCTGCTTTATATCAGCTGCTGAACACACAACAGCTGGTAAGTATCACTGTGTAGTCCTTTCACCCATGTTGTCCAGGGCATTTCTCACACCCAGCATTGCCCAGGGTGGGCACAAAGAAAGTGGTTTATAGATTCAGCTGTGGCACAACACAGCTCTGTGTGTGTGTGTGTGTGTGTGTGTGTGTGTGTGAGACACATACGGTTCCTGACCAGCCAACAAAAGGAGCATCATTCCCCAGGGCTAGGAGAGGTGTGATCCTGCCCTTTTGAAGTGCTGTCATTTTCGTGGTGTGTTTTATCTCAGGAGTAATGGAAGAATCTCATGTGATGCAATACATCATTGTAATCCCCACTGGTCCCTAGAGGTAGGGATTCCCTTTGATAGGGCACAAAATGTTTAAAAAGGATTGCTTAAAGAAGCAGATATGACTAGAATCATAGAATCATAAATTACGCTGAGTTGGAAGGGACCCATCAGGATCATCGAATCCAACTCCTGCCCTGAGCAGGACACCTCAAGAACCACACCATGTGCTTGACAGCATTGCCCTAAAGCTTCTTGAACTCAGAAGGCCTGGTGCTGTGACCGCTTCCCTGGGGAACTTGTTCCAGTGCTCAACCACCCTCTGGGTGAAGAGCATTTTCCTGATACCCAACCTAAACCTCCCCTGACTCTATTTCATGCCATTCCCTTGAGTCTTGTCACTGGTCACAAGAGTGAAGAGATCAGTGCTGCCCCTCTGTTTGCCCTCATGAGGGACCACTGTGAGCTCTCCCTCAGTCTGCTCTTCTCTAGGCTGAACAAACCAAGATGACCTCCCTTACTTCAAGACCTGAAATCACCTTACAGAAAGACCCCAAAGTACAGTGTAACTTTTAAAACATTGCTAGCTATGTTTTCAGGTGAAGCTTTTATTTTGAACCACATTTCAGTGGGCAGGGGAAAAGTAAAGATACAGTCATTATGACCTAACAGAAGCATGACAGTCCTGCACCTTCACTTTGAGTGGCCATTTTTCCAGGGTGAATTCTGTAAATAACATTTGCAGAAGCATTTGAAGTAGAAGTCTCATTCCACACAGTTTACTAATTTCAAGCCTTGCTTTAAACAAGTGGATGCTTGGAAGAACTGGAAGTTGTAATGAAATGAGGTATTACTTGAGTCAAGTAAACAAACCTATTGAAAAGAGACATAAAGAGAATAGAAAAGCAGTTAGATCATACTCACACTACCCTTTTCCCACCCTTCAAACTTTCTCAGTTTTTTCACAAGGGAAAATGCACACCTCTCTGGCCCATGACTGTCACTTAATTCTGTAAATACGACCAAGTTTTTTCATACCTCATGATGCCCTTTTTGAGTGGCGTAAGTGGTAACAAACTGTGCACATTTTACTCCAAAGATATTGAATACCTGGTTGTTATGAAACCTGTAAATTCAATAGTATTTAATATGTTTGAAATTTACACACAGTGCTGAACTGCTCTATTCTAGAATGACCTTTGATCATGTATTTGTAACCTCATTTTCAAGTGTGTATACAAATCGAACTCAAACTTGCAATGTTTTCCATTCTCTATATAACAACACTTCTACAAGTGAGTAAAATGAATAACATAACAGAGGACATTCAGATAGCACCACATGACAAAACTTTTGCTAATTATTATGGAATAAATTTACCAAGAAGTCTCACAAGGATCTGTACTACTTGAGAAAATGGGCTGAATGATAAAAATGCAGTTTCCTGAGTTAACTAAGCTGATAAAACAGCTTAATGCTGCCAAAAGTGTCTTACTGGGCTCCTTCCCACACACCTCCACCTCCCCACCCTGATAAGTAGCTGCCACCCTCACTTTGTGTCAACTCTAGCACATGCTGCTGCTATACTATATGCTGCTCTGGCTGCCCCATCTCAAAAGTAATATAATAGATGTAGCAAAGATGATCAGATTTAATGGAGGAGATTTGGTATGAGGAATGACTATAGTGAGGAGTGATATAGCCTGGAAATGAGACAACTCACAGGGGTATGACAGATGTGCACAAAATCCTGAACAGTACAATGATGAACAGGGAATGGGTTATTCACCACTCTGTCAGCAAAGAACTGTATCACAACAGAGTGAGGGTTGTGAGGAATGCATTTAAAACAAACAAGAAAAAAATATGTTTTAACATACTACACATGTGAATTGTGAGACTTGCTGCCATAAGAGATGATGAAGGTCAGAAGTATAAACAGGCTTAAAAAGCAATTTGATAAATTAATGGAGAAAAGGTGCAGCAAGGGTTACCTACCACAGCAATGTGGGTACAGCAAAATCCCTCTATCACAGGCTGGTAGATGCTGAGTATATACATCAGAAGGACTGTTTGTACTTGCTCTGTTTCTCTACTCTAAGCATCCCCTACACATCACTCACAGTAGGAGCATAGCTGGATGGACTTTTAACCTGACCCAGCCTGACTGTTCTCATGTGTTTAACCGGGCTGACATTGCCTGGAGTGTGTTTGAGTCGAGTCACGCAATCAGCTCTGACAGCAGAGCTGTAGAGGTGGTGCAGTGGCTGGGAAAAGGAATAGCTGTTCACAGCTTTCTTTTCATTCATGTCGGCAAAGCTCAAGCCCCAGTGACTGCTTCATATTGAATCGTCTGCACTGAAATAAAAATACGAAGCAAATCACATAGGCAGTTAGGTTCTGACAGAAGCAATACAAAAGAAAAGAGGAAGGGTGGATATGCATACATGGATGTAAGAATAGGGTGGATGCAATCCAGAAGACCTCAAATACGAAGTTAATATGTTGCAAAAGTCATATTATTGTAAATTATTATACATTATTATAAATAAAATTTAAATGACATTTAAAAATCAATAGAGCTTGCCAATTCAAGAATGGCATGACTAAAATGTGTCTAATTATATAGTGGAAATCTGAATATCACTTATAAGGGGGAGCAAAACCACACACAAGTTCTAGGGCTTTTGTGGCTGCCCTGCCTTTCACAGTGGGAGGGAGAAGCACCCACAGACCTGCAATGCCTGGGGAGAAGCTGAGTCACCATCTTCCTACCTCATCCATACCCTGTCAGCTATTATCTTAATTAGCCCTTGTATTCATAAACACAACGACCAAAACCATGCTCTTATCAATTGATCCTGTGCATAAATAAAATTACAGAAATTCCTTTTTCTCTAAAGGGATTTGCTGGGTGATGCCATGAGGTGCGGCTCCCTTTGTGCACAGAAATGCAAGGCCTCTTGTTTGTGGATGGGATTAACACCAGTACAAAGCCTCTACCTGACAGGTTTTGATCAGTTCAGATGTACCCGTGTAGCTTTGCCACCAGCTAAAGCCTCTAGCCTTAGGCTATTTGCTGCTTTTTATCCTTGTTTTAGCTACCATCTCTAACGCATAAGAAACATGTCATGAGCCATGACAAGCAATTGAGATAAATGCCAACCCTCATAAACCTTCAGACGGGAAGCTGCATTTATGTTATGTTTCAGTACATTTGCAGAAGCTATCAGAAGCCAGCAAGGTATAAATAAACAAAACAATTTAATGCCAAGTGCCTACAATTAAAGAAAAAGTTCCCTTCTGCTCCAGTTACTTGCTTCCCCAAGACCTTTTACCAAACCACAGAAGACAGCATTTAATCTATTTATTTCTAAGGTTAGGCAAGAACAATTTCAATGCATTTTTATAAGCCACAGAGAAGTGCACAAGCTCATTTCCCCCTCTTAGGTCACCTTTATCATGAGAGCTTTATTCTAATGAAATATAAATGTGATTTCAAGTCAACAGTGTTACTGAGGTCCATCAACACTTCTGAATTACAGACACTTATTTTACCCTGGTTTAGTTTTATCTGCAAAGAAACTAAAAGTGCTGAGCTCCCTCTGCATGAAGGCTCTCAAGTATGTCTCTGTCAGCATATGCCTTGTTATCAGAGTCATCCACTTGCAGTACACATCTGGAATCTGAAAACAGAGGTTTTTTTCCCACAGCACATAAGTTTTTAATTTTTCAGGTTCTTCATTTTTCTTTCAGCATCTGCCAGCTTTATGAGTTTCTCCTATTCTTCTACACCACAGTAAAAACAGAAGAACAGCTCTTGGGGAAAGGCATTGTACCCCACACTCTACTGGCTTTTTATTTTCTGGTAGCTGACATTCTCCATCAAGTCAGATCCTGTACTAGCAAGAATTTGATACTCTGCCCTACCCCACAGCAGGCTCAGGTCTCTACCTTGGTTTTTGTCAGCAGATACAGTTTGTAAATCTCTGACACAGTCAGAACTGTAATAGTTACAATTACTGCCTCTCACATACACATACTAGGTAGCAAACCAAAGCTTCATTTAAACAAAAACAAACTGTTTCATCAGGTAACCAAAGGCGATACTTGCCCCCCCTCCAAACACAGCAAAACTTCCTACTTGGAACCTCTTCCCCTCTTGCAGAGGGAGCTGTGGTGTTTGTGTGCTTTGTATAGTGCTTTCCATGCAACTTAACATGGTGATCACTACAGCAGTTCTAGACAAATAATACAAAAACTTAAATCAGCCAGTTTTTCTAGTACAATTAAATCACTGTGAAGGGCCTCTCTAAGGGCAGAGGTACATCCACAAATTAAAGTAATTCAGGGACAAAATATACAGTCCTTGCATTAGGCAAAAAAAAAATTTATTTTTTTTTTTTTTTCATAGGGGGTCTGCTGATCTCTGGAAAAGTTTTTGGTTAATGAACAAATTACCCTTTGCAACCAGGTTCCAGACAGCAGGTTAGGACCATGCCCATTGCCTGCCCTCCCCACTCATGAATCCCAGGGTGGATGAGCCAGGCTCCCATGCCATTCACACCAGCCTGGAAACTACCCAGGGCAGCTGGCCCAAAAGCCATGTTGCACTGTTTTCAAGCCAAAATAAACTCTCTGTATGATTTTTGGTGGCTTATTTCCTGGAATTATATGGAGTCTTGGAGAGGATTAGAGGAACAATATCTTCAAAAGATACTGTGGCTTACAGCTCCTGAAGTACTTTCTCTGAAACGTGCCTCACTTCAGCAGGCACAGCACACCATATCTTGATCACTAACAGCAACTGCTGCACTGTGAATTTAACCATCAGCAATAAAATAAAGAAGCAGAACCAACCACTCTAATTTACTCTGCACCTACTGTACTAAAGACATCAACTTAAGTTAGACCTTATAGTTATGCCTGATTACACACCCATTTTTTACAGTCATCCAAGATGGGGCATAAAGAAATGCAAATTTCAACAACAAGTACGCACTAGTTAAACTGACTAAAGAGTTATCTTTTGTTCAGATCTGAACAGATATTTTAAGTGTTTACATTAATGTATTAGGAAAGGCTGGACAGCACTGCAAAGCTCTATAAAGAGCTTTGGTTTTCTAAGGCTGTGATTTTTAACTGAAATATTCCTGCCTGCTCATTGAGAGTTGCAATTACACCAGTATAAAGGAGACTCCAAGAGATATTCTCCTTTCAGATTTTCATCTCTTGCACCTCATTCCTAATCCAATCCCCATCCCATTTTCCACTCTAACCACCATCCACCAAAAGGAAATAAGAGGCTAATTCCAGCTAAAAACAACTCTTTGGAGGGAAAGAGTTTTATTTATTGCTAGTAGCAGCAGTAATACTTGCTGACAAAACTGCTTAGAAGCAGAGAGATTTCTTATACCTCCATAAGCAGGAAGTAAAAGTACATGGCACCACACTCAGCCCATTTAACAGCAAAACAAAAGATTTCCTTGAGCACTTCTTTAAAACAGCCTGTTTTCCTCTGCACTGAGCCAGAGAAGAAGCATTTCCATGTTCAGCCATTACAAGTCAGGTGAGACTGGGGTGTCACCAGGTAAGGGCAAGCAGCCAAGGGGTGTTGACATCATAAACTACTCCAGCACTTTCAGAAGCAAAGCTACCACACAGAAGCAGTTCAGGTCTGAATTCACAGTCACATTTGTGTTCACTTTCTACAGATTTACATATACAGATGAGTGTGGATATAACCTATGGGTATTTCTATTTCCAGAAAAAAAATGGCATCAAACTATGTCTAGAATACTTTTTTTAATACTTACATTTTCACAAGAAAATACTTGCAGCTACAGCAGCCACAACATCTTGGTACCTCTGGTTTAAGATACTGTGCTGCATGTGTGTAGTAAATTTTGTGCTGTACTTGTAAGCCACAGACAGACTGACAGAGATATTATGATGCAGGACTATTAACGAGTCAGAAAACAGCTCAAGAAATACAAGATCTGTGACTGTGATTTCTAGAAAAATCACCGAAAATCACAAGAGATGCTCAGTGAAAGGATTACAACAGCTTTGGGAACACACTAATAATTTAAGGCCACTCCACCTCTGTTTTACTTTAGAAATACATTCAGCTTGGTGCAGAAGACACTGCATGAAGACACTAGAGAGTTAACCCTGTAAAGAGTCAGGTCTGGCCAAGTAGGTTTTGTTGGTTCCTGTGCAGTGCCTGGAAAACACAGCTTCCTTGCTTCCACTCCAGCTCAGCAATATGGATTCCACCTTCTGGAGTGCCTATGCTACCAAACCCTGATGGAGCTGAGATGGCCACATATTTCAGTGCCTTTGCACTGTAACACCAGCATTTGCTGTGAGTGTTTTTATTGTCAGAGACTTTCAGTTATCCAATTGCTTTTCCCCTTCTACTGCCCTGATCAAAGACTTGCCTCTACAGCCAGAAAGATGTATAGACAGGAAAGAATGCCTTCATGTATGAAGTCGTCCTTTCGCTTTAGCAGTAAGAAAAACACCTGGCTGGGCAGGTAAAAGACAGAAAAGATGATGGCATGAGATACTGGACAATTAAAAAAAAAAAAGGAAAATTACAAACTTATTTGTCTTAAATGTAAGTCAAATACAGACATCACCTTTTTTTATACAGCACAAGCCTGGAGAAAATGGTGATTTTGGCCAGAAAGAGACCCAAGTTCAGATTTAACTGTAACATTCTGATTTTATTAGCTAGATCATTAGACGTAATGAGCTAGAAGGAGAAAAGCTTAACTGTAATTGCATGTATACACAGATTCTCCAACACTATCTTTTCTTCCCCATGTTAAAAAGACAGCAGTGACAATTCAGATACTTCAAGAATTGACAAAGGAGAACAGCATTACAAAAACCCCTCTGAAGTTCAGCCTGACTCACCTGACTTCCTTGCTTTCAAGGCAATGACAGCAGCCAGTTCTCTCTGTACCTAAAATATCAGGAAAAGAAAAGGATGGTTATAGTTCCTAGCACAGTTGAATAAAATAAAACAGAACACTGGTAAGATACAAACTGTCAATGCTTTGCAGCAATCAACTGCATGTGGAATTATGCCTGGTTTTGAAACTACAGTCAGTTTTCCCAGTGAATCTATCTCCTTTTCAGCTGGGAATTCTGTGACTTTAATTTCATGTAAATACCACACATTCCTCAGGGAATGGGCAATTCAGTAGCCTAACCTGTAACTTATTTGCACAGCATATCTGTTTCACAAGTACACACTTGAATCTTCTCCTTTCCCTTGTTACATATTTGTTTTGCCTCTGATGAGCACACTGTAATGCTGGATTTATTGTGTGGCTCCAGAATAAGAAAGTTCTTCATGTTGAGGTTCATGTATGTAACTGACCTTCACTTTTTGGGTCTTCCAGGAGGAAACAACCTCTCCTAGCAGCATGGCTGAGAATTTCAGGACTAAAATTTCACTTGAGATGAAAATGCAGAAGTCAAAGCTATTTTCAGTTTTACAGACTCTCTCACTAGCCTGTGGTAACACAGCCCTGCCATGCTAACCAGCTCCCTTCCTCATCCTCTTGTCTCTGCATTCTTTGTTTTTTCTGCAGCTATTGTGTCTTTAGCCAGCTCAACTCTACATCTGCTTCTCTCCATAGGTCTATTCCTTCATATATCATTTCTTTTTATATACTTTTTCTATACATTATTCTTATGCTTCCTACTTCTTTGCTGCCATCATCTGTCCCACTGCAGCTGCTTGCACTTGGCCTATAGCACCGCAGATGCTCTCTCCTGCATACACCTCAGTTCTTCCCTTCCTCTGCTCCATCTGTGCTCTCAGATTCCTTTAAAGATCTCTCAGCTCCTTCCAATTTCCCTCATTTTCCCAATAGAGCCTGTCTTCAGTATAAAAAAAAAAAAAA